>OX376665.1:10005000-10403586 GCA_947386135.1 Melanchra persicariae | reverse complement strand
AAACCTTGCATACATCGATCCGTCCACACGCAATAACCATAACAACTTTTACGTTAAATAAAATTTTAAATTACTTTCTCGGTATAAAATTACTTTTACATGTGTACTACTTAACTTTGAATCGTAATACACAATACACACAACACAACTCAAATATGTTGTAAGTGTTTAATGTTTTCTATACCACCCAAGTTTTTACCATACATGCTTTTAATTTTAATGTGAGTGGACTGCTTTGTTACTTAGTGCTAAAGAAACGGCTGTTAATTATACTAATTAAGGCTCGGAACACAGTTGTAGCAATACGAATGAAACTTGACGCATAACTACGAGTACTGCTTGGCTTAGTATTAGTGCTATTTAGAGCTGTAAATTAACTTTATTTATTAAATTGCACACGTATTTATGTTATCTTAACTTTGGTAAAAATGATTGTTTGATGATTTGTGGGGGGGAAGCACTGATTCGATTACAATATTTTTTTCCCTTAAAAAAAAAGCATTGTACCTGTTATGTAGGCTTTGGGAACGAAGTCGCTGGAAACAACTACAGGTTTAAAGTTAGAATTTCAAGGGATTATACTATTGATTTCTGCTGTTCTTTGTAATGTTTTTTTTTTCTTGAGTTGCTGTCGACATGTTTAAATTTGATTGCTTAAACAAAAATCATTTGTTAGAGTGCACAAGTAACCTTAAATTCCTAGGCACGAAGTCAGACTAACACGATTTATAAGCAAAACGCTGCATAAATATTTTGCAAGCTGTGTAAGAAGTCGCGACTTTGCGAGGCAAGGAATATTTAATTGACACAAATACGGCGTCTGATGTACAGCCACGCAAGCTCTTCGTAATGTGTAGTGCTCTCACTTTATTCTGCTATTTACACTTGGCAAAGTATTTTAGTTGAAACTAGCTTCTTGTCAGTGGCTTCGCCCGCGTGCACAGCGAGGACGTACTACCGGTTCAAAAAAAAACTTTTTCGCAAAAAAAAAGAAACCGACTTTCAAAAAACACTACAAAGTGCAAAATAACTTTAATTTCGGAAGTCGGTGTTTTGGTTGCTTCTTCGTTATTTGACACCTGTTTTTTTTTGCGAAAAAGTTTTTCTTTCTCACTTTTTAGTGGTACTCCACACCTAACAACACCACTGGAAAGTCACAGGAAAGCAAAAATACGCAATTTCGTATACATGGATGATTTTTCCACATATTTTTTCCAGCTATTTGGATTTAATAACCAAACTACTGAACCGATTTTGATAAAATTTCAATGGGACCATTTGGGAAGTATACCCTTTCCAACAAAAAAAGACCTCCTTTTTTAGAAGTCGGATAAAAAAAAAAATACAAACATCCGAATTGAGAACCTCCTCCTTTTTTAGAAGTCGATTAAAAAGTATCCTGTCTTTAACCAGGACATGATCTACTTGTGAGCCAATTTTTCCATCTATCTTCTATAGTTAAAAGGAAAACTAACTGACTCACATGTCAACGTACAGCCAAAACTACTCGGACAAGAAACATTAAATTTACCAAAAAGTTCATTTTATGTGGGTGAGCATTAAGAAGGAATTTTTGGGAATTCAACTCTTATGAGAGTCATTGAGTTAACCAGGTCATGATCTACTTGTGTGCCAACTATCCCATCTATCTTCTTTAATTAAAAGGGAAACTGATTGACTGACATATCAACGTACAGCTGCTGAAACCAGCGCTGTGGCTCTGTCTCGCACATGAGTTCAAGCATTATGCTGAGCGATGGCCGTTTTGCGCGAATGTTACGCATATCTTCCCAACTTGCAAAATGTAATTTTTATTTATTTTTGGTATGCGTCATGCTTGGCGCAAATAAAGTCTTTTTCTTTCTTTCTTTCTTTCTTTCTTTCAAAACTGCTGGGACTAAGAATAGTAAATTTTGCACCAAGCTTCGTTGTATGATGTAGGCGAAAGAGAAATTTCAGAAATTCATCTCTTATGAGGGTCAAAAGTGCGAAAATTGATTGTACTAAATCTGCTCAGACGAAGTCACGGATGAAGTGCTAGTTTTTTTAGAAACCTAAGTGAAAGCCTCCGATTTCCTTTTTTACCCATCATCATCATTATCATCATATAAGCCGAAAGACGTCCACTGCTGGACATATACTTCCCCCATGTGTCGCCACAACAACCGCTTCTGTGCGTCTTGCATCCATCGGTTACCCTTTCCTTTCCCTCACCTTTATTTTACTTTTCTACCCAACTGCCTCGGAAATGTAACTCGCGTCAGTTCAGCTTGCTGTTCACAAGGTAAGGTATACCGCACCATTGTATCTGTGTTATTAATTCGTCAACTGTTACAGTGTTGAGATCCTGTTCCGCAATTACTCTTGTTTTTGTTTTGTTTAAGGACTTAAAATAATAAAAAATACTTATCAAAATCTGAGTTCCATGTATTTTACGACCTCTCATCATAGCTGAGTAACCAGAACTTAATCTTCATCTACACATCACTATAATTTTGTACAACGAATCCAAAATATCTTTAAAAACGTTTGTCTTCATTGTTAACAATCATTTTACTGCAGATTCAAAAAAATGCAGAAACATTTTAACATCTAAAAATTTGAAAGCCGAATTAATTCCTATTTAACAAGTAAAAAATGCGTAGTCGAATGGAATGCGTCAAAAGGTTGCCTTCAACCTTTTAAAACGTGGCAAAGTTATAATAAATCATGGTTTATTTTGCCCCTTAAAGTGAAAAATGTTTAAATGTTTTCCTGTCTGTACATTTTCAGTAACACGGGTTAAATGTAACAATAGGAAGCGTGTGGCTATTGTATGCGACAATTTTGTTTTTGTGAAATTGTATTTTGTACATTTAGAAAGTTTGGTTAATATTTTAGTGCTTTTTAACATTATTCAATAACTGCATTTTATACAGATACTAGGGACCCACCAGTCTTCGCACGGCTGCATTTATATTTCATAAAAAAAATTCATACCACTTAAGAGTGGTATGAATTTTTCAACAAGACAACAATAAAAAAATAAACCTATTTATGTTAATTTAAAATAAGCTA
The DNA here is from genome assembly GCA_947386135.1 of Melanchra persicariae. NCBI lineage: Eukaryota > Metazoa > Arthropoda > Insecta > Lepidoptera > Noctuidae > Melanchra > Melanchra persicariae. The sequence continues at coordinate 10,400,529 of OX376665.1, read as the reverse complement.
AAAGCTTTTTGGATATGTGCACATCATATGACGGAGATCCTGCAGAACCTCCTTGTAGTGTATGCATACATGAATAACCAATAAATAAATAGTAAAATATGTATAACTTCATTAATTATCGTTATAATATATTAGCATTGGCTGTATATATATGTTTACTGTCGTCTCCGGTTATGTACTACGCGGGCTTAACTGACGTGGGGGCTGGTCGCATGACAGCTGTCAGGGAGTGAAGACGTGGTGCATGAACTAGTGAGCCGATATTTATATAATTATGTATATTTAATTATCTAGTGTACATCAGAACACTACACTCCTTTACCTCAATTAAATTGGAACTTTTCCGTAATGTACTTATCATGGAAAAGAAAAGAAATTTCATGGACTTTCATAGAACTTAACCGCTAAATTCTACGTTACTAACAGTTATGCAGCATTGAAGTTCCAATATGATAACGTGCCTCTGATTGAATTCACACAAATCAACAAACAGACAATCAACGTGCATTCACTTTTAAAATAAGTTAAAAGCTTTTAGACAGGTGCACATCAAATTGCGGAGAACACGCAAAAATAACAAAAACAAACATGGTTGAAAGTCATCATTTATCACACTGTGTTGCCATTCGTGTCAGCTTCAATTTAACCGTGCCATTTAATTAATGGTCTTGCAAATTGATTCCTTGCATGCACTGGCAACACCAGATATTTTTTATGAGCAATTTGTCTTGAGGTTGTTAAGTTTTTTAAGTAATGGTGAATTCAACGTTCTTTAATACCTACATATTAGAAAGAAAACCTGTTTTATTGGTGTACCAAATAAACATGAACGAAACACGTTCGTTCATATATAGGAACACCCAATGTAGGGACATTAATAAAATTATTTGTTAATGCTTGCATTTTGCGAGGTAAATTCTAAACTGTTCCATGTTCGACACATAAAATTTCAGTGTGAAAGATTAAACTAATTGTGGTTGGTTTTGTTGGTAAAAATTTACCACAAAAGCATGCGTTTAAATGTTATTTTCAGTTTAAACTCAAATAACCACAAATATTAAAATCTTCTGATTAATTGTGGTCAACTAATTGCGCAAATAAATAATACTTATGCTCTTGGTTATGTTTTGCGTGAATTATTTATAAAATGTTGAGCTTCCTGGTTTTATACCTCGTGGTTGCAAGCTCAACTGCTGATCAAGAGGTCCGGGGTCCGACTTCCGAGTCGGGCGAAATGTTATTGGGTTTTTCATCTGGAATTTCTGAATTGCAACCTGGAGTCTGGATTTGTGCTTGGTTAGTGGAGCCTATTGCTAGACTCGCTCCCTATTACATGAGACGAAAGATAACTGGCAAAACGTGGGTGTACTAATAGTACATCTCTCCTTGCCCTTCGAGGAATATATGCGTGATGTTATGAAATGTTATTTAATTCCATTATATTTTCTTAGAATTCCATTACTCACTGTGCCCGCGATTTCATTCGCGTGGATGTCGGAAAAAAAAATATACCTGGTACAGTTTATACAGTATTACAGTTACAGTATCAAAGCTTAAGCCAAATCAGTTGAACTGTATTTCATTGATTTTTATTCTGTAAATGTTTGATGTGATTCATAAAGTTGACATAACTTTTTTTATTTATGTACTGAATGAAATAAAACAAACATTAAGTGGTTAGTAAAGCTTACCAAAATACATTAGTGAATATCACAATCCAATCGGTTACGTCATTTTTGAGACTAGTGCACACAAATGCACAGACAAATAGGAAAAAGAAAACTAAAAATCATTGTTCTGTGTTCTATTGCGTTAATAAAGACCCTTAATAATAGTTTTTCTCAAATATCTGCGATGTACAGATAGCAATCGGTTACAGTTTTTTTATATGTATAGATTAACTTACAGCAGTATTCATAGAAACGTTATAACCATTACTTAGCTAAAGTACTGATAAGCAGATAATTTATGTTAACATTTTCTGTGGAGAATTTGAATTGACAATCTCTGAAATAGTATTTCAACTAGGTAATGGATAAAAAGTTTTTCTGAATAAGCCATATATAAGGCTTATATATATATAAAATAATATTGTTTTATTTTCAAAATAAGCAGGAGGATTCTTCTATAAGTTAAACAGCCCGATGTCTTGGAATGAAACAAATAACATATTTAACACAAACCAGATATTTATGATAACAGCAAAAATACAACACATATATTTTTGACCTTATAATCAAGTATCAATGAGTAGAGAGGAATATAAGGAACGCCATAATTGTCTATTAGGTATACTTTAAATCAAAATAGCAAACTGCTTACAAGCAATTTACCCCACGGACCGTATCCACATTAATATCGACACAATGCATCAACTTCTATTGACTTATTTGTCCCCATAGTATCGCATAATGCTATTATCCCACGTGTAGGCGATAAATTAGCGATCAAAAGCGGTATATTTGTACCTTTTTTCTTCGGAGTGTTTCGCAATTTCCCGCGTGTTAAGCGGTCGGGTGAAAAATTGCTTTTGTTCGCCGAACTCGATTCACACTTAATGTGATGTAAATTAACCCCTATTGGAAGTTTTTTTAGGAATAAAGTGATTATATTTTTCGAGTTATTAAGTGATTGTACTATTTATTCATTTTTTGTACATTTAAACTATTGGTTGTATTTTTTTTAATAAGTACCTGCAAGTCAATCGTTGAAAAAAACGATTTTATTCTCAAAACATGCACAAACATTGTTTCCAAATTGATTAAACGAATGGCAACACTAAATTGATGTAAAAAAAACCATCAACCTAAATGGCCGCTCTATTCCATTTTCAAAATGTTCGTATGTCTGTTGAATACTTTTGCCACAGACGCGTCCTCTCCATTTCAAAACAAAACTTAAATTGGGAAATTGTCTCTGGCACTCTTTAAACATTTTTCGAAAGCTGTTCGTAATTTTAACCTTTTTCTTGAAATATTCAGGGGTCGTTCTACGTCCAGCGTAGTGGCAATAAAGAGCATAAAACGTAATAGGCTAATAGAGCGCAGGTGAGAGCTATTAGACTAGCACTTGGATTAACTCCGTTACTTTCGTTCAGATATATATTCTGAGTCAGGACATCTATTCAAAAGAACAATGTTTGAAGATTAAATGGACTCTTACCAATTATTTTGTATCTAAATTTCAGAGACTTACATCTTTTTCTTAAATAATTTTATTTTACAACAACTTCGATGTTTTATTAATAATTATAATATTACTTTACCACCTCATTATCCAGTTCAGATACAAATTATCGCGAATAATGTTAGAAATTGTCAAACTTTTCAACAGCCAATGGCATCACTTGACTTGTGTTGAACCGGGGGCTAATGTTCCCAAGGTATTTCAATGTTTCTACGAGCAGGCAAATAATACTTATTCCCTGTGCATCTTCAAAAATATTGCAGTCAAGAATTCAAACAAATAACTAAAATTAAAAAAACAACGTGCGCGTTCCAACATCCCTATCAAGCAGCATTGCCGAGATTTTTCACTGAAAATCCTTTGTGAAGCCTACCGGAGCTTCAAATTTTTTGAATTTCATACAGGTGCTACGGTTTTGTTATTCATTTCGTCTATTTTTCTGTGCATAAAATTACCTTTTATGAAGATTGAAATGGGTTATTCATTCACAATATTTTTGCGTATTTATTCTATTTTAATATGGGGAATTAAGTTTAACATAAACTTTTTCACGTAGGTATACAGATAATGGGCTTTATAGTATATTTACTTCAAAATTGATGGGGCCAAGGGGTATGTACTCCCAGGCTCAGGAGCCTGGGAGTACATACCCCTTGGCCCCATCAATTTTGCCAGGGCAAAAGTCAACCTTCGTTGCCGGTTTGATGACATTTGTCAACTATTAAAAATTAGTTATTATAGGTCATTTTTAGAATTAATCCTAGTTCCTAAGTGACACTCCTTACTTGTCCGGCTTCAGTCTCCCGCAAAAATAAAACCAAAATCCACCCTAAGTTTTAGGAACACAATTACCATACGTGTACGATAAATAATCTCTTAAAGGTCTACAAATGATAAAGCATGAAAGATTAAAAACCTTTTTATGCCTTAGTGAAGTTGTCTTTTTAAACGAGATATTATAAACGGTTATAAGTACAGAAGCTTCTAAAATAAAACCCGTTAATATTACATCGCCCCGTACAAAGAGGAAAACCTCCACAATTGAAATTTCATTACTTGTTTGCAGGGCTTCCCTTTGTAGCCTTAAATTAGAGAACGAGCCGCGTTGGTGAATATAATATTATACCTACGGCATCTTTAAAATACCTCTAATTAGGTATGTGAGATTTGAGTCTTGGTAATAAGGATTCTTTATGGTTTTAGTATTAGGTTTATTAAAAGGTTATATGTGGAAGTACCTTTTTTATGGATGAAAAATCATCAAATGACTTCTTCCGCTCTAGGTGGAGTGGAAGGAATTGTCTGACTAAAACCCATCCGTGTTCCTCCTCATGCCCTTGGCGTTCCAGGGCCGCGGTGACTCATTCAAACAAATTCCGCAATCATGGCAGGCTCTGGCCCTGACGAGCCCCGTCTACTTTGCTGACATCTCTTTGAGGCGCACGTCGAAATCAACGCGCCCTCGACTTAGGCCTGATTTTGATCGGGCAGCAAGCCACCCAACGCTTGCCGGGAATTGCCCTGCGACCCCCGACGTCGACGGGGCATCTTCTTCTGTTGCAGCGGCTGTGGCATGAGATTTGTCTCTCCCTCACGTGGCCCGTCTACTCCTTCACTAGCAGTACTGAGATGACGGCTTCCCATGCCTCCTCGCTCCGGACCATGGAGTGAACCAAAGCCGCTAGCGAGAGGTCGTCGCCACCGATCGCCTCGACGAGGACATGGCGGTGCTCCGCCCAAGCATGGCAGACCTCCACCATATGCTCCACCGCGTCCTCCAGGCGATCCTCACAATGATAACACCCGGATGTGTCCTCCCGCCGAATCCAAAACAGGTAGCTCCCGAAGCAGCCGTGTCCGGTGAGTACCTGCATCAGGCGGAAGGTGAGGACACCGAGGCGCATCTCTAGGCACTCCTCAAAGATGGGACTTATTGTCGCAATAGTGGCGTGCCTGGGCACGCCACTATTGTGATGCGTGAGAGCGTTTGCCGCAAGCCAGCGCTGGCGCTGTGTTGCGGCAGACACTGCCTCCATACCACCATGATTTCTAGCCGGAGCTCCGGCCGTTGCGCTACTACTTGCCGCGGCAGCGGAGTTTTTCCCTGGCGGCGTAGCGCCTCCACGTGCCACGTGTAAACTTGTGCGAGTGCTCTCGCCTCCAGATCCCATGGCGGTGATCCGGCAAGGAGGCTCGCCGTCTCGCTGGAGATCTTGCGGTGTCCCTGGTACAGCCGGATGGCCTTTGATCTGGAAGTACCAACTGATCCGATTACTTTCACTGATAGAAAAGCTATCTACTAAAGCCGAAAGTCATGGACTACTTTTAAAGAAAAATACACAGTGTTTGTCAGATAAATGAGCAAGCAAAGCCACGGGAAAAGTTAGTAAAATGGAGAAATACCTATTTATACTTATGCATGGCACACTGTGATAATGATTTTCTTCTGTGATAAAAGAGATTGAATAGAGTAAACCCAAATCATTTAGATTTTTCGGCGATTTAAATAAACAAAAATATTTGGAAGGTTTCCTAAACTAGTGCCTCCATGAAAAAATAAAAAAAAACTACTCCGACATGACGCTGATTTTCGTATGCAGAAACGTAAATTAAAAATGTTTTCCACCCCTGATAACTCATCTCATACGAACCACACACGAACATGCAGAACGTATTCGTAAATTTATTTTTGAGTGTTTTTTGGGTTCCGAACCTTCGTATGAAAAAGCAGAACCCCTATAAGATTACTCGTGTCTGTTCGTCGATCACAGATAGCTGATTTTCTCCGAATCGACTGGACCAATTCAGTTCGGTTCGGTGTCCCAAACACGGAAATATTCTATCCCGAACTAATCAAAGAAAATTGATAAAATTGACACGTACCATTGACTCCATTATTTCCTAAATTACTGAGCCAAATTGAAAAAAAAAATATAGATAATAGATCATCCTTGATTATAGGAAAACCTATAAGAAGTCTATGGATTTAAAATAAACACGTTACGTCAAAAAAAACGTTTGGAACCCTTTGCACGCGAGTCCAACTCGCACTTGGCCGATTTTTTTACAAAGTCATACGGAGCGGTGGCATAGACAGCCACTGTGTGATATCTATAGAGAGCAGTATTTACATGAGAACAGGCTTGATTAAAGAGCGAGTTTGAGCTTTGCCTCCATGTTGTTCCCGAGCCGCGCGCAACAAGCTGGCTGCAAACTCAATATGCGACCTTCCTTACACCTACAACATCAATATTGTCGCTACATGGAATCTCCAGATTAAAATTTTCGACTATATTGGCTTGTGACCAGGCTGTTAATTAATGTTATTAGGCTTATGTTGAATAAATCTAGAATGTGTTCTCAATATGTCACGGAGTTTGATAGTTTTTGAACTTAACTTCTCGGTGAATAAGCTATTAATTAATAGATGTTTTATATCTTATTTGTGACTCAATGAATGAATTACCATGACACAGGACAACCTCCAGTGTCATGGTACTTCATTCATTGAGTCATTGAGTTGGTACGAACCTTCTTACATGTTTTCGGAAAATGCTTCTGTCTGCTTAATGATCGTGTTTTAGAATGAAATTTGAATTTGATATTGATGTGTAATAGCTTGAAAAGGTGTCGTTTGGAAAATAAAAATACAAACTATATGAGTTCACTGAGTAATAAGCTACGTCGCCGATATTACAGTAAACATACACAGGTAGATAACATAACACAATTTATAATAACAGAGCCTTTTCTTTTTTCAATGTTTTGAAAAACAAACCCGAAGATGATTATGTACCTACCTACGTCAAATCCAATTGGTTGAAATATCGTATACGTATTCAAACAGAATTCGATAATCCCATGCAAAGTTCGACTAAAAATATACTAATGAGATTTATATGGAATGTGTGAAACGTTTTTATATATAAATACGCTACATAAGGCGAAATTCAATAGGATTACATGAATGATTCAATTAATGAAAAGGAATATGGAGTCACGAGATATTTTATCATGTTAGCGAAACAAACAGTGACCTTTAATATAAAATCAACTTTCCAACATACAGTTCGCACGTATACAGCAGAACTCTTAGAAAACACGAAGGTAACCTTGCATTAAAAATAAAAGGGAATCCAGAATTTCCCCGAATGGAATTTTCTCAGAACCGTTAAACAGTTGAAAGCTTATCTTGATGTCCGCTGGCTAACTTTCCGTCAACTTTGCAATTTCATTTTTGGAACCTGACTGAGTTCAAAGTCATATAGACGTAAAAGACGATCCTGGGGCTCTAGACAAGTGACATTCTGTAACCGGTAGCGTGGCGAAGGCGATTGTCAATACGTCAAAAATGTATGGGATTGACAGATGCTATCGAAATATCACGTGATCAAATTCCTACATTTTGGCATTTCAACAGTTGCATTCGCTAATTGAATGGCACATTGTCTAGGGCCTCTGGTCTGATAATCACCCGGTCAATTATGTTGACATCTCACGGTCTACAACTAGGCGGAGTGAACGACAACTGAGCTGTCATTCCATCTTATTTGTATGGTTTGACAACTCACCCGTCGTGCACACCGCCCAAGTGTTCACTTTGACATGTTTACAGTATCGCACTGCAGAAAAGCCTATTTGTTTATTTCCCTCGGATAACTGGATGTGAGACTGTTAAGAGAGTTTACGCCTTACGGCATTTCATACAAACTTTCAAGTCCTTCTTATAAGTCAATTCATCATAAAAATCAATTAAAATCACACTATGAGGTAAACCGCCGTAAACCGCCACGTTCATTTCAAATCTCGAACCGCGAGTTTTCGATTTTTGATTTGATTCGATCGAGTCGAGCCTATCAGAACGGAACACAGAATTACAATGTTAATGAGTTTTTCCTATCACCCTCGTGCAAAAACCTTTGCTAAACTTGCCTGTAATGGACTTCTTCGAAAATTGTTACCCAAGCAAAGTTCATGAGACGGGCCATCCTACTTTTTGGTGGACCTAGTCCTGAGACAAAAACACAGTCAAAATATTTTATTTTATTTAAAATATCGTATTTAATGCAAAATAGGTTGAAAAGAGAACATACTCCGGAATCTCGTAATAAAAAGGCTAGTATTTAAATGTTGATCCTATATAATCCTAACAAACTTTACATGACATGTATTAAAAAAAATACACAGATATTATTATGATACCAAACACTATTCTTGTTTGGTAACGCAGTGAAGTTTATGCGTGAAAGAGTAACAAAAATCCATCTATTCATCAACAAACTTTCACATTTATAATATTAGGTAGATTTATGGTAACAACGTTATTCTTTTTAGGTAACACAGTCGTTTTTCAGTACATACTTGCAGATAGTTCTTCAAAAAGTAGAATGGCCCTGATACTTTTTGCTCAACCTTTGTGATGAAATATTGCACCCCCGACAATGGGGAGGTCAATTTCGGAGACCAGATAAATCATATTCAATCGGGTGAACTGAAATAAAATTAGACTAGGTAATTTATTTAGTTTTTTTGTGTGCTGGCAACTTGGCTGCGGCCGACGTCTTTTGATATGTACGGTTATTAATGGCAATATTTTTGTTGGCCATTATGATAAGATCAGCTTTATGAGTAAGGCTCGTCTGTTGATTTGTATGTTTGCGTAGTAGTGGTTTTCTTTGTACTTACATACATACATTAAAATAAATATCTACAAAGCAAAAACTTTGTCCTCCTTTTTTTGAAAATTATGCTGACTGTGCTAGTAAAATTCATGCAAGTTGTGTATAGGAACTTCCTCATATTGTCTTTATCAGTTGTATTGAATCTTTTTCTTCTTAATAGAACAAATAATTTTTTTCATCAATTTAAATTAATCCCTCATCAATGGCTTCGTTCGTTTATCGATTTCATTGTGTAAATTGACATTCATTAAGTCCGCAGTTCAGTTCACAAGCTGTTTACTATAAACACATATTTGGTTCTTACAAACACTATTTTTTATACCAAATTCAATGTTTAAACAATCTATTTTAACACTATGTTAACCCAATTTTATTTAGAAAATTATGTAAATCATAATCTTATTTCTCAACGACGAAATTCTTAGTTAGATCTAAGATCGTCTCAGAACCTAACTGTTTTAAATAACAATTACAAAGACACTGGTAATTGAGCTTAATAAAGTTACTTAATGCTTAAAACATTTAACTTTAAAATTAACTTTATTGTTTCAGGGCTTTTCTTAGAATTCTGTGCGTGTGCTGCCCGAGAAAGTTGCGACGGAAATATCAGCCACAACTCCGGTTCAAACAGTCGCAAGTGAGTATCCAACTTTACGTACAAAACTCAATAGAAAATAAGTTTTTGCTTTAAATAAAAAGTCCTTAAATAAAAGGAATTTCTAATTCGGTTGCAAATTAAACAGCTTTTTCTTAGATTGTCATGAATTTGTTCTTTTACTTTCAGTTGCGCACGACACGACGTTATTACTCATCGAGCGAACTGATGGGCATACAACAGCTCAGGCAGAACTCCTGCGAGCAAACTTACATATAGCGAATCAGCCTTTATACATCGCTTCGATTTCTCCTCCATATTTCCAAGTGCCTTGATGAAAAAATTCAATTCGTATCTTCCAAAAGTTTCTAGAATACTTTATGCGAATTAGGAGCCATTCAGAGCCGTGAAGGAGAATAATTTCAGCCGTGATACTAAGTAGATGTTGACGCGTTCATTGTAAGGGATAGGATACACTCGTGGGAGGTACGTGCGGACTTGATATCGCTCACATGTTGCACTCTGTCTTGGTGTGCCCTCGTGTGCCCTGTGTGCCCTGTGTGCCCTCGCCCTTGTTACTGTCCACACTCTTACAACAGTTTGTCTGCACTCGTGTCATTGTCAACTGAGATAACATACCAACCCGACTCTCTGACTACTCTTCAAAGCTTCTCATTCCTTGTATCATTATAACAACAACGACAACGCTTGAATTTTGCATGGTGAACTAACGTAATTTTATTTTCTATGTTTTTCTTTTATAATCGGTGGTTTGCATGACTGGGATTCTATGGATACCATACTGTGTCGTATTAATTATGAAACTAAATTCATTATGATGTTTTTATGTTATATTATATTTATCATTCCGTCACGCCGATACATACACGCTTCTTGGTCGAAAGTTCAATTGAGTTCATAACATGGCAACACTTTTGTGACATGTCTAGAATTTTCGAAGGAAAATAAATGTTTGTATATTTTATGAGTCCTCAGACATTATCTATATTTCCTAAATTGTTTGTGCTGTCTTTACGAAAACTTTCTCCATCCCTGCGTGTTATCAAATGCATGACTCTGATCAAATTCTCCCTTTCCGCTTCAGACTACTGTAATAAAAACTCTGTTGCGAAAGCAATAAAACTCACATTTTATGATCTCCAACAGCTTGATTACTGTAATTTTTGTTACTGTCGGTCTATTCTGTTAAAATCTCATCGTGGAAGCTTAGGACAGGAAATGAGGTGAGCTTGAAGTGATCTGTATAGCTGTTTTGTAAACAAAAAAACTTAGGTAAAGTTAAAATGAAGTGAACTGTCATTTCACCCAGAAGCTATGGATTTACAACAGAGGGCCAATTCTACAAATTTGTATGCAACGTTCGCATTTCACTCGCAATCTGTCAAAAATGTATGGAAAATGAGGCTTATTTGACAAATTACGATGGAGATGTGAACGCGAACGTTGCTTAAGTAGAATTGGCTCTCTGCTCACTACAAGCTTACTTCACTGAAGTTGTCACGATGCTATTATTTACAGAATAGCACTGCTGTCAATCACCATGCCATTGGTATTAACAGCTCACTTCAGCGTGACGAAACCTTTAGAATAATGCGATGTTCACATTGCAGTACCCGGTGTCGACGATGATGTACTCGTCGGTGTCCCAGCACGAGATGTGTCGCTTGTGACACCAGGCGCGCGCGGGCACGTTCCGCGCGCCACGCGGCCGCTGCTCCTGATGCAGGGATCGCCGGTCGTCGCGCGCTCGCCGCGGCGACCGGCCTCCGTGCCCGGACCCTTACCGCATGAGGACTATCGACCACACCTCCTTCGACGAGCCCATACCGTGCGTTGAACGCCACCTGTGCACCGACGTCGTACCGTATTGCCACGACTCCGAGTCCGTCAGTGAAGTGAGCCTTGAAAGCGATAGTAGGAACCCCTCAATCAAACGCAAAACTAGCAAAAAGAAAGTGACGTACCAAACCAAAGCGGACGTGATCTCAAACTAGGTAGTGATAGTGTTAATTGTATATAAGTATAGATTGTTGTATGTGTCAAGTGGCTTGTTGTTTGATATTGCCTTGATTTTTAACTGTACTATTAAAACTATTATGATTTTACTCAAACACACTCAGAAAATCAATGCTACAATCCTACGACATGTTAAAAGTGGTGCAATGCTGTCATGGCGACGTCTCAGAATTTTTATAATTGTTGTTAACCTCTTCAGGGTCCGGCCATTTTTTTTTTAAATTTGACTTATGTCAAAATCACCTGTCAAAGTTTCGCGCCATAACGGCGCGTGTGATTAAAATGCCGATATCTCTAAAATTTTGCTTGTGAGCCCTATGAAACGTGTGTTATTGGAATCTTAATGGAATAAACTATCACATTTGAAATGTATTTGTCCAGTTTTGCCTTGTAATGTATTGTTAATTCTACTTTGAAATCAGTGTGAGCGAAATATTTCCATTTTACTCTACAAAAGTAGGTAGAAATAAAAAAATTAACCATTATTTCAAAAAGTTTTTGTTTTGTTTACATGAATACACCCTATTTCACAATAATCAATTAAAATAACACACCTCCCCATACATTTTTTTCATACCACAAGCTTTACAAAAACATGTCTCAGGTACTTGACCCGGCCGCCGGCAAAAAAATTGGGTATGTTTACACTTTAGTTCTGGGAACTCTGTAAGCCAAGTGGCTTAGATTACTATTTTATTACATAGTTTGGTACACAATCTTATCGCAGACAAAGTTTTTGCAGTTAGAATTGTTTAGTTTACGAACATGAGTCACAAAGCAAACACTTGAAAGAGGGCGCCTAAAAAGACCCTTTCATCATTTGGATCAGAGAGCAAGTACTATTGCATTTATTTGAAATCTTTTTTTACAAACCACACGATAATGATATTAACTAATGGAAAAACATAACAAAAGGGTATGTTGCTAAACAAAAACATCCCACAAATCAACACACAAAACGGTCAATTAATTCCAAAATGTACCTAAATGTAAATGTTCATGCTAACATAACATGGAGAAGACTTAACTTTCACATCTGAATTTGAAATGTGAACATAAATAAAAAAATAATTAAAAATATAAATAAAAATAATTAAAAACGGTAGCATTGCAATAGATAAGAATCTTTTGGAAAAAATAGCTTTTCCAATAATATTGAATTGAAATCCACGGAAGTCTTCTCCACACTAATCGAAAATAATGGCGGTTTGGAGTCATTGACCTCAATTGCCTGTCTGTCCACTCGACTCCTAGAGTCTGTTGTTTATGTTGCGTATTTTTCATTTAACTATTACGTAAATTATTTAATAGTAATACTTAAATTAAATGCTTAAAACGTATGCTGTGACGTACCGCAATGTTGTTACAATTTACAGTTTACTACAATTAGCTTGTTTAGTATTCGTAATACGTGGAAATGTACCCGGCATGACGACGGTTTGGCGCGCAAAATGCCTACCGATGCTTGATCAAATCACTATTTCTGGACAAAATCTTTATCAAATACACAATCTATTAAGTTAAAAACTGTTTATTACTTACATATTCATCCTGTTTTTATGTTCACAGCGATATATACACTACACACACTTAACATTACGAACACTTAAAAGTACGTCGCCTGGCCGGCGCGCGGTCTAAAACAGCACTGGTTTAGTCACGTACGCACCGCCAGATGAGGAACTTAGAGACTTCGTGTGTGATATTATGCCATCCTCGTCTTTTACACTACACGTTGTGCATGTTAGAGCAACATCGATATAGTTTTCATTGAATTATGAGCCAAAACGTGATGTCGCAGTGGCGTCGACTCTAGGAGTCGATGGACAGACACGCGGTATTCGATTTGGACTCTACGAGTCGCTCGGACCGTGAAGAGGTATTGGTATTATTTTTTAATTTCATCGTAAAAAAACCACACCTATGCAAGTCGCCTTTTAACTTAAAATAAATGTTTGAAGAATTTGCACAGTAGAAAACTCATAGCCAATCAAAAATTGATTCTATAGTATATAAATCAAAGGAAGCCTTTTGCTGTTTTACACGATCAAGAAGCTTTAATATAATTCAAAGAGAAGTCTCCTCAGTCAAGGCAATCTCAAAAAACAGCCAGTTAATTCTAGTCATGACTTTCCACGGGAAAATATTTCAATCAGGAGCTGTGATTTACTGATTAGTTGTGTATATAGATTATGTCCTGTACATATAATGTTGTCACCCATGTAACGCTAAACATAGTGTCATTGTAATTGTCACTAATTAGGTCAAGTGGGAATAAATGCGCTTCATCAAATTGTAAATAATGAGAACACTGTTCATTAAAACATTCCAATACTCATAGTAATACCAAGTATGTTCACTGGTGTTAAACAAATGAGTGCTAGCTATCAGATTTAATGATACTTAAACATTCTAATAAATAAATCATACAATACTAAGAAAATTAAATCCTCTCAACCTTGTGGCAAAATAATATCTAACAGTTGCTATTATGTCAAGATCGGTCTGTCGATGGGTAACCATCCGTAAATATTGAGGCTTCTCTGTGCCTTGGAGTTTGGACATTTGGGGTAAAATTGGTGTAAGTTACTGATAAATACAACTGGACTACGGTTACTGGCTGGAAAGCAACCCAAACCAAAAAAAGAAAAAGGTTTGGCACATGACGACGAAAAAGATCCAAAGATATTCAATACATAGGTAAGTAGATCGTAATATATTCGGAAGAACATCGTCAATTATTATTTATTATAGTATAAATATAAATACAAACTATAATTATTGCAATATTGCCACAAATAAACGAGCTAATTCAATCAACAAGCTTTCAACAGTTACATTGTTATAACTAATATTAACAATAATAATATGAATCAACTTATTAGTGCAAATAATTTTGCAAATGGAATTGGCAGAGCAGCCAGATGTTTGTGTGGAAATTATGAGCATTAGTTAATTGTTGTAAGTGTGATTAATTAGCAATCAGTATTATCCAAAGGAAATAAAGCCTGTTTATTTGTTTGTAATTGAAATGGAAATGGACGGGGGACTAGTTTGAAACATTTGTGTTACGATAATAGTTTTCGTCTGTAAATTATTATTTCGTAAATTAAAAATTTACCTAAAATTCATGAAGGCAGCTATGACTTTTCAACGGTGAACACTTTTTAAAATTTCCTATCAGCGTTCTAAATTTAATTTATTGAATTCATATTTTCTTCCACATTTTTTCCAGCTAGCACTTTTGTTTAACATCCTTTTTAGACTTAAACCTCAAATGTATATACCTATAAATATGTTAAAATTATTGTTGTATGTCATAATTTAGATTTTATCATAGTGGTCTAAACATTCCTTCCATCATATAAATCTTATGTTTATCAGATTAATTTAGCGATGTATGTTGTTATATGTTTCGTGTCAAGTAGTTTATTCATGTTTGTATGTTAAATTATGAACTGTGTATTTAAGTTCGCCGATGTACAATTTACAGAGACAGATTCTCTATATTTCCCTATTTACATGTTAACTTACTGAATTTATAACATAAAAGTGGTCTAGCAAACCACTTTTAAAATGTAGGTACCTATGTATTTCCTAGAACCAAAAATCCGAAGATATTTGAGGCATCCACCAACCCTCCTTGGCCCGTAGTGGGTAACTACGCCACTCCCTCTCACGAAAGAGGGCTGTATCCCAACAACGAGAGCATTATAGGCTGATTATGATGTTGTGTTCCTTTTGTGTGTATTTCAATTATTTTTGCAATATAATAAATATACGGCTTAGAAAGCTCTTCCCTCGTACAAAGACCGTAAATTCCCCTTAAGTTATCGTCACTCTAAGCACGTTGTATTTCGTTTCTTCCAAGCATTTTATCATAACTTCCAAATAACTTTGAGCAAAATAACATCGTTATCATTCGTTGCGTAATTAATTAATTTTTAACTTGTTCTGAAATCTTTGCCAAGGTCACTCCTCACAGAGCATAGAACACCGCGGTGACGCTAACTAGAGACGCTATTGCAAAATAACACTTCGGCTGTTTTAACCATAGACATGCAGTGGACTAAGCATTATTAGGCTGTCAAGTGAAAACGATAAAATAATAGATTCATGTCTATGGTGATAACTGTTTCATATGTGGAATAATTAGAATCGAAATAGTCACAGACCGTCAATTGGTTAGTTGACACTGTTTTTTTAATATATCTCAATATGTTACTCATGTTTCTTTATTAAAATAATAATAAGAATATCTTACAAGCTACAAAACATTTAAGGACCGCAAAGAATTCGATTTTATTATTGAGGCTTTATAAATTGAATTTCTACAGCCATCTTCTACTTAAATGATGTATTAAATAGTTAAATTTAGATACTTAAAATTGTATAAGAAATAAACATGTTTTTAAAAAAACTTCAATATGACTCAACTAGCCTTCATATTTCTATGAGTGTCACTCACTGACACTTTTAAATGGAATGCTTTGGAAATGCGGGTTTCCTGAAATGATGAGCACCAGGCGTCAGGTCCAGTTACCTGTCAAAGCGCTAATGTTTTCTGACATCTGTCAAATTGACATCAAAGTCATGTTAATGTCAAAGTTTCGTTTTCAAAGAAGAAGACCTCTCGCCTTCGTGGCGCCAGCTGGTGGCGAATTTTCCTGGAAACCCTAATTCCGTCCGTAGTAGCGGCCGCTATGGAGTCTCAGTGCTCTGTTCTCCCTTCTCCCCCAAGATACGCCCTTGACCTCTCCTCCCCAATGTAGGTGAGCTTTAAAGACTGATAAGAACGCTCCCGTTAATTTATTTTTGTACTTATTTTGATATCAGATCTCAAAGTGTAATAGTCATAGTTAAGAACATTGTTTAATTATTCTAATTTAGGATCGTTCCCACTTAGAATTAGTTTCTTATTTTAAATAATATTCTTCCACCGAAACGTAACGTTAACTAGTCATTTTATTAGTCGTTAATTTCTTTATGTCTTCTCGTAACATAGGGTTTACTTTGCAAACACTATCGAATCTTTATTTGAAGACTAACTTTTTGTAAACGCTCTCAAAACATCACACTGTACAAAGTAAAATTATATGAAAGATTAAAGGATTGTTAGTTGAACACTCCTATAAACATTTATTTTGAATGCTGTTAGCACACTGATGCAGACCGCGAGTAGGTGAACTAAGGCCGGCCGCATACTTACGATTTCCTGATTAGGTTTCCTGATAAACAATTCAGAATCGGAGACCTGAATGATTGTCATACATAGAAAATGTTCACATGTTTGTTTTGTTTGTTTATTTTCCGAATGGTAAAAAGCCTGACGATCCTTTCGAAAAGGAGCTTCGTCTACGCTAGTCTCACGGAATTTCGAGTTTAAATTTCTAATCGGAAAACGAACGTATGCGGCGTTTCGAATGGAAAGTGGGAATATTCCTGGGATTAAACTCAGCAGGGCCTAAACCACCAACTCTTAAAGCAGTATTACTTCAATATTACTCCCAGTGGGAAAGTGACGGAGCTATACAGGGGGCCTACCACAACCTCTTAAAACAATATTACTTTAATATTACTTTGCGTTCCGCTCTGTTGGATTTTCAACGCTCGGATCAGCGCCGAGAGTTGAAAATGCAACAACAGAAATTACAAAGTAATATTAAAATAATATTGTTTTAAGAGGTTGTGGTAGGCCCCCAGGACGTATTGCTCCGTCACTTTCCCACTTAAATTCCCCATTAAAGTAATACTGCTTTAAGAGTTGGTGGTTAGGCCCCTGGCACTTTTTTAACACTAGACCAGATTTAAATGTGAAATACCGATC
This sequence comes from Melanchra persicariae, assembly GCA_947386135.1. NCBI lineage: Eukaryota > Metazoa > Arthropoda > Insecta > Lepidoptera > Noctuidae > Melanchra > Melanchra persicariae. The sequence goes on along the minus strand of OX376665.1, from coordinate 10,383,203 downwards.
CTTTTAATGTAATAGGGTTTCTTTTCCCTTTCAATAGTATTTCTCTATAGGATACCGAACAATACAATTTGTAACGTTTTCGAAAAAAAATTGTTGAAGGTCACGGTTGATGTCAATTTGGAACGGTCATTATTTTCGCTTTTTAAATTAGGAATGTCATCAAATGTAGAGTCGATGGTCATTATTGTCATGGTTAATTGCAATAAATATAAAACACCTCCCTACTAAGTACTGAGGGCCAATTCTACTAATTCATAAACAACTTTTCCATTCGCATGACAGTCGTAAACTGTCAAAAAATCTTCAACTTCCTTACATTTTTTTGACAGATTGTGACAGAGATGCGAATGCGAACGTTGCTTGAAAATTAGTAGAATTAGCACTCTGGTGTGCTAACAGCATAAGCAGTTTAGTTCGTATAAAGAATAGCCCACACAACCTTACTGTTTTCAATTGTTTCTTTCTTATTTATCATACCAGTGTGCCTGTCTTACACGTACGCAGTAGTACCTAATACTGTACATAACTATTCAGGTGAAACATTTTAATAACTTAATATAAATGTGTACTTCTCGCTACTGCTAGATTATATTATATAAATTATATTTCAATATTGTGAATAAATTATATGTATATGTAAAATTAAAATGGGTTGTCGTATAAATTTATATAAAAGTATTTTTTCTATGAGGTTGTTTCATTTGATTTGTCCTCGCCGAATGCCTGAGATTCAAAGGGATTTACAAAACATAATAATGTAAATACTAGCTTTTTCCTGACATTTCGTTTTTACCCGACTGCGCGACGCAAGGGAAGGTAATAATAATAATAATCTGTGGCCCGGCTGTCAACTTGGTTGGCGTAAATTTTTCTCACTCCTTATTTTTGCTCAATTTTATTAAAAATAACATATAACAAAATGTATTTCATCAAGAATCCACCAAAAAAAAAGAAATAGAATTTTATAGAAAGTCAACCTATACGAAAACATGTTTGAAAATACTATTTGGCGACTCTGAAATGGACAAATGAAATGCTAACAAGAAGCCGGGCTCGAAAACTAAACACACATCCAACATCTTTGGGTTCGTCGCTCAGCTCCGCCTCGCAGCCGCCGGGACCTGCGCCAGCCGTGAGTCCTGAGATTCCGGTTGCTGCAGTTGCGTCGAGCTCGAGCGACGAATACTTCTCGCCGCCGACGACACCACCACCTGCGCGTCGGCGCGGACGAGGCCGACCACCGACCAGCTTGGGACTTCGAGGCCCGCCGGCCTCTGACAGGGTCGCCGCTGCCGGTGGAAGTGTGCAGCGCATGCGATGGACACAATCCATAAACGAAAATGTCATGCGCTCATACTTTGGGGCTACAGAGGGGGGAACTAACCTGACTGCGTACCGTGGTCGGATGCTCTCTCTGTTTCAGGTACTTGAGCCAGGTGTCAACGTTTCAGCCCAACGATTATCGGATCAGGTGCGGGTCATTCAGCGTAACCGTATGTTGGATGACGCCGTACTTGATAGACTGCGTCTGGTATCACGGAGTAGCCGTGTCTCGCCTGCTTCGCCACCGGCCGCGGTGCAAATACAACCAAGTGTTTCACCGCGACCCGACCACGTTGGTGAAGATGATGATGACGTGGCTATATCCGTGAGTACCCAATGCAATGAGCGATTGAGGGGTGCGTTGGAGGATGCTTTCCGAGAGTATCGCTCCACACCGCCTGAGCTTAGACCCCGTCTACCTCGTTTGCCCATGCATAAGAAAAATAGGGCGCTGGTGTGTGCTCTAGATTCGCAGCTTTCAAATTATTTTGATAGCAGCGAAGACCTCACCGATACCCACTCGATCTTGTACTGTGCGGCTACAGCGGCATGTCGTGTAGCTCATGTAAAATTTCCTAACACTGACAGAGCTACACGACCAGCTGTACCAGCTTGGCAGTGCAGGATCGAGCGTCGTATCGGTGAGGCTAGAGCACTCATCGGCAAATTAATCTGCTTCAGGGAGGGCAACACTCGCCGTAGAGTGATGCGCTTTGTGAGGCGGGCGTTCTCGGGGACTGATACTAGTCCTCGTGATTACCCGACCCGCGTCACAGAGCGTATCGACTTCCTGAAGCAGAAAATCTATGCATGGGCAAACCGTATACGTCGGTACAAGCGGCGAGTGGAGCGATACACTCTGAATCGCACATTCCAAAACAACGAAAGGTGGGTTTATAGGGCTTGGGAGCGACCGGACCAAGGTGTAACTGATGCGCGCCTACCGGATGATGACGCCATGCTTTCATTTTGGCGCAGCATCTGGTCGGTGCCTGTCAGTCACACCGAGGGTGATTGGACTCGGGAGGTCGAGCGTGCGTGTGATCCGATACCACAGATGGGGGCAATTACCATCAGCCCCCAAGATATAGCTCGTGCAGTCCGTCCGTTACCTAACTGGAAATCTCCAGGGCCGGACGGGCTGCACAATTTCTGGATTAAGTGGTTTCAAAGATCGCACGCTCGCTTGGCATCTCAATTCCAGTCTGCCTTAGAGTCCGGATCGCTGCCACAGTTCCTAACTACAGGAATAACCCACCTGCTCCATAAATCAGGTAGTACTGCGGAACCTAAAAATTATAGACCGATCACGTGTTTACCGACGGTCTATAAAGTTCTTACATCCATTTTGAGAGCAAAGATTAACGAACATATTGAGAGCAATTCAATAATGTCTGCCTCTAAAAATGGATGTAGGAACGGGTCCCGCGGTACTAAGGAGCTGCTCCTCATCGATGTTGCCATTAGCCAACAGGTACGCCGTTCTAGAAAGGATCTGTCAACATGTTGGATAGATTATAAGAAGGCCTATGACTCAGTGCCACATACATGGCTCATGAGGGTGCTGGAGTTGTATAAAGTTGATGCAGTTCTGCGCACCTTCCTGATGTCATGTATGGGGCAGTGGAGGACGGTCCTTCGTTATCCAGTATGTCGACAGATCCAGGCGAACAGCGAACCGATAAGGATAGAGCGTGGTATATTTAAGGGCGACAGTCTGAGTCCACTGTGGTTTTGTCTGGCCCTCAACCCTCTCAGTATACTGCTGGAGGATTCGGGCCAAGGCTACCGGTTGAGAAGAGGTGGTCAGGTCATATCGCACCTCCTTTACATGGATGACTTAAAACTCTTTGCTCCTAACAATTTGCAACTGATGAAACTACTGAAGGTAACAGAAACCTTCAGTAGCGCCATCAGGATGGAATTTGGTATGGACAAATGTGCGGTCATGCATGTAAAGCGAGGGGAGATTATGGAATCCGTGGGAACCCAACTCTCGGATTCCATACACCTTAGATCCCTCTCCTCAACCGAAACCTACAAGTATTTGGGTATGTCGGAAGCGTTAGGCATCAATGCTGCTGACATGAAACAATCGTTGAAGGAGCGCTTCTTTGGCCGCCTGAACAAAGTACTTAACAGTCTTTTATCAGGCGGAAACAAGGTGCGCGCCTTTAACGGTTGGGTCATGCCGGTATTGATGTACTCTTTCGGCATACTCAAATGGACTCAGACGAGTGAAATATCGAGTTTAAATTCCGAATATTCTTTCTTCACATAACTTTTTAATAACTGGATGTCATTATCACGCACAAAAGATTTCGGAACATTTTAATGGCATACCTACAACATTGTTATCATGACGGCTGAAATGCCCTAGAAAAAAGTTTCGACTACTTTTATAGAACTTTATTATTTGCACATTTAAATCCGTCCTACAAATTCTAGTTTATTTTTGCAAGGAAGGGCCTGAGTCCTAGCAGTAGAAACATTTTTTTTTATTGAGGATATATATAGCTCTTGACCTCGATCACGTCTGATGGAAAGCGATGGATGAGGTCTACGATGGAGCGAGCGTGCTCAGAAGATGCCTTGAGGCAACTGGTACTCCCACGCGTCTGCGAAACACAGCAGGCTTCTTGACGTCGGACTCCGGTGGGAGGGTGGTCGCGAACCAGGCGGGCGTTAGCCCTACCACCGCAAGGATTGGCCAGTCTTATAAGGTATAAGGTGAGACTGTCCAGGAGGCACCGAGCGCTTGGTAAAGTTGAGTGCCTGATAGAACCAATTACGCTAATCGAGGTTAGGCTCCTTCATGGCACCCATTATTGACTAAAGTCGTGTCTCTGCGCCTTCTGACGCGTTTGTTTGGCTACAAAACTCTTTACGATATGACGTACGTACCACACGACACAACACGGCACATATTGTATGTACACAAGTTTCATTAAGCCGAGCAGAACTTGATGTTCACAGGTTTTCACAGGAATTAAGCATTTCCTCCTGGTTAAATTTATAACATTATGTATTAGACTGATGTATGAGCTATAAAATGAAAAATTTCATCGAAATCCGTTCGGCAGTTTCACGTGAAAGAGTTACAAATATTCACATCTACCACATCTATAAAAAAAATCTTTACAATACTCACAAACTTTCCTAGTATCGTAAGTTTTTGTAAGTTAGAGGTGTAAGGATTTTTTTTTGGATGGGAAATCATCAAATAACTCCTTCCGCTCTGGGCGGAGCGGGAGGGAGTATCAGACCCTCACTGACTAAAACCCACCCGTGCTCCTCCAAATGCCCTTTGCGTTCCAGGGCCGCGGTGACTCTTTCGAACAAATTCTGCAGCCCTGCATATAAGGTAAGTAGTCTCTGAAATTGCTGATCCGATAATGATAATTCTTTCACGGATAGAAAGATACATTGCAGTATCGTTGTATGTCATGGGCTTTTTATCACGGAAAAGTGCCCGATTCTTGTCGGATAAGCCGCGGGAGTGATATAAACAACCTTTTTATGGGTTTTATTCAAGTACCTAGGTGTTTTATTCAGAGTAGGTGTTTTATTCAGAGTGCCAATTCTACTATTTTTTAAGCAATGTTCACATTCGCATGTCAGTCGCAATCTGTCAAAAATGTATGGAAATTGAGGCTTTTCTGACAGATTGCGACTGACATTCGAACGAAAACGTTGCTTAAAAATTAGTAGAATTGGACCTCTGATATTTCAGACTTTTCTAACATGATAAAGTTATATACTTATACAACGTTTACTTCGGAGACAGTGCGCATTTTTCTTCCATGTAATAGTATCTACAGAACGCAATACAAAAAAAAAAGCGTTTTTCTTATTTTTGAATAATGTGGCATCACTTATCTCGTTATTATGTATCGAAAAGAGCTTGTTATACGTTTAATGCGCAAACCGTCTCCTAAGACACCCTGTATAAAAAAAACATACAGCCGTTGAAATATTGCCAATGAATTCTAATACAGACTGTATAATAAAATGATACATCCCCGAAATATTATAATCTACAAAGGTCACATCTGCGCTGATGGCCTCGTCTATCGCCAACTCAAACAAAACAAGCCAGAACACACGAGCGGGTCATTTTACACCAAGGCGACCAAAGATAAACTTTGAAGAATAACATTAACAGGGTTTATAGATAACAGTTTATTTGGGACTTAGGATTAAAGGACCTTAGGTTAAACCAACCAATGTTAGGTCCCAGTTAAATTGTGGTCATCTATCTTTTTCTCTCAACACGTACCTAGTTTTACCATCCAGTGTTGTGTGTTGGTGTTGTCACACACCACTTGACCCGGTATTGGGCTTGATTGAGTGTGTACTGAAATGACAAAATTAAAGAATATTATATATATATTCGATTGCATTAATTTGTGTTGGCATTACGCGATTAAGCTGCATGTCGTCGTTCCATCACGTGTGTTGTTTGCCTACGCATAGACTAATATAATGTGCCTACGGTCGTATGTGCAGTTATGGTGGTTTTAGGTTTGTAGGTAAAAATACGTGTCCAATATTTTTTGAAATCTATGACGGACTAATTATTTTTTTTCAGTATATTGCGCGTCTAAATATGTTAACATATTTTCTACTTATACAATACCTACCTCAGAATACTTTTATTTGAAGCACAAATAAAATAAACAAATGCATAAATCTAATCGAACATGCCTATCGCATTTCAAAATTTGATTTTCGAATTACTGAACCATGTTCTTTGAAATTGAATCGCAGTTCAATGTCTGAGTGAATTCAAATATCAATAAAAACCAATTTAGATATCAAAGTTAATATTAAATAAAATAAAACAAAAACAGCAAAGCAAGCAAGTTCCTACGTCACGGTAGGAGGGGTTTACATCGGCGTCGGGTCGACGATCAGAGGGCACTCAGGTATCAGGGACTCGTTCTCGACAGCCGGTGGAACTTCGTTGAGCATTTCCGACGTTTGGCTCCCAGACTAGGGCGGGTCGGGGCTGCCTTCAAGCGGCTTCTGCCTAATCTAGGGGGTCCCAACGCCTCCTCCCGAAGGCTCTATGCGGGGATCGTGCGGTCCATGGCCCTTTATGGGGCCCCGTTGTGGGCACTTCCGCTGAAAAAGCGGCCAGCCCGACACCTGAACGCGTCCCAAAGGGTCATGGCCATCCGACTGGCCCGGGGATACCGCACGGTTTCCGGCGAGGCAGCGAGCCTGCGTGGCAAATTGTCACCATGGGATCTAGAGGCGCGAGCCCTTGCACACCTTTACACGCGGCGCGTGGAGGCGCTACGCCGGGGTGAAACTCCGCTGCCACGGCAAGTTGCAGCGTGGCGAATGGAGCTCTGCCAAGATAAAATGGCCTGGTTGTGATCGGACTGCCTGCTGTCTCCGTATCAGCAGGCAATCCGATCACAACCAGGCCCGGGTCGACGGCGCATTGTGTTCCACGCGTAACTCTTAAGATTCCGAGGAATCGACAAAAAAAAAGTCAAATACCCTATGAATGGAAAAAAAAGCTAAGAAAAAAAAATACTTTCACACCGCAGCAAAACGGGTAAGTTAAGAATATTCAGCACTATTATAGATGGATTGAATTGAACAGTAATATTTAGAATTCTATCTACTGTAATGGCGAAACCCAGTTCGAATGGCGTCGGACGGCGCCAATCTGGTGCAACGCGATCATTGAAAGCGAAGCTGCATGAGAATGTCGGCTACACGGGAATGCTATTGGAAAAACAATTGAACAAAACAAATGAAAACCGAATGACAAGAATGTATTCGAAATGTATGTGAAATAGAAACACAATCGTATTAAGTCGAAAAACAGCAATAGTGTTGTAGTAGTATTTAGGAGTATTTTTGGCTATTAAATGTCTTGATGGCGTACTGATACGCAAGATTATGTTAAATTATAATATCATGTTGAATAATAAAGTTTTTCTTACCTACTCCTCCGCCAATCTTTTCTGATCAATTTCTCTAGGTGTCGTTGAGCTTTATTTACGGGGCGTTTTGCTGGTGGTCGCAACTGTTGATTCTAGCTCTCAGGAGTTGCAGTAGTTGGGAATAGTATGGGCTGATACTCGAGATCACCAAAGATATGACTATGATGATGTGATCCGACCGATTTCGGCCGGTGGGTGGGGGTGATTGAAGGTGATTGCTTCAGCTCCGCTGTAGTTGTCATTCGTAAGCTCTATCTTCTTTGTGAATGAAGATCATCGCACATTGCGGACACGTGAGCTCACCATCTATATTATAATTAATTGCCGCAGGTGGTCGGGCTTTCAATTTGTCTAGCTTGACATCAATCTCAAGGCGCCGTTGAAACCCAAAGTCATGAACTTTGGTTAAACCAAAGTCCTCCACTCAGGTCTTTGAGCGGCTTGCTGCTCCCACCGAAACGGCTCTGAGTCGCACTTTTTGAAGCCAAACCCAATAGTACAGAAAGAAAGAAAGAAAGAATAAATTTTATTTAGCACATACACGAACACGCACGGTACACAAAAATTACAAAAAATGGTAGGTAATAATACCAAACAACTAAGTGCGTGTCTCACGGCTGCACTAAAAAGGTTCATTTCAGCGAATCTGTCAAACAGACTGATGCTGTCTGACGCTGGTTTTCAAATGAACCTTTTAAGGACTAGTGGCGGTTCATTTGGATGAATGTAATAATATTATAAGCTGCACAAAATAAATAAATAAATTACATTGAAATAAAGTATATGAAAAAGAAAACAGGTTTATGTAATTCAACTTGGAGCAAGAAAAAAAAACAAAAAAATAAAAAGTTAGGAAGATATTATGTGTATGAATGTGCTTGTGTAAGTGTCATATTTTAATAATTTATACTTAAATAGTTTACCAGCTGTTTTCGTTTACAGCTAAATAGCAGTGGTAGAAAATAAGTAGATTCCTATTTAAAGTCTAAAGAACAAAGCGAAAGTATCTTACTACTATTACTTACCTAATAAAATAACGACTTCGTACGAAATCCTACAATATTTTCTCCTCGTTAAAAGACTCGTAAGTCGTCATAATTCATATTATTGTTATTATCGATAATAACCGAGCGAGAATAGAATATCGGACGGGTAATACAGCAATTCGGGTAACACCGCGTAATTGCCGTAACAGCATTATAGTTAAAATGAGTCTTGAAATGCTGAAGTAATTATTCCGGAATACATTGCTGTTAAATATTTTCGTGAATTAATGAACTTTAAGGTAAAACTGAAATTACGAATAAGTCTTGTAGAAACAAAGGAAATTAAACTATCACATTTGATTGGTCTTTGATATAATGAGGTTTTATCTAAATCAGTTTTTTAGCACAATACACACACACACAGTACAAATCATTAATTACTGTTTATATTATTATTATATGACCACTAAATTGTTTTCAACTTAATGAAAAATATAAAATATCAACCAGTCTATATTCAGCCAGTAGGTATTTATTCAACCGACTTCAAAAAGATGCATGTAATTTTTTTTATACATGTGCATAACTCTGTCATACTTATCCAATTTTTTTTATTCGAATGAAGTTTATTTCGAAATAGTCCCATTTCAATTCCGTAAAGATTTGATGAAAAACTTCGAAGATAGACATTAAATAGATATGGACTGGTTGAAATTTTAGGGAGGTAGCACTTAAATATTGAAAAATAAATATAATCGAAACTCTTTTTTACAAAAAAATACAACCGACTTCCAAACAAAACCCACTACAAAGTACAAAATAAGTTATTTTGTGCTTTGTAGTGGTATTTATCTGGAAGTCGGTTGTATTTGTTTAAAAAAATCCTAAGTAATATTACAAATGCAAAAGTAAGTTCGTTTGTTTGTAACGCTTTCACGCCTATATCTCTGAGCAGCTTGATATGATTTTTTTTATTAAAAAGATAGATAGGAGCTTCTAAATAGGTGTAGGCTATTTTTTGTACGAAAATCTTTATACCTATGTACGCGAGCGACGCCACGGGAAAAAGCGGTACCTAATGATGAAACTTTACAAAGTTATTGGTTTTCAAAAACCAATTTAATTCTGGCCAGTAATAAAAATACGTGATGAAAACATTTGACTTTTCCAATATTCCTGGCAAGCACAAACAATATTTGTAAATCGAATAAAATGGCACAGAATGTAAACAGTCAAATGTATACTGAGTTAAATCGTGAGTTGAACGACAAATAGTTGAAATGTCACGATCAAAAATCAAATATTTCCAATATGGTGTTTTTCTATTTTTAGAAGGTCCAGTAAGCGGGTTTCTAAATCTATATTTTCAGCAAAAACGCGACGAAAGCGCCATCTAGAAAAAACGAATTGCGCGGATAGTAGACATTCTTGTACAGTCTGCCACCATTGCCATCAACACACAGAGGATCTTCTTTTAGGCAACCTTTAAAGATACAAAAACTAATTCACACTCACATTCATCCACACCCACAAACACGCACGCACACACCATTACGTTACATACAACACACACATACACACCTCAATCACACCTTCACTACTTTTGATTTGTAAAAGTATAATAAAATTAACCTTCATTTTTATTTTTGCGATGTTTAGTAATTGTTCTAGAGCTGTAATAATTTCTGGCTTGTAACATTGTTGCGCAGGGATACTTATCTTCTAAGATACAGGTACTAACCTAGTTCAGAGGTCAGGGTTTCAATGTATTACTACCTAGCATAAGCCTCTCAATGTATGTACTTCTACTACCTATACCATTGCAATAGTATTTAGGCTTAGGTTCAACAAAAGAATATTTATTGTTCGCTCCAATACGATCATTATTGACGCCGTTCATGAAAAAATCGATAAATCAAGGACAAATTTTGCAAAACTGTGTTCGGTTATTCGTTATTCAAGGCAATGTCTAGAAGCCAGTCGCAGTCGAGAAAAGTTGACTGCTTCATTCATTTTCTCTGTTGAATTTGTTCCTCGATTGTGTGAACTGGAGGCAGCTTGGTTCGCACAGGACAACCTATTTCCATTCTTATACCAGCGAAATATGTGCTGCGACGCTGCGTATCAATTATTTATATTATAGAATTTTAGCTGCATTAGTGAAGATTATAGCATACATTAAAAATATAGCACTACAATTTAACTGTCGTGGCCATATCGTAGAAACGGGCATTTCATGATGTGTGTTACGAAATGATCTCTAATGTTTGAATATTATCATGAAATAGTCGTGAGTTCATAGCAAGATCATAACTGTTCATAGCGTTTGACGGCCACATCATGAAATAGCCAATTCTACGAAACGGCCACGACATAACAATTTCAATAGAAATCATAATGCATTATATATAGGTACGACCAACTGTTTCACTTTGCATTGTACACTGTCGAGCATTTAATGGGCACCACAAATTGCCCGGAGTACCTCCACATCCACTAGAATGAATAGCAGGTATTTTTTTTTTAACCGACTTCTAAAAAAGGAGGAGGTTCTCAATTCGGATGTTTGTATTTTTTTTTTTTTTTTTTTTTTTTTATGTTTGTTCGGGCATAACTCTGTCGCTTGCCAACCGAATTGAAAAATTCTTTTTTTGTTGGAAATGGTATATTTCCCAAATGGTCCCATTGAAATTTTATCAAAATCGGATCAGTAGTTTGGTTATTAAATCCAAATAGCTGGAAAAAATATGTGGAAAAATTATCCATGTATACGAAATTGCATATTTTTGCTTTCCTGTGACTTTCCAGTGGTGTTGTTAGGTGTGGGGTACCACTAAAAAGTGAAAAATAAAAAACTTTTTCAAAAAAAAAAGAAACCGACTTCCAAAAAAACTACAAAGTTCAAAATAACTTTAATTTCGGAAGTCGGTGTCAAATAACGAAGAAGCAACCGAAAACACCGACTTCCGAAATTAAAGTTATTTTGAACTTTGTAGTTTTTTTGGAAGTCGGTTTCTTTTTTTTTTGAAAAAGTTTTTTTATTTAATATACATACTTTTGTGTAAAAAAGTAATGATTTGACTACCCATTTGGAAACGCGTCCTTAAATACATATTTATGAAGGTATCTTTAAAAGAAAAGTTTGTCCGACAATACTTGGATAGTTTAATCCACAACTTTAATTAATTATCATTTTAGTGGACGAGCTTCTAAACTGACTGAAAAGTATTTCGTATTAATTTGAGCCCTTTAATAACAATACCTATAAATTATCTTGTTTTGGCAGGATTTTAATTAATGGCCGAACTCTATAATCCGTATACACTGTACAGATGATTCTTTTAGATCTTTACAATCTAAAAAATCTAAGGATCACCTGACCTATATTTTAACGATTTGTAAAGGAACATCACTTGTCATCATATCAGCCGAAAGACGTCCATTGCTGGACATAGGGGTGCCATATTCGCCACGCAGATCGCGATCGCAGTGTAGCTGTAGCAATGTACCTACAGAGAATGCTGCTGCCCATTCACTGGTGAGTCCCTTAGTCGCCTCTTACGACACCCACGGGAAGTGATGGGATGGTGCTATTCTATTACCTCCGACACCATACGGACATCACTTGTCAGTGTGGTCTTATTTCTTTTAGCTGCATTAATCATTCAGTAGTCATCACTTATTTTCCTTCTTATGTATTTATAAATGACTAGCACTTCGCCCGCGACTTCGTCCGCGTGGGTATAGTAGGTACTCCACAAACTGCGACGCCCCTATACATATCCCCTTATAAAGGTTAGTTTTGGAAAATTAAGCACAACGATTCTCATTATTGGTTCAGCGCAACTGTTCACCCCCCCGTTCAGTCCGTCAGGGGTTGATTATGCAAAAATTGTTAGGTACATGATCTGTTTCAATAATCCCACTTTTAGTTTGTTCATAGAATTCCGACGTAAATTGAACCAAGCTATAATTTCCTCCCCTAAAAACTAATTCACCCCCGCTTCACCCCTTATTATGTATGTAGGTACCTAGTTGATTTTCGAAAAATCCAAACATTTGTTATTCTTAATGTTTTATCGAAAACATTTAAATGCCGTGGTGTTTCAACTTCATCGGACCAAGCATTGATACGATTCTCCCCAGTTCGCTCAAGCCGCGACATTTTTCTTACTCCGAGCATGTTTATTACCGTCGTAACTTTTGAACGAAAGGTCCGATTTGAATGATTTAAAGTGTTATTTACACGGACATAATCAACCTTAATTATCAAGCCATTTAAATGGATAAGGATTAATATCATGGTACTATAATCACCATTTTTTATTTCACCATGGGATTTGCTTGACTAATATTAACAAAAAGCGGTCATGGTGACTTATCCATAATAGTTAGACATATGGTATCGCGGACTTTTTTGTAGATATTGATGACTTCTATAATACTGTAGTACATCACTTTGCTCTATTGTCAATAGATTCCGCAGCGTACGCGATATAAGGATTTTTTCTCACACCTTGGGTCACCTTATCGAAGTTTTCATACGGATCCCTAACTTTTTTGAAAATATTCTAGAACCTATGACCATCGCCGATAATGTAGAATTCTACTGGTGAAAGAATTTTTCAAATCGGTCCAGTAGTTTCGGAGCCTATTCATTTCAAACAAACAAACAAACAAACAAACAAACAAACAAACAAACAAATCTTTCCTCTTTATAATATTAGTGTAGATATTTTGTAAGTAGGTTAAAATTACACTTTTACACGTCAATATTATTTGGTAATTTAAAACTAGATGATGTTTCATAGCTGACCATTCTGAGAAGAAACACCAAAACAAACTTAGAGGTCAAAGTCTCTTTTAAAGTCCATACAATAATACTCGTCAAATCATATGAGATCCATGTAGGTTAATGTCTGAGGTGGTATTTTGAAGAAATTACCGCACAGATTTCAGTAGACCTGACAGTGCAAGCATTAAAATTTAGCCGTTTTATCGTTTAGCTCTTAGTTAAACTACGCTGTTTTAGTACAAATACTGTATTTATTAAATACTTCATCCCTGTTGAATAAATTGTCGAACTTTATATTTGCATCAAGTGAAACTCCATTTCGTGTCCAGGCAATCTCTGTCCATTCGAGGCTACCTGGTAGAGATCGCGGAGTGCGATACAGCTATCAGTTGTATTTTCTAGGTTTAAGGTTTTCATCTAAGGTTTTCATTATGAAACTAATAAAAAAAACATGACCTCATTTCAATACAAGCGAACGTCTAATTTTTTTTTTTAATTAACGTCTGAAAAACCAGAATTCGTTTTTACAAAATAATTTGTAAAAGTGAATTCTAATATAGGATTTATCAAAGCAATTGGTACCTAATTCTTTGTCTCAAAAATCTTTAAATCCATTGGGTGTATTAAAAGGCACTCTAGAATAATAAATATCAACAGATAAGCCACGCTTCGTTCGAATTAGAATAACTGTGAGTGGCCGTAAAGAAGTTTTTCTTTGAAGAAAACCTAAGTTTTATTACTTAAACGTAGTCTTATCTTCACGCGCTATTGGTTCAGGAGCCTTTATCCTAAAAATGGATATTCATAAAAACCTCCTTTTGTGGACACTGTAGACCTTTCTGTCCGGTCTGTGTACCGTGCACGCTCGACTCGACATCATTTTTTTACTACGCATAGACAACTTCTGTCGTCCATGTGTCTTGATTCCTTTTTTTTTGTTTATATTTGGAATTTGTTTGAATTGATTCGAAATTAGAATAATTTGTTTTCGGACTAACTTAGTTATAATAAGGTTGGCTTTAGCTTGATCAATTAATTAAAACGTGATATCAATCGGTAATCAATTACAACACCTAATCCATAAATAAGTCGGCACGTCTCTCATGATGGATAAATTGAATAAAATATTAATTTGAGCACAAACCCAAAACAAAACTTTTATTAATTATGTAATCCAATCCCAAAATTAAATATGCATTAGGATTAGCACCTGTCTGAATGCAGGTAAGAAATTAACAACACGGCCCAAACATAACACCCGAAATTAACATAAATCGGATTATTCTAAGAAAAACTCTGTCGTATTAACAAAGACGAGAAAGTAATCAAGAAAATTTAAATTAAATTAGTGGCTGAAAGTCATTAAAGCACCAAGACACCGGTTAACTGGGACCTCGGAGAAAGCCGAAGTTGCACGAACTCCCTTCGGCCACTCGGTTATAAACGAAGCTAAACAAAAATAAAGCACTCCAAAGAAAAGTTTGAAAGAAACAGCGGAGCCTTTTATCGAAGAAAAGTGAAAAAAATGCTTTACATTTTGTTTCAATCGTGATATAAAGGAGATAAAAGTATATTCAATAATTCGACGTCTGTTGACCTATTCTGGCAATTTGTTTGTTTGAGATTAAGATTTTAAAAACGAAACTGGATTTAGAAATTTGCATGTGTTCTTGGAAACTAGACTCTATTTAATTAAAAAAAATCCAATTCAAATACTTAGTTAAAATAATTATGTTAGTTTTAAAAAGTAATTGCAAGCGATTTCGTCCAACACTTCAGAACAAAGCAGCCCGGAATCTGAGCTGCCTCGGATTTCTTCCGCAACTGAACAGTTTCAAGTTTCTTTCGATTTAAACTTGTCTGAAGGGGCACTGCTCGAGATATCTCGAAGACTACTAATACTTTTAATGCCGCAACGTTAACCCTTTAAATGTTGCAATTTCTGAGCAATCTACTTGGTTAGTCTTCCAAATTTTCTTAAATGATGTCAAATGGTTCTCGGTAAATATATTAGTTGTTTATTGGATTCAACTGTTGTGATGAATAAACTGTTTTACGAACAAATAAATTATGGAATTACGAGTAGTGAAACGTGGGAACGTTTACTATAGTAGGCAGGACACATTGCTCACATAACAGATAGTTGATGGGCTCGACAGGTTCTGAAGTGACGACGGAGTACCGGGAGACGCAGTATTGGAAGGCCTGCACAAGATGGACAGGAGAGGTCGATATGGCGTCACTACCAACGGTAGACTGATGATGAATTTTTCATTACACGGCATTTTTCATATCTCGCGCACTCGACCGCCGTAGTTAGTTGACCGCATCAGGAGTTCGCTGCGGTCTAGTCGGACCTATGTTGAGCCAAAATATGGCGTCAGAAAACGCGCAGTCCCTTCTGTCCTTGCTATAAAAGTTTGTTATTATCTAAGACGTATTTCCTTATGCCTGTCATTTTGAGTAAAGAATTGATAACTAAAACATAAACTAGGTATATTTTATGAACATGAACGACATTATCATTTATTTTACATTAAACCGTCTTCAGACTTATCTCTAATAGACATTCAATTTTGAAAACCAAAATGTATCTCTAACCTAAGCAACACTAAACCATACCCAATTGACATAAAGTCTAATACACCTCGATATTTAGTTTTAGAATGAGCGCACGATTGCTAGAGACAGGCACTCCCGTCTTCGCCGCTGCTTCAAGTGCCGGCACGTAGCTCTGTTTGCTCTCAGTGCACAAATCCCGGCTAAGCTGGGATACGAACTGTGCTTACAACTATGCATAGTTGGAAATCAGGGATCCTTGTAAGTCTTACGAAGTATACCGCGGAGACTATATCGTGGGAGTGTGGAACTAATAAAATCTTATCTTGTATCACTTTGCTGGTTATTGTGCTTGACTGACAAAGGCTTTGTGTTCGATGTGTTCATGTTATTCTGATAAGTAGTATATTTTAACAAAAGATCTGAGGTAATAAGCTTGGAATAATGTTTTGAACAGGAAAAGACGATAGACTCTACGAAAACTTTAGGTGTAGAAAAAAATATGAAACTGTTTGTTTTACAAACAGACTAGTTTCTGCCAGCGGCACGTAGAAACGGCGATAGTCGAAAATAATCCCAAAGGAATTTCTCTCAGGAAAACCGAATTATATGTGTTAACGTGGGTTATAAACTATATTGGTGCCAAAATTTAAATTTTAAATTTAAAAAAAAAATTTAACTAAATCCGATCAGTACTTTTTACGTGAAAGAGTAACAAACATCCATTCATCCTGTCAAACTTTCATATTCGTAATATTAATATTATGAATATGAAAGTTACACAGTGTAGTAGGACACATGTAAGATTAGTATGACTACTAACAAACATAAAAAAACTTGAATAAAAATACAACTGACTTCCAAATAAAAACCACTACAAAGTACAAAGTAACTTTAATTTTGGAAGTCGGTGTTTCTGGTGTGGTTTATTATTCTTTTAATACCGACTTCCAAAGTTATTTCTTACTTTGTAGTGGTTTTTTTTGAAGTCGGTTGTAGTATTTTTTTCATAAATAAAATAAAAAAACTTTAATTCAGACCTTGATCCATATTAATACAAACTTATAAGCTATATATTAGTACAAAGTTAAAAGATTTTTTTTTAAGTTTTTTTATTTTTTAGTGCTGTTTCCCTCCAACTTTCCAAACATTCCGACAAGTCCAAATCAATTTATTTATCTATCTCCGAAGTTCTTCATCAAGTTTACGAAATTTAAACGGGACTATTTCGAAATAAACCTCTTTCGATCAAAAAATTAGAAAATCCGTTTTTATATGATTGATAGATTGATTGACTCGCGCTCGTTCGTAGCATACAGACGTATTCGTTAGCAATTTTTAATTAACACAATAAAAATAGTGACCTAGATAAGTGCATTAGCATTGTAATGCAATTTTAAATTTTTTCCTAGAGTTTAGTTTTAGTAAATATAATGGAAACTTAGAAATAGTGAACTTTTTAAAAATATAATGGATAACAGCCCGTGTAATCCAAGTGGTCGAGTGCAGCCCTCCACTTCGCCGGAGAATGCGACGACGAAAAATCCAGTCCAATCAGTTGAAGTTGCATCCACGCCCGAGTTACAAAAATGGATGTCATCCATTGAGCAGCACTTAAATGAGATTTGCTCTATTGCTACGGATGGAAAACTCAACTCAGAACAAAAATTGAAAATATCCAACATATGCTGCAAAATAGGATCTGGTACCTCGCAGATGGCAGTGCTATACCAATCCCTGAAGCAGAAACCCGTTCAAGCATACACTATGGTGGATGACTTACAAGAGAAGCGGAACTTGTCGGAACACATTTCGGAGCTCAAACAGACGATTAAGGATACTCGCTCTTCTGAAAATGTTTCTTTTGCCGACATGGTGAAGAAGGGAACAAGTGATTACGTTCGACCGAACAATTTTAGCTCTGTGGCCATTTATCCTAACGACAAATTCAAATCAAGCGATGAAACAAAAGACCTCGTGCAAAAAATCATACGCCCAGATCAAATAAAGCTGCATGTTCGTGGTCTCCGCAAAACGAAAAATGGAGGCGTAATTATTAGTACAGAGACCAAACACGACGCAGAAAAATTAAAGCAAGCAGTCCAGCGCTCTACTTCTGGACTTACCGCCGACGAACCCAGCAAGCGCAAACCCCGGATCGTGGTCGTAGGAGTGCCGACTTCCATGTCTGAAAATGAAGTCTTCAAATGCATGTTTGAACAAAACGTAGACGACAAGTTTTCTGGCATGTCCTTGGAATCCTTCTTGACCTTTGTAAAATTAAGCCACAAGTCTGGAAAGAGAGATGCGGCGACCTGTAACTACGTCATTGAAGTACCAGCTAATTTACGTAAAGCCCTAATCGCTCAATCGAGACTTTGTATAAACTGGACTTCCTGTCCTGTCAGGGACTTTACATTGGTGACTCGGTGCTACAAATGCCAATAATATGGTCATGCAGCAAAAACGTGCAGAGAGGTTAATTCTATGTGTGGCCATTGCGGTGAAGCAGGTCACACGATGTCAGAGTGCGCAAAGAAAAAAGAAATGCCGAAATGTGCAACTTGTTCTCGCTTTAAAAAACCCAGCAACCATAGAACAGGAGATGCTGAATGCCCTGCAAGGAAGATAGCGGAATTGAGATACATCAACTCCGTCGATTATGAGGGCGCCTAGAGCGTCATACTCAAGGCCAGATTTCCAATACTTACACCTGGTGCTGATTCAACAAGAATATACCACTGTGATGATCTACTTCCCCTGAATTTGTTGCTGTCTACGTGAATTAGCCGCCCATTGCAAAAATCAAATAAAATAAAACACATGAGTTGATTTGAACTAAATCTGCAACATTGACCGAGTTAAAACTGTTGACGCTAATAGTTCACCTTGTGTATGAGTAAATAATTAAGTGTTAGAAACAATTTAACGTAAACTAAACTTAGCTAGGAACCATCTATTTAGGATCTTTTTTGTTTATGAATTTTATGTGACATCTGTTTAATTAAGTAAATTAGGTTAATCAAATAAATTAATACAACTCAAACTATTTTAATATTAAGTTAATATTTTTTTAAAAACTCGACGATTCTTAATACATTGTTTGAGCCCTTGCCGCCTGTGATAGAGGACCAGGAGGGTCCTCAGTACAGGCATCTAACATTGTTCGACCTATATAACTATCTAAGATTTATATTGCTATTGGACCAATTTGAATTTTTGAATAAAGATTTATTATTATTATTATTATTATTTATTATATGAAGGAGTTATAGAATATAAATCCGAATTGATAACTTTCTCCTTTTTTGAAGTCGGTTAAAAAATAATTAAGTTACAATTCCTAAATTGTATTACTGCACAATGAACCCAGATTCCCAGAACCTAACTATAAATAAAAGTTTCCTGTATAGACAAACGACAACCGTGAAAAAAAATAAACTATCTCCATTGTTCTCAGAGAGACTGTTAAAGAGGTATATAAAACTTTATATAAGGTGCATCAGGGATCCAACGGTAATGAAAGTGGCCCGTGGGAAGGATGCTGGAGGATCGAAGTAGCCATCAGACAATCGGACACGAAATTCCTTTTCCCAAAACGTGCTGAACCCAGTCATCGTTTACTTTTATTAGAAATGATGTGCATTTCAGTAGTGTCTGTATATTTTAGTGTCTCTCAGATTTTAGTATGGATGTTGAGATTACAGTGGCGGTTATCTTAAAGGTGGATGCTCTCGTTAAACTTTAAATTGGTCTTTTGATTATGTCTGGACTGTTTGGTCTTATATTAATACTTAATAGTTAATTACGATTTACTTATTTATTTATTTAAACTTTATGTACAATAGTGGTACATGAGCGGACTTAATCCAACAAGGCATTCTCTACCAGTGTTGTTGTACTTATGATTGTATTATGAATCCGATTTGACTGGAAGCCGACCCCAATAAAGTTGGGAAAAAGCTAGGCAGAGACTTATTATAATGTTAAAATCGACAACATCAACATCTGTTTTAGCGTCAGCTGCAATAGGTATGTCCTATAATTGCAGCGTTATCATTTTCGCTTCCATGACGAATCTAAAACAAACTGTTAATTTTTCTGTTATAAAAAATAACGTTCAACTCACCACTACCACTTCCAGAGATGAGGTACTTTATTTCAAACAAACAAAAAATGTTAAGTAGGTACTTATAATGGAGGGCAACGTTGTTTTTTTAAATACCAATCGGGCAGAACAAGTCCAGGTGTTCGTGTTTTTAATAAAGGTACTATACTGTCGTTTGATCGTCCGGAAGACCAGAGTTAAGTCATAAACATTGTTCAACAAAATTCCCATACGTGGATCACGCCCTAGTCAAAGTAACTAATCTAGCGCGTTACTAACACATTGTATCTTCATTAAAAAGCAAACATAATTAACTAGCAATTTGTGTAAAGCCTACATGGTCACTAGAGTTAATTCGCATTTTGCATGAATATTAAAAAAAACTTATGCTTACCTTATAATTTTCTGACATCTTCATCATCTATCTGACAGACTAATTCGATTTTTTCAGTAAAATACCCTATTGACAAGCATTTTTCAATAACAGTCTAGCCCACGTGGTTTCCACATACCTATAATAATTACGCACAAATGAAAAAAAAACACTTTTGTAAAACCTACCTTTTCCTTCAACTTTACTCTCTTTATCTTTCCCATGGAAAACATGCTAAATTAAAAATATATATATGACACAGCAATAACGTAGCTTCCCATCGGTCAAAGAATTATCTCATTCGAATTAGTATTCCCAAAGATGTCCTTATAAAAATAAAAACAATTTTACCTCGTTGTAATATTAAATAGTTTCGAAGTGTACATTAATCATTACAAAGTATTTTGCTAAAATATCAGTTTGACTGACTCAGTTTAATACCAAACTCTCTTGCCAACTGTACCAACATACTTCGTGGTCGTACCACCCAATGCGTGGGGTAGTACAGGGTCCGTCGCTCAGCCACAATGGCCACAAACCATTAATTGTTCCGAGCTTAATTCCTTGGGCTTGATTAATACGGCGGAGATAACTGACGCAGACGGCATATTTTTACTCACTGATAATCCACATATCCTTTATTACGTAATGTTTCGCTAATTTTATAGTGTTCTTCTGTGATTAAAGATGGACTAAGTCATCTCGATAGTCTGTCGTTCAGTCGTTAAACATCTCCATGTATCAAGAAAAATGCATGCTGAGCTACTCTGTAAATAAAGGTTAGCTCATAATGCATTTTTCTCAGTTAAAGGAATTAACTTTTGTACAAAAATACAACCTACTTCCACACTAGAAAGTATAAAATAACTTTAATTTCGGAAGTCGGTGTTTCTGGTTTTATTTCTTCGTATCTTAACACCTACGAAATAAAAAACAAAACCACAACAACAAAAAAAACAACAACAAACATAACAACAACAATAAAAACAACAATAAAATAAAATACCACAACTTAATTGACGTGATGATATGAACATTCAGCAATCCCGGTCCATTTGCTCTCATTTATTGAAGAGTTCCGTTGCCGATCTCCGAAGTTCTTCATCAGATCTTCACCATAGGTACCACTCCGAGAATACTCTTCCAAAAAATACCTAAATCGCTTCAAGTGCGCTTATAAAATTTTCTAAAGTTCGGCATGTTAGGCGTGAAAGCGTTACAAACAAACAGCCTCACTTTCGCGTGTATAATATAAGTTTGAAAGTTAGGATTTAATCATCAACAAATATCAAGCAAAACTTAAACAAATCACGCAAACTTTTGAAGTTCAATAAAAACTTCCTGAATAACATTCTTTCATAATCTTTTAATTTCTATTATAAATGAAACAACGGTAAACTATCCAACAGACAGACAAACAAAACAAAACCGGTTCAGCAAAGTGGGACAATATCACGGATATTAGTATATAAACAGACTTTATTTACATATGTCAGTCCACATAACCCTTCAGGATCATAACCGAGGTTGTTTACATAGAGATTTAACGTTTTACGTAACATCAGATCGACAAGTCATGTGACATCACCTAGATACCAAGGATATGAGAAAGGGAGCAGTTGACCTCATAATACCAAAGCTAATAATAACACAGAAGGTACAGTATTAAAACTTGGTACGATCAACGGATTTTATCCGGTCGTATAGGTTGTCATCATAAGACCTTGGGCTCTAGACAAGTGACATTCTGTCAGCGGTAGCGTGGCGAAGGATGTATAGGATTGACAGATGCTATCGTAATGTCACGTGATCAAATTCCTGCATTTTGCATTTCGACGGTCGCATTCGCTAATTGAATGGCACATTGTTTAGGACCTCTTGTCCAGATTGAATGCGTGACGACTATGGGCGCGATGGTGTAAGCGATCAGTTGCAAGGAATTTCATGGCGCTTACGCGTTTACGTAGGTAATGTAAACTTGACGTCCCTATCGCAAAAGAGACCACCGCAGAGCAGAGCTTTTGTAGCTACAATTATTTTTTCAATTGATACTCTTTCTCAAAATGTATCAGACAGAACTGAAATAAATAAATTATTCCTCATAGTTTCGCAATTGGCCTTCCACGCACTCTTGAAAATGCACCCTGTATATAGATGGGTTAGACGTGTATCCTCAGGGTTAAAGAATAAGAGTAGAGGATTGCTCGCTTGTGAGGCAGTACCGGCGCGTCGCGCTGGGCGCTTGCCATATAGGCGTCGCGCGTCGTCGAAAACCGAAAGACGTATGTCGACGAGATGACGCGATCGTGTTTGCCGTACAAATGAACGCATCGAACGCGTATTTTTGCGCGATGATCGCTTCGTATTAGGATGACGTCATAATCAGTTTCGCATAGACGTAAACTGCGGTTGTTGTCGTTGTTTGATAAAGTTTTTTTTACAGAATAATGGGCTTGCTCTTGACCTCGATCACGCCTGATGGAAAGCGATAGATGAGGTCTATGATGGAGCGAGGAGCGTGCCGTACTTTACGCCCACCCTAGTACTCCGTAAGCTCCCCGACGTGGCCATTGCCTAAGTGCTAGCCTGTCACTCTGCACGAGACTGCCCCAAGTATTTTTGCTAACCTTTGCCAAAGGCACCTAAGCCTGTAGGTGTGTACACCGCAACCACAAGTGAACCACATTGTGCTGCATTATTCATACGTGTAGTCTAGGGGCGCACGCTTGGTAGGCATGCTCTAACACCGTTTGATAATAGAGTACACAGCATGTGGCGTACCACTTGCGGTTTTAGTATAAAGCCCGCCTGCAGTTAGTCTTAGAATGCTACCAGATTGTGGTCGATCAACGTCGACCTTATAACGTTCCACATCATACATCACACGTCTTAAAATTTGACACATTATTTTTAATATTGTCTTCCGAGCGCATTCGCGAGGATGCCCGTAGTCACTGGCCGGTACGAACTGTGGAATCAGCGGAGGTGGCGCAAAGCGGAAGAAGAAAAATAAAAGATCACGACTGAATAACAGAGGGCCTAGCACGAACGTCTTGACGTATAGTAACGTGATGTAAGTGAATTTCGAATATAAAAAACTACTCATAGTATTTTGGTTTAATTGTATGCGACATACACAATAAAATTTGTATCAAACAAAAATATGAATAGTTTCAAATTAAAATTTATATTATGTTCGAAACGAGTAAAATTTTACGTTACGTTATTATACGTCTAAAACATTCGCGCCAGGTCCTCTGAACCTCCTCTATAATACCCTCATTGGGCACTCACGAGAGTTCTTGAGAATGCTTGCCCTCTTGCATGACGAGTTGAAATTGACGCGTCAATTTCATTTCGTTCCGCAGCAATTTAAATTGACCCTAAGTTAGCGTCAGGAACTTAAAAATGTGTGGCAACTTGTAGTACTGTTTACAAAGATACGGTGACTCTGTGTCTGTGTGGGGATCCTCCGATCCCGGGTTATTAAAAGCCTTTGTGTATAAATAGTGCGTGTCAATGCCGCGGGAACCTTGACACGGGACACGCCCCTGTGCATTGAATGCGCGCCGTTTGCCGATAAAGCCTTGCAGCAAGGTTGGTGATGCTAATTAGTTACGCTCGATAGGCTTTAGAGGTCGTCCCAGTTCGATTTATTAATTTACCATTATGCAGGGCATCAAAAATTCATCCACATCGCTGTCAATGGCAACAGTGCCCATAACACTGGCAGCATTGCCACGTTGATTGGCAATGCTGATTCTTTGGCCGTAGAAAAGCCCAGCTCTCTGGTCAAGTGAACAGTCGGCAATACTGCCACTGTTCTGGACACTTTTGCCATTAACAGCGATGTGGATGATTTATTTTGTTTTTAAACGCGTTTGTACATAATTTCGCTATTATTAGTCTAGTTGTTGATAAGTATTTAGTAGTTACTTTAGGTTATTTGTACAAAATATATTGACCATGATGAAAGTTAATAAAAGCTATAGACGAGTACCTTGGGCTCGAGATAAGAGAGGTCCTGTCAACGGTAGCGTGAAGATTGCGATTGTCAATACGTCAAAAATGTATAGGATTGACAGATGCTATTGAAATATCACGTGATCAAATTCCTACTTTAGGCATTTCGACAGTTGCATTCGATAATTGAATGGCAGCCTCTTATGTAGGTCTACCCTAGTCAGATAATTAATCGCTCCATGTAAAAGTACTAGCATTCACCTGCGTCAGGTTAAGTTCGGAGACGAACACAAACATATAGGGCGACAGGACAAACTATGAACTGTTAATTTGATGTACATATTGGATTTATTATTTTTCTGTGTCATAATTGTAACCTGCTTTGCATACTACTGTATAAATTCAAGTTTTTAAAACGTAATGTACAGACAGATGTGTTGCTGTGGAGTTTGT
This sequence comes from Melanchra persicariae, assembly GCA_947386135.1. Taxonomy (NCBI): domain Eukaryota; kingdom Metazoa; phylum Arthropoda; class Insecta; order Lepidoptera; family Noctuidae; genus Melanchra; species Melanchra persicariae. The sequence continues at coordinate 10,358,680 of OX376665.1, read as the reverse complement.
TGTGCCACTTCTTCTTCCCAGCTAAAACACTAGGAAGTGATGACGGGCGGGCGTTTTTGGGGGAATGTCTTTAGTAGAACTTTGACGTTCAAAAAGTGCTGGCACTAAGCCTAATTTGAATAAATTACTTTTGACTTTGACTTTGGACGACGCCGTATGTAGGTACGAGTTTTATGATTAATCTTACAATCTACCTGCGACATGCCACGCACGTGCCTCAGAGAAACTAATTACGTTGTAAAATACAGCAAAACAGATTCCTAAGTCTTCAATACCTTAGTGTGTAATTTCTATATCATGAAAATGTCCAGTTATCTATTAATGCAAGTCATGGAAAACAAAGCATTCCACGCACTCCTTGATCAAATAATATTGTGCATCGTAGCCGCGGGCCACAGACAATAATGAAACAGAAAGGAAAATAGTTTTAAATTGGACCTTAATAAAATAAAACAAAGAAGACAGCACAGCATACCAAATAAAATAAGATGCAGCATAATAAAGCAAGAATGTATCGCAAACTAAACATAACAAATTAATATCACTTGCCACAACAGACAATAAATAAACAGCTAAGCGAACTCAAGAATTCGCAAACTTGGAGACACTGGCAAAACATCGCCTTGTTTTTTTACCCGACCACGCAAACATGATGTTATGTTTTTAGGGCCTGCCCCACAGTTGATACAACCTCGAGAGGAGTTAAATCGACGCCGAAAAGTCCTGTAATGGATGTGGAACCAACATAAATAGTGCTTAATCTGATGGCAGAATCGTTTTTGTTAGGGTAAATACAGGGTGTCTCAGAAATGCGTGGTCTTAATGGTGATGTTGGGTAGATGATATTCCAAAATTCAGGAAAAAATATCAAAACAAAACATTTTTTGATTCTTGAAAAAAAAAAGAACACAAATAACGACTAAATCGTTCCGAAGAAATTACTTTAAAACAGTCTGATGCAATTGGTGACATTCAGTGATTAAACTAACTGCTTGAAAAGTCATTTCTTCGGAACTTTTTAGTCGTTTGTATAAATAGAATTTTTTGAAAAAAAGTATGTTTTTTTTGTTTTGCTCTTGTTTTCCTATTTTTTCCTTAATACAACGTGAAACACAATAAACGCACCATCTCTTAAGGGGTCATTGTACTCATCATTATGAACAACTTTCACTATGGGACCAACACTAAAAAAATCGACTGCTCCATATATTTTTGTGAGCATAACTCGACAAAATGTACTGAACAGCTGATTTTTTTTTTCGCGATTTCCGGGTTGGTCCCATAGTGAAAGTTGTTCATCATGATGAGTAAAATGACCCGTTAAGAGGTATTGCGTTTATTCTGTTACACGTTGTAAATATATCAGCTACCCGACATCACCCTCAACTATGACCACGCACTTCTGGAACACCGTGTATAGCCAGACGCTAGCCACTATATAACACTGGAAAGTTTTGGCTCGAAGTGAGAAAGTATTAGATAGTGTTTTCTCTTGAGGGCTCGTATTAATATAGTGATTTATGGATTTAGTTATCATTCTTTTTTGAGCTCTTAAATATTAACTGAGAGTGTGTAGATTTTTGACTGATCTTCATTTGTTTTAATCTTTTCTACACATATCGTCACGCGTGTGTTCTTCAGAGTTAGGCAGAGGTGTGTTTATAATACAACACATTGCGCCAGCTTATGTTTAGGTCCCATGTAATAATAAATAATTAATTAATTAATAAATAATAAATGAGACATTCAAAAGTTAAAAGACCACTAGAATAGTACAGAGACTGCTATACTTAAATTATATTAATTTTCTGCTCTGGGCGGAGTGTTGTCAGACTCTTACTGCAGTGCGATTCTGTAAACATGTCGAAGTGAACACTTGGGCGGGGTGCACGATGGGTAAGTTGTCAAACCATACAAATAAGATGGAATGACAGCTCAGTGGTCGTTCACTCCGCCTAGGCGAACACCGTAGGATGTCGACAGAATCGACCGGCTGAATAAAACAAAACTCAGGCTATGTATCTGAAAGCTCGTCTGAAAGCTATCGTGAAAGCTTAATATATAATACTATAATACCTGGAATGTTTAGATATGACTTCATAGTTCATACCTAAAATGTTTAGATATGACTTCATAGTCATATCTCAAATGTTTAGATATCACTCCATAGTCATATATGTATAAACATTTTAGGAATACTTTCATCGTGCGTACAGCTAAGGAGTGGAATTCCCTGCTCGATTCAGTTTCGAGATGACGGTGAAAGTTGCGTCAGAATCATGTTTCTAAATTCATCATACCAAAAATACCTTTGCTGAAGACGGAAATAGTACATCTAAAATCATCGTAAAGGCACAAAAGTGGCCACATTTAACCCATCCTTTCTAACTTAATAAAGGACCCAGTTCTATTTCCAAAGGCTCACCTACGCACAACGTTACTGCCGCAGGTAACCATTTCTATATTTGCACGTGTAAATCTAATCTGGGCCAGTATGTACGTAACGCTAATTCAATTACTGAAGAAGTTAAAACTGGCGTCGGATTTTAAAGCTCCAGTTTGGGTAAAATGGAACAGGGGTTAAGATGACAATCAAATAAGTAGATACACGTCGCTCATTTCTCGTTTACAACCCGATTTCATAATCGTCCTTGAATTTAAGATGATATATTTGTTAGGCAGATTTATTGACTGATTCTTTCTTTCAAATACTGTTTCTGTTATAAATTCTGTTATTTTTTTCATATTATAGTACGCTTTTCGCTGAATCGTCCAACCCTCCCTGCTGTCAAAACAATATAGAAGAATTTGTCACTGCGCAATGACACGCGCAGGTACAGGTTCAACCTAATAAGGTCTTACCTAAGGCATCTCGGAAGCCGAATTCCCAATTTTATGACACTTATTTTAGAAGACAATGTTTTCTTTCCGTATTTTGCCCACTTTAGAAGCTTACTGAAAGCTTATTTTCCCTGACCAAACTAAACAGACCTTTATAATAACCCACGCTTTAGCAGCCACAAAGCCAGCTGGTTCCAACTAATAAAATTATGTGGTTCAGCAAACGAACTCTTAAAGGCTTAAAGGTGAATTTAAAGTGTGGGCGTTGCTTTGTATAAATAGAATTTGAAAAAAGGACAAAGCTCACCTTTTACATTTATTTGTTTTCTGTTTCTCTGAACATTATTTAAGTCTTTATTCTTATATGGATTAGGTTTTAGGTACACTTTTGTACAAGTTTTGAGTTAGTTTACGGTAATTGATAACGTTCGAATAACTCGGTGTTTCTTTCCAGGGAAGTCAGCTAGGAAACACTGGCCCTTCTTCTGTTGCAGCGACGGAGGCGTGAGGTTTGCCTCTCCCTCACGCGGCCCGTTTACTCCTTCGCTAGCATTACTTCTTCACAGAAAGAGGGAACTGCTTCTTATCTTTAACCTACGATTTGCAAAATAAATACCATTTATTATTATAATTCTTTCAGCACAGTAGGATGCAATTTGGTGGCACACTTACACTTTGGCCTTGAGGTGATATAGTGCACATTTTATTGAAACTCACTCCTGCGGTGTTTCAATCAAATGTGCGGCAACTTATACCGGTTTAGTTAAGCCTGACGTGCACCTTGCACTTCAGGCTTAACTAAACCGGAAGACTATACAAACACATTGAACTGCAAAGATATTTTTCTAGTGCTTTAAAAATATCTATTGACAATTTTCAGGATGATGGAAGAATAAAACGTGTTGCTCTGACACCTAATAACGTAGAACAAGGGCAGGAAGATGACAGTTTAACAATATCAAGTCTAGACCAGTCTGTCAGTAGTCTCGGGAGTGTTTCCATTTAAATATAATGGTTTTATTTGAAATTTAAATGTAGCCCACAGAGAACTAACCCGACGGACTTAATCTCGGCCAAGGATTACTCCTTGGGGAACGTTTAAGATTTCACCCCGCCGAATTACCACAAATGGCTAGAACTGCTTTGATCCTTCGCTTTAATAAAAGTTCGTTAACTTGTACAACATAGTCAATATTAAAATGTTGGTTTAATTTTATTCATCCGCCGTAGGAATAAAGTTTAAGATGTTTGACTCCGTGAATTAGCTCTGAAATTAAGGTAGACAGAACACTTGGCAAGACAAGATACATGCAGGTTAACTGACCATAACTTTTTACCTGAACTACTTTTTTACATTTTTACTTCACCATCATGTTTTACAACTAATTACTAAAACCCTACCGTTTTTTGTAGAGATTAAGCAAACTTTGAAACATGTGTTATATAGGTAGATGCGACCCTGGGGATGAGATCTTATAATATGCTACTTTATAACCCGAGCGAAGCCGCAGGTAAAAACAAGTGATGAATACTTCATACTGTCTTCACCTATCAGGGCAATCAAAAAACAACTCAAATCCTATTAATGTAACAGTCACGTTACTTCCATGAAAAATGTATTAGTTCATAGAGATTGGGAACGGTTCAACTTTAAATCCAATTCTTTGAAATAAATGGGCAAAGTTTTGCTCGATAAAGTTCATAACGCTACACAGCTGGCTACTTTCTGGCAATGCATTTACTTTTGTGACTCACGGATGTTACATTTCAAGGAAACACTCTTTTAACCGAAGGGCAAAGTGGTTAGTAATCTGGGCAGTTGCTTCAAGGCTGTTATCTCATAGATGTTTATTTGAACAATGAAAAACAAAATTATCAATGCGCTACAGCGTAGTGCCCTACTTCCAACGTTTTTCGGTTACTTGCATGTCGTATCTCGCAGTAAGTTGTCTTATCGTTCGAAGAGAAATTCCTTCACTATCTTTTTATCCTACTGCCCCTGAAGAAGGGTACTGGTTTTCGAGAGTATGAACAAATGTCTATTTCTTTGGCATGCCTATTATAAACGGCTGGATAAATCGCAGTTTTGTCTTATCCAACCAAAACATTCATCAATTCCGTTGCCATTTTTATTTATGAATACATACATATACATACAATAGAAAAAAAATGGACAGAGAAAAGAGCCAAAAGGTACAGCTTATTTTAATATAATGGAGATTGTACATCTCCCTTGGTAACATCAGCCATGATATTGGAACTTGTTGAAACTATGGAAAGTGTTGGTTATTGCGCAATAGAAACCCGTTTGCTTTTAAATTAAATTATAATGATCTCCACCAGTAGACTGCTGCTATAAACTCAACGTCGTTCGAGCGCGACGTTCTAGACTCCGTCGAACGCCACTAGATGGCGTTGGCACCCCGATTGTTCAATCGACTAATAGAAATTTCTTCCAGCAGTCCTGCGATAGAAGAGTGGGATGAGAAACATAGACACAGTGTGATAAGAGTCAAAGAAGGAAACTTAAACTACTACACCTGTTCCTGTGGTTCCTGTTTTATATACTTTTTCATCATCTGCCTAGCCTATTCCCAACTATATTGGGGTCGGCTCCCAGTCAAACCGGATTCAGATGAATACCAGTATTTTACGTGGAGCGGCTGCCTACCAGACCTCCACAACCCACTAACTGGGTAACATGGTACTTCTTAGTAAGACTGGTGTCCGATTTTCTGGCTTCTGACAATCCGTAACGACTGCCAAAGATCTACAAATGACAGCCGGGACCAACGGTAACGTTCTTTCCGAGGCACGGAGGAGTCTCGGTATGTTAATATGGTCACCCATCCCTGTGGATGGGTGACCATATTATATGTTATATAGTTAAGCAACGCTTGCCGAGATTGGTCTGTACCAATCTCGGCAAGCGTTGCTTAACCTTGAAGTTTTATATACTTTTCTTTCCTATAAAAATGTTTAGTAAGGTAGGATGTTTGTGCGACATAGCGACTTAATACGAAACAAGAGCACACACGGGTATTTAGTATACTTTTTATTCCGTTAGTAGGGTCCAATGAAGTAATAAGAATAAATTTTATGTAATCCAGTGATCCTATAAATAATTGCGTTGTGTTCATAAAACAAAGTTTTCTCCTGAATGTTGGCATGTGTAATACAATTATTGCCTGTGGCTGCACACCTTTTATTACAAAATAATTATGTTTCTAAGTTAACGTCGTTTTTACGCACTAGAATAATCCTTTTACAATACCATAATTTTCCAAGCACCACCACTAACCATTAACCCTCTATCACTCATGAACTAGGTTTTTTTTTATTTTTTGGATTCTTGATGATTTCAAAAAAATAAAATTCACGTATTTCTGCATTTCAATTTTTTATTATTATTTGGAATGAAAATCACAAAAACAGGGAGTGTTGCTTGTAGGCAACACTGAGGTAAGCGGTCAAAATCTTTATAATACGACAGCACAATCACATGTTACGAAAGATGGAAGTTTCAGAAGCAATTCTTAGTTTTCGTGTAGCATAGGCTACCCCGCATTTTTCACATACGTTATGGGTAAATCAAAAACGGAAACTTGCATCTGATTTTCTTATCAGACCATTGCGGCCAGTGCCCAACCTGGTCTTACCGAACTGCTTTCGGAGGCACATGCTGAGCAGGTCCTTTTTGTTTTTTGGCTTGGATCTCGCTCTCAAGCGACCGCCGACTTGATAAACTAGGCTTATACCCATTTTGTAAAGGGTCACCAGCAACCTCCTGTCAAAAATTTGCTGACGATAAGCAGCCTGTTTGAAGGTTTCTGTATTAGCAACCCTTTTATAAAGTAGCCATGCATTGGATATCATGAGATCCAAATAATGACAAACCACCACCACCACCACCACCACGGACCACTGGAAGTATTTGTAGATTCTATTATGATCAGGATGGCTTCTAGGAAGATCTTTGCTATTGTCATTGAAATGCAAAGTTTGACGAATTTTTTCAACGTCATGGTTTCCTGTATTAGAGGTGTACCAAGAATGAGACTCCAGTGGTTGGTAACTCTAGGTAATTGGACGAGAGACATTATATAAGCCACACCTATAAATTGCCTGACATCCTCCTCAGACATCCGAAAAGCGCTATTAGGATCTTTTTGCACTTGATAGAAATTAGAAATTTTCTTGATTAGATCATTTGAAAATAGGTAAGGGAAGAACTGTATGGGATGGTCTAACTCAAGAATATCAGGACTCAGAAATTTAGGAACAGATCATGTTTTCGGAAATAATACCCTGGTTTCCCACAAACATGATCTGTTCGTAAATTTAGTTCAGCAGGTTTCGCTTTAGCAGCTGTTCTTGGGTTCTTGGTTTGGGAAGGTCCAGCAGTGATCTCGTGTGATGGTGCAGTTTCCGTGGTAGAGGAAGAACTTTCATTAATGTTTTCTAGAGTTTATATTATGGAATCCACATCAATAACTACCTCTGGAGCCAGATTTTCCAAGGTATCCAATTCAGGAATAAAATCAGGATAGGCGAGGCTGTCGTCATCAAAATCAAGGCCATCTTCACTTTCTACATCATTATTTAGCACCAATCTAATATCTTTTTATCAAGGAATTGCTTACGAGACATCCTAGTACATAAAAAAAAACTACAATCAGCATACTAGATATCCAACATAATTTTACACTTTTCGTCTGATGTAGCCTACAAGCAACAATCACATTTTCTAAGAAAAACAAACGAAAACGTGTAAATTGTTCAAAAATAACGTTAGACAATAAAGTTCAAACACCTACCTTTGCTATTTATCAAGATAATTCACAAAACTTAAGCAGACCAATTTTTTATTATTTTTTTAAATCAAAGTCAACCGTCACGTTTCGTAAATACCGAATGTCGAAATGCAAATCTCAATTCGTAACAAGTAACGCCATCTAGTCGTACTGTTTGGTACTTTTTTGTTAGTTCGGAGTGTAGACTACGATTTACAATGCGTTACAACGATACGAAATCAATTATGTTAAATTTCGAGGCGTTTTTACGGTATGTTACCTACAGTCTACATTATGATACAGAGGGTAGCAGTCGTGGCTAGCCTGGAAAATGCCAGTTTTCTATAAAAACGGCAATAAAAGGTGGTTGATTACGTTATATACCGGAAATGTACTGCAGTTTTTATTGCACTTGTGCAATAGTAATTCCTAAAAACGATTTTTAATCTATTCTAAAAGACATGGTACAAAATTAACACAGCTCCGGCGCTAATGATTTATATCTCAGATTGTAGAGTAGAAAGATTAGTAAGATAATATACTATCACTCACTATAATAATATCTCTGTCGGGTCACTAACACATTTTTTTGCCCCAAGAAATTAGGCGTTTTTCACAAAAACTCATTTTGGTTCAAAATTTTCAAAATTAGTTATGTTAACTGAATACATACAAGCTAATTACTAAACCTTAAAGTCAAACACAATTTAAGTTGTACTATAATTAGATAAAAACAAATCCTCAAATATTTTGACTAAAACTCACTTTTTACCCGACAGCGCCTGAAGGAGATATCAGTACCAAAAAAATCTGCTGTTCAGTACATTTTGTCGAGTTATGCGCACAGAAATGTAGGAGCAATCGATTTTTTTCGCAATTTCGGGTTTGGTCCCATAGTAAAAGTTATTCATAATGTTGAAAACAATGACCCCTTGAGAGGTGTTGCGTTTATTCTGTTATACATTGTATAGATAAAACATTTGCGCCGGGGAGCTAGGTTTAAATTTCTAGGAATCGTGAATCGTCTCCTTTTACGCTGATTCCTATTCGTGTTGTAGCTAAGCTTACTTTCTTTGTCAACCAACGGCATGTTTTGTTAGAGTGTTACCACATCAATCGTTCGACGTTCGATGACATTGCTCTTGGTATGGTAGCTTTTGATAAAGTATCAACGTAGACTGATTCATTTTGACATCTATTTACGATCAATTGATTGGTGTGGCAACACCCTGATTAATACCGAACAGGTTTTACCCTTTACCAAGCATCAACGGCCCATAGCTTAAAGTGTTGCTTAAAATGACTGTGTCAATAATCTACCTCTTCACTTCAAGAGATGGATGCGAGAAGCACATAACTGATGCAGCAATGTTTGAAGACCAAATTGACCGGTCCCGTGCTTGGCAGTCGATAGTGGATCTCTTTCGGTTGAAATCATGATGCTGATGAACACAGTCATGTAACCGAACTGTTGAAATAAATGTCAAACGGAACAGTAGTTAAATAAAAGACAGGTACCATGAATCCTACCACAATTCCTATTGGTTGTGACGTTGAGAAGTAATCTACGTTAGCTTGTATTAAGAGGGTCAAACTCCTGTATTTTTAAAGTAACGTTCTAATTCAAATCACAGACGCAATCTGTCAAAATGGGATGGGAAGTGGTGTATTTCGACAGAGATGCGAATTCGAACGCTCTATTATAAGTACGGGAATTGTCTCTTAGAACTCCTTTAGTAAATATTTAAATACTCTACCTAAATGTCAAACTGACAAATTAAAAAACCGGCCAAATGCGAGTCGGCCTTGAGCATGAAGGGTTCCATATCATCGTTCAATGTATTTTTATTATTTATTATTATAGCGGCAACAGAACTCTCTGTGATAATTTCAACTGTCTACCTATTACGGTTCCACGGACGGACAACGGTTGAGAGTGATGAATTGATGTTAGAAGCTAAGGATGCTGACCAGGAATGCGTGTCCGCTGCATGCTGGTGGTTAGGATGTCCGCAGAAGCCGTGGGTACTGGCTGTATGACTCGCTGCTTGAAAGCGGAGAGGAAGTGATAATGACGCCACGAGTGCGTAGCTGCGCTGAGGTTCAATGTCGAGGGTCACCAGTTTAGAGGTATGCAGAACAGGGTGTTGAGTCCACAAACCTCCGTTGAAAAGGGAGGATCCTCCAACCAGACGGGTATTGTGACTGGTGGGCAACTACCCGATAGTTGATATTCGGGCTTTTGAACATATTATGTTAAAATCACACGGAAAACTCTGATACCGCAATGCAGGATTGGATCACCGATCGATAGATGGCGTTGTGGTTATTTTTGTTGCTGTAAATATTCGCTTCGGTAGTTTTTATTTGGTGAGTTGGCCTTTAGGTACGGAATCCTAAAAAGAGATTTCATAGTAATATTCTTGTAACATTTTCTACCAAAGACACCTACACAACTCGTGCCGGAAGATATTGTTAATACTCTGACACTAGAATCCCTGCTATTCCTTGACTTTACATAAATAGTGTTGAATGAACCTGAAGTTATTATTGTGCTAACATTGAAATATCATTTTTCGTTCAAAATAGAACAGACTCCTACGCAACCCGTGCTGGAAGATAAATGGTACGTCTGTGGGACGTACACCTTGCTTGATTAAATAGCACATATTTACTATTTTTTTTCACTTCAAAAACTTTTTGTTAAATAGACCTCAAGTTAATTTTGGTATTACAGTATTAGCTTTATTCATTTAATTATATGAGTACATACATAATTACATTTTCAAATATTTCTAAAAAAAACATTTAAAAATAAAAAAAATACTGGCCCACGGGTATCGGGCACAGGGTCTAAGCTACGGTCAGGGCTCCAGAGAGAGGAACCTCCTAACAATGCAAGCAGTGTCCAGAAGTACTGCTTTCTGAATCAAGCCATTGATCCAGCTGCATAACGAGACCCTGCTAAGGTGTTGGTCGAGGCTCGTGGCTATTAAGCCGTTGGATGACACGACTATCGGTACAATGATTGCCGAAATCACATGTCGACAACCTTGCGAGCCAAGTTCTCGTCACGCGGAACAATTATATCTACAATCATTGCACGCCTCTCGATTCGGTCCACCGCCACTATTTCTGGCTTATTGGCAACAATAGTCCTGTCAGTGCACTGACAGGACTATTGTTGATGATGGACCGATCCTATAAGTACAATGTGATACTGCCATTATTGACTGGGTCGGGCACATACCTGTAGTACGACACCTCCGATTCGACAAGAGAGTTTTTCAGAGCAAGTTGCTGATGGATAATCCTGGCTACAAGGTTGTGTCTATGCACGTACTCTCCGTTTGCAAGACGAGAACAACCAGAGATAATGACGAATTGATTCTCCCGGCCGGTGACATGCCCGACATTGTCAAACGTGCCGTCCTTCACAATAAATCTGCGGTAGTTTTTCGTCATGATACATGATACAGTAGTATTATAACTACGGACGCCAACACACCTAGTGGCAAATAGTTTTATTTTTTATATTTTTTTTATTGTAGTTTTTCATTAGAACTGTAAGGAATAAACTAGGTATGCCGTGTGTTACGTAACATAGTTAACTAAAGTATTAGGTGTTAAGCGGACCAACACAGGCAGATATGGTATTCTACAAAAAATGTAGGAGACACCTCTTAAGATACACGCCTACGCGACTCATCCCGGAAGATGTTAATTTCCCAGCACGACTGGGAGGCATACACTTTGAATGCTAACTACTCAACATGTTACGTATCCTTGCTATTAAATCAGTTGACACATATTTGTGATAGGTAGGTACTGTAGCACCACGAGGCTCCACTTGCTAATGTTAATAAATGAAACACAGTTCAAGATTAAACGAATTATACTTATTAGGTAGCTCAATACGTGCCCCTATATAAAAACAATCACATTCTTTTTCATTCCTAATTCAAATTACTATTTTTATTTCTGCTGGACGCTTCCAAAGTTCCAACGACTAACTTGTCTGCCAGTGACCTGCAGCCAAGGAGTCTCACAGTACTAAGTAGTCTCACAGTACTAAACAGTCTCACAGTTCTAAGCAGTCTCACAGTACTAAGCAGTCTCACAGTACTGAACAGTGAACGTAATGAAATAGTAACTGAAAACTTTTTTATTATTAATAGACTATCGCGTTTGGCCATTGGAAAGCGGGCTACGGCTACGGGTCCGCCCGCTTGAAAAGTGTTTTATAAATCCAAGGGAACTTACTACCATTACAAAATAAAGTCATGTCCTTAATTAAATGGCATTCTGCTAGAGGTAGCGTCGTGAAAACGATTGTTCAAACGTCAAAAAAGTATAGGATTGACAAACGCTGTCGAAATGACACGTGATTAATAAAAAAGGCACGTGAGAGTATTCGCAAGAAGTTGGTAGAATCATCACAGTCTGAACTCGTTTGATTCGTTTTTTCCTAATAACGTTGTTAATTTTATGTATAAGTATTTACTATGGTATTTTTTTCCTCTGGCTTTATTTTAAGTTGCGCTGTCATGTTGTCTCTGCATCACCCTATATTTTACTAGTACATAAAGTTTTAATAATAGTTATTTAATAAGGGGTATTAAAACACGAATGTAGGTTTATTACACGAGGCGGAGCCGAGTGTTATAATAATATCACATGAGTGTGACACTGAGGACACTAGTTGTTTTAATGTTGGCAATAAGCTGTTTTAGAAACTTTTATAGAGGATTTATAGCATGGGTTTAGATAAATAAATCACTAGACATTGGCATTTCGACAATCCCATTCATTGAATCCAAAGCTGCTTGTCTGGGCTCTCAGGTAATGGTATACTCATGCGTCAAGTTTCCTACAAATCCATTCCACCGTTGAAGAGTTATTGGATAACAAACATTCAGAATCGTATTTATAATATTAGTAGGATTATATTTTATGTTGACGATATATGGAGAAATGTGTGTGTCACTGCTATTTTCGATGCTGAATGAATATTGTATTTTATCTGAACTTTACTGAAGGTCAGGATCGTGGCCTTGAATATTTCATGATGAGGTATCGCATTCAATAAATATTGTTTTATCGAAGGACGGTTGATTTTCGGTATCGTTGTGTTGGAGAAGTGATTTGGTGATCATACGAGCATATCAATATTTTTTACACCAGAACCGGGTAAATAGATATCTAGCTGGAGTCTAAAAATTTGTTTGCCTATCTTTTTCCCAACTTTTTCGGTTACGGCTTCAAGTCTAACCAAATGCAGCTAAAAACCAGAAGGTATTTCACGTAGAGCGACTCACCTCCACAACCCAACCCTTTGGCAGGACTGGTGTCAGTGAGTTTCTGGCTTCTGACTTTCCGTATTGAATTTCAATGACACTGCAACCGTTTACCGTGAAGATCGACCTGTGTGGCTATTATTATGTAGCTATGAGCTACTAGTCTAATAAATATAGGTCAACAAACTTTAACTCTTCCATTCCTTTAAACAAAACATTTTCACTTCAGTCCTTTTTTCCTTTGTCGCCCTAACCACAACTTAACGACGCTTGAAAATATAACGCAAATGACAAACTTTTAAACCTAGAACACTTCTTCTATCTTAACGCAAATCCTTTACTCTTGAAGTTCGGAAGAGTTCATAATACAACGTTTTTAAGAGGCTAATAAAATACAGGGAAGCGCTTTCAGGAAATATTTTAAGATTTTTTATTCTTTTCTTAGCAAAGGCTTTTTTTTGTATTGTGGCTTGCTTCCCCACCTGTGGCCATGAATAACTTACAACACGGTTATCGACCTCCTTACGGGGAACACAAAGGATTCTTTATGATACGGAATAATTCTGCACACATTTAAAATTAAATCATGTGTTTTTTTACGTCATGAATTAATATAACACCTTCCAAATATTTTTGGTCTTGGACCGTAGTCTACTAAAAATCGAAGTTTCGTTTGCAACACTTTCCTTCATGAATTTCTTCGCCATGAAAAAGCTTTCTTCTTTCAATTCTTGTGGCTCAGTTGTACCCTGAAAACAAAAGAAGTCCATAAACATCCGATAAATAACTTACATAGTCGTAAAATAAGAATGATGGGTATTCATGAAGGTTTCGAACATAGGCGTCGCGTCGGCTGTTCTGGACTTTTATTTGCCATCGATACTAAGAATGGTCGGTCATCAATAATTAATTTGGTATTATCGGTATATACTGACTCTAGCTGATAGATTTATGTACCTAAATGACGGATGTAGCTATCTACCTAGGTTATTACAGTGTGAACAAAACTGACCGCAAACAACCGACTTCAAAACAAAAAAAACACAGACGGTGTTTTTTGTTGTTTCTTCGTTTTTTGACACCGACTTCCGAAATTATAGTTATTTTATACTTTGTAGTGTTTTTTGTTTCGAAGTCGGTTGTATTTTTTTGTAAATAAGGTTTTTTTCTGTTTTTCAAACAGTTTTTGGCATCTACTTTATATTAGTTCAATGACAGATTTGATGACACCAACTGCATCAGACTGCTTGAAAAGTCATTTCTTCTGAACTTCCTACTCGTTTTGAGTGGTCGATTTCTTTTTAAAGTCACTTTTTCTGTTTTGACATTTTTTCCCGTATATCAGCTACCCAACATCATCCTTAAAATATGACCAGGCACTTCTGGAAGTCTGTATGTCGCAAGCATGTCTTTACGGCACAAAAAACTTTCAACGCGTGTATTCCTGATATAGAAGTCGCAGCCAACTAGCTTAATCAGCCGTTTCATTAAAAGCCTAGCCTTTTCTTTTAACTGCACCTATTTCAGCGATATTAGTGACATCTTTGTTTCAATATCGTTTAATGACTTGCCCATGCCACTTACTTCGCTAATTAGGTAACAGCTCAGAAAAATGAAAAAACTGTTCATGAAACGGCTGATTAAGCTAGTTGGCTGCGACATAGATACAAGAGAGAGGTACTCTAACAATATTTAAATGACAATGTTAGTTACGTAAACCTATATATCGGTGGGAACAAACAAACATCAGCAAGCACAATGAAGAGCTCATAAGTTTGGTTTGGTCCAGTTCGCTTAGACCCTGAATCATTTGGCCGCTCGCCCAGTACGACCCTCGGCATAGTTTACTGGTCATAACATACGAGCTGACTTTTAAATTATTGGCAGTATTTCTGGGGGCTAGGGTACGCATCGATATACGTAAACAACTTTTACCTGCTATGGAATAAAACTTGCTGTTCAGTGTTTATGTTCTGCGCCCTCGAAGGACACGCACACGGACCAGAGGCTCGAGATAACATACCATTCTATCAGCGAATCCAACTGTCGAAATTCCAAAATATGTAGGGTAACTGCTATAGTAATTGGCCATGCTATAGTAACTGGCCACTCATAACAAAAGAGGTAGAAACAAGGTAATGGATCCAAGCCCATGAATGTTAAATATTTTTTGTGAATTACCTTGTTTCTACCTCTTTTGTTATGAGTGGCCAGTTACTATAGTGTGGCCAATTACTATAGCAATTACCTACTTATATGAGATTGATCACGTAACATCTCGACAGCATTAGTCCTATACATTTTTGACATTTTGGCAATCGCTGCCCTTATGCGGGCCATACACGTTCAGGTAATTTTCCCGCATTACTTCATATCATTTGACAACTCATTTTTTAACTAAATTTTCCCACAGACATTCATGCCAATTTGATAAAACTGTTTGAACCAGCCTGTTTGACCAAATTACTTGAATGAACGTGTATGGCCCGCGTTGCAGAATGTCGCGTGTAGAGAGCCTCTTACTGGTGATGTTTATGTCAAAGTACAGGTACGTGCTACACACAAGCGTGTGTATGTATAATCTTTAAATTTAAAGATTTGATTGCAAATAAATTAAAAGCGATCCCTTCCCGAACGTTAACGGAAACGTTTTGCCTCATATTTATTTGGAAACGATCAGCTTTCGTTGCAGTACGTTTTACGATGTTTTCGCTGTGTTGTTACGTGAATCGTTTCGCTTTATTGACCTTTCTGTCGATGTAGATTTGTTCAAACGCAGCACTGGGAATACAACGTATTTTATACTCTGTCGATACGTAAACATCGATCCTTTCAACTGACTATTTGTCACAGTGACATGAGCTTGTGACACAACTTTAGATTTTTTCTTCATAATAAGAGGTGGCAAGACGTTCCAGACGCATACTGCAAGGGCTACTTCGAGGTGGCTTGGGAAAAGAATACTTAGAACGGTTTTTGTTGGGCCTTTGCCCAGAAATGGGACAATATATTATATGGTAACTAACAAGAGATTTCTATAGTAATCCTTGCGTTTAAAACAACTTCCAATAAAATGTAGTTTACACATTATACAAAGGATTCATGGTTACAATGAAGTGACAAAAAAGGAATTGTGCTATTCGTCCTGTATAGCTCCATCTCTCTCACACCGGAACCATAATGGCATTGGCACGTCATAGTAGATATTAGGAGTTTATTCATCGCGGGCAAAGACTAAATACTCTATGATCGCGGGTTTGCGGACGTCGAGCGTTGGATGGCTCGCCGTCCTATCTAAGCCAGGCCCGGGCCGACGACGGCGCGTTGTGTTCCACGCGCGCCTCAAAGAGATGTCAGCATATTATACGGGGCCCGTTGGGCTAGAGCCTGCCAGGGTTGCGGATTTTGTTCGAAAGAGTTACCGTGGCCCTGGAAAGCAAACGGCACTAGGAGGAGAACGGATGGGTTTTAGTCAATAAGAGTCTGACATTCCCTCCCGCTCTACCTAGAGTGGCAGGAGTCATTGGTGATTTCCCATCCATAAAAAGGAGTTTATTCATGACTGTGTTAGTTATGCAAATATATAGAAATCTGAAAATGAAAGCAGAGCTTCTGAAATAACTTTTTATTTTCCACCTAAGTAGTTGAAAATAGCTCAAATACATTTTGTGATATTTCCACCCGCGCCTACCACGTTTCAACGTATTATTAAGATTCGAATATATTAGACATGTACCTACTCAACTAAGTGTATTAAATGTTTCGCTTATATCTAATTTCGTAAACTCATATTTTCTCTTCTACCTACCTAATGCGAATGCTCCCACGCACTTCATATAAATGAATCCTAGTTTTTGGAATCCTTAAATAATTAATTATCGCAAGTTGTGAGATGCCTATACAACGTGTAACAGAATAAACGTAATACCTCTTAAGGGTCATTGTACTCATCATTATGAACAACTTTTATTATGGGACGAACACAGAAATTGCGAAAAAAAATCAGCTGTTCATACATTTTGTCGAGTTATGCGCACAGAAATGTATGGGGCAGTCAAATTTTTTTCGCGATTTATTTGTTGGTCCCATGGTGAAAGTTGTTCATATTGATGAGTACAATGCCCCCTTAAGAGGTAATAGCATTTATTCTGTTACATACTATACTGGACTGTACTGGACTGTACTGGACTGTACTGGACTGTACTGGACTGTACTGGACTGTACTGGACTGTACTGGACTGTACTGGACTGTACTGGACTGTACTGGACTGTACTGGACTGTACTGGACTGTACTGAACTGTACTGGACTGTACTGGACTGTACTGGACTGTACTGGACTGTACTGGACTGTACTGGACTGTACTGGACTGTACTGGACTGTACTGGACTGTACTGGACTGTACTGGACTGTACTGGACTGTACTGGACTGTACTGGACTGTACTGGACTGTACTGGACTGTACTGGACTGTACTGGACTGTACTGGACTGTACTGGACTGTACTGGACTGTACTGGACTGTATTGGACTGTACTGGACTGTACTGGACTGTACTGGACTGTACTGGACTGTACTGGACTGTACTGGACTGTACTGGACTGTACTGGACTGTACTGTACTGTACTGGACTGCCGAAGCTAAGTTTATTGATTGATGTTGAACTAAACCACCTCCCAATCCATGCTTAATATTATAAATGTGAAAAAAAGATTCAGTTGGGAAAAGGCTAGGCAGATGATGAATAGGAATACGTAGGTATGTTTTTTTATGGATGGGAAAATCATCAAATTATTAAAAATTGTGAAAATAACTCTGTTTGTCTGTTTCTTAGCGCTAGACGGCTGAACGGATTTAGATGAACAACTAGCACCCCAGTAGACCTTGCCATGGAGCAGGACATAGGATTTTTTCATCCCTGGGATAAAAAAATCCTCAATGTTCTCTTGGGATGATTTCTGAGTTTTAATCGGGCAAAACCGGTGGCAGAAGAAATTGTATATAGCTACTCGTAAGTATACAAATGGTACTCGTTATAAAAGATCTAAAATATATTGCCCAGTGTTCAAGATAAGTCTGAAATAAATTGCCAATTGGAAAAAAAGGTCGCAGCCCGCCATCAGATCACACAGATTGTATCTGAAGCGGAGTGTGAGTGGAGTCACGTGATTGCATCATGTTTTACGGTGGCACTTCACTTGGCGTATTTGTCAAAATATTCGCGTTAATTGGGTAATAGAAAACATACCTTAAAGTCATCGTGATACAGTTAATTTTAAACAAATAAGCAAGGCAAATATTTGGGCAAATACGCCAAGTAAAGTGCCACATTTAGAGAGAAGATATCGCGCCGTGTAAGGGCGGGCGAACACGGGCAGATTGCTGAGTTACACGCGTCTAGTCTGCGCATGTTACATGGAAGATGTTCTGAGAGAAATAGTTATGTACGTGAAGGTAATTTATGTACGTCGACGTTATTTATTTATTTATTTATTAGTAGTTATTTTCAGGAAAATTTATGTGTTAAAAACATTACCCTCCTTCTGAAGCAGTCAGGTAAACATCGCTTGTCACTATAATGACATTTTACTTTTCCAAACAGGGCTTAGCACGAATGTTTTGATATATACACGTAACAGTATCGTTAACATATAAGTGTATTTTTAACCGACTTCTTAAAAAGGAGGAGGTTCTCAATTCGAATGTTTATTTATGTATGTTTGTTCAGCGATGTTTTTGCCAATTGTCAAGCGATTTTGATGATTCTTTTTTTGTTTGGAAGAGTACCTATCTTCCCGGACCCATTTGAATTTGGTGAAGATCTGATGAAGAGCTTCGGAGATAGGTAACGGAACTCTTCAATAAATAATAGCAAACCTACCAGGATTGCTGAATTCGCTTGTCTGTATATTGTTTACACCAGTTCATAACATTACATATAACGCCGGTACGTCGTGAAGGTGTACCCCTTTTTTTTTTTTTTTTTTTTTTTTTAGGATGGGAAATCATCAAATGACCCCTCCCGCTCTGGGTGGAGCGGCAGGGAGTGTCAGACTTTTACTGACTAAAACCCACCCTTTAGTCCTCCTAGTGCCTTTCTTCCCAGGGCCGCGGTAACTCTTTCGAACAAATCCGCAACCCTGGTAGGCTCTAGCCCTATTGGGCTCCGACCCATGCTGACGTCTGCTGGTTTGGCGCGCGTAGAACACAGCGCGCCGTCAACCCGGGCCTGTTCTGATCGGACGGCGAGCTACCCATTGCTCGCCGTCCACAGGCATCAGTCACTGCGCCATGCTCAGGAGCATCAGTTCCTGGGCGGCGCAGTGGCTGACGTTCAACAGGAGGGGGTGAAATGGGGCCATTACTGGCACTCCATTTCAGCCCCCTCCGGAGCCCGTTGAAGGGGCTCTACTGCGGCTGCTGCAGGAGCAGCAGTCGCAGTGGATCCGGCAATGGCGGTAGAAGAAGCGGCGGCAGCGGCGGCGGTCGCGGCAGAGACGGCGGTGGCGGAGGGCTTCCTCCTGTTTCCGGCTTTGGTGGGTGGGGCGCAGGCCCTACCCCCGGCCCAGTGGTCGGCCGGCTTGCCAGCTGCCGCACAGACTACGCAGTGCGGCGCGGCGACGCAAGAGCCGGCCCTGTGACCGGGCTGACCGCAGCGGAAACAAAGACCGCTGCGGTCCACCTCCGAGGTGCATTGAGCTCCCACATGGTGGCCCACTTGGCACCGGAAGCACCTCAGAGGTCGGCGTTCCAGCAGTTTGACCTGCGCGGAAACCCAACCCACCAAAAACCTTCGGCCCTCCGAGATGGTTTTGGCCGCCGACACGGGGCAACTCACCACAATGGTGCGCATGCCCGTGTTGTCAGGACGTAGGGTGCCCGCCTTCACCTCCTCTGCTGAGCACCCCCTCGTCCTAACGACGGCGGCCACCACCTCCGCCTCCGTGACGGAGTCGTCCAGGCCCAAGATGCGCATGTCGATGCGCTTGGTGGGTCTGGACACTCGGGCATCGTCCGCGCTTAGGGACGCCCTAAGCCTTTCGGCTAGAGCGTCCGCGGTTGGGCCGCTGGCTGCCCCGGAGATCTCCAGCATCCGGGCCCCAGTCATGGTGACCCGGAGCCGGAGGCCCCCTACGATGCCTAGCTCACCAAGGTTCACCGTCTCCTTCGCCTTGGTGAGCACGTCCGCGTACGTCACGCCCCGCTTCGCCTCGTCCGGCTGTAGTGTAAGCACTACAGCCGCGGTTTTCGGGGGGCGGAGCGCAGCCGCGACGCTTCGCGCCTTCTGCCGCCGCTTCCTCTCCCGCCTCTTGGCCGCCCTGGCTGCCTTTCCCGCCTTCTTCTTCTCCCCGGCAACTTGCCATTCGGCTTGAGCCGGGGGAGGAGCTGAAGGCGAGGAAGCCGGGGGGAGCTGCTGCTCAGACGGCGCAGGAGCCTTCGCCGTCCGCGCAGCAATCCCACCCCTCCTCTTCCTTCCCGGGGCCGGGTCCGGTTTTCCCGGCACCGGCTTCGCGGGTGCCGGCCCGGACCCTTTGTCCTGGCCGGACGACCCCGGTGTGGCAGCCGCGGCGGCCGCGTATGACGCCGCCTTCCGGCCTGGAGCCTTTCCACTCGCCGCTAACGGGGGGCGCAGGACGATGCCCTCCAGGACGGAGAACCTCGTCTGGAAGGCAGCCATCTCTTGCCGCACCAGGTCCAGCACCTGGCTCTCCTGCGGCACGGGACGGCTGTCCTCTCTGCGCCCCCTTTGAGGCGCCCCCTGTGGGCCGGCTCCCCGGAGCCTGGCCAGGTCTGCGCGGAGCCCCTCGTTCTCCTTCTGGAGACGCTCCGTGGCGGCAGCCAAGCGGGCGACCTCCGCCCGCAGCTTGGACATCTCGTCCCGCGGAGGCCCCCCTGGGTTAGCCTCCGCTGCCGCCAGAATGGAGGCCATCGCCTCGCTTATGGCCTTGTTCTTTGAGGAAAGCTTCCTCTTCAAGGCCACATCGCGAAGCGCGGCCTCCACCACCTCCGCAAACCCGGCCCTCCGGTCATCCGGCTCACCGCCGGAGGACTCCGAACCAGGAGCCCTGCGACCGCCCTCTGCGGGGGGTCGTCCGTCAGCGACGAGCTCCCCGGCTCGCTGACCAGCCACCTTGGAGGCGGGCAATCTCCCCTTGCCTCCCTCTCGGCCCTTGCCCCGCCTGCTGGTGGGGATCTTGCGAGCCGAGGCTACCTCCTCGCTGCCGGACGACCCCCGGTCCTCCTCTGATCTGGGCCGCTTGCGGAAGGACCTGGAGTCCTCCGCAGCAGCCCTCGCCCCCTCGGGTACAGGGCTCGCCGAGCTAATGGTCGCCAGGTCGTCGGAGTCCAACTCGGACTCCGACTCTACACCCGCGCGACGCTCAAGCGAGCCCTCCTCCCAGCGCAGCGCGCCTTCGCCCGCGCTCTGCCCGGCCGACTCTTCGTCGGGCGAGCTAAAATCAAACCCGATTAATTCTTTGAAGTCGAATCGGGGGCCTCCTCGGCCACTGTTGCCCTTGGCAAGCGGAGTGCGGACAGCCCTGTTGCCCCCCCCAGAATACGAGGGGCTTGACGCACTAGGCGTGGCGGATTCCCGGACTGCTGTGCAGTCCGAACCGCCCTGGGGTAATATTTCTTTGGCAGGCCTGTCCATATTTTCCTTTTTGAGGGTGCGGTCCCTATCTCCCTTCCTCTCCCCCTCTCTCTCAGTGCTTGCTCGCTGCTCTCACAGTCACGTCTGATGATCAGACGCGTACCAGAGAGCAGCGAGCAAGCCAATGAGACGCACACCGTCCGAGGACCCGAACACTGCTCAAGTCTCCGAACGGTGTGCCCCTCTTGTGTCTCTCTTGGTCTGGTCTCTCACTTGGGACCTTCCGGCATGAGTGGCTCTACCGGCAAAGCCCCCAAGATCACTGAGACACGCAAGCCCCACCACGACGGCAACGTGGAGACACGGTTGGTGGGGAAGGTGTACCCCTGCAGATGTGTACAAGTCAACCATGGTTTTGGGGTTATCAATTCGGGCATAATTTTATTATTTATGAACCGATCTTGACGATTATTTTTGCGTTGGGTTTAGTTAAAGCTAACCACTAAAAAGTGAAAAATAAAAAACTTAAAAAAAAAAATACAAAAACACTACAAAGTATAAAATAACTATAATTTCGAGAGTCGGTGTCATAATCGAAGAAACAAACAAAAACACCGTCTACCGGTCTCTAAAAAAAATCTCACCATCGTGGTCAAGCTCGTGCCTCGCCTGATGGTAAGCGATGTGTGGTCGAAGAGGGAGCACGCTTGCCTAGAAGTAACCTATTCACCTCCCGGGTTATAGCTATCAGGAAACACAGATCTGGCAGGGAATTCCATTCCTTAACTGTACGCACAATGAATGTGTTCCCAAAACGTTTTGTACGTGTGGGTGGGATATCCACAATATATCGGTGATGCATCGCCGTACGTCTTGTGGTCCGATGATGGAACGGGCTTGCCGGAATTAAACTATGCAATTCGGTGCCACTACCTGCTTTCCGAGGCACCATTTTGATAATATTTTAAAGTCAGTTTTGAAAAATGTCCACAAGGTAACTTCACACGATTTCCTCGAAATTCGATAACCTAAAAGTAAATCAGTAGTGCACATCCATCCTGAAAGTTAGTTTGAGCGTCAAATCGCAACTGAAATCACATTACAGCATCGACTCGGGACGTAACGTACCGAAAAGGCTTCAATTTATTTGACACAAACGGTAGGCCCGCTCACGGCTTTTGCAATCTCCAGCTTTTGTTGTGAAACATTTACCTTTTTTAATCGGTTTGTTCTTAGATAATTATGTAAAATGTATCCATACATTTTTAGATAATATTTTCTCAGTTCTCAGTTTAGCAGTGCCTAGCAGAAACATCTATATAATAAAAAGAAGTTCGGAGTGATCTTTTGTTTTTCGGAATTTCTCGACTCTTTACTTTCTGTGTCATCTATAAACAATACCACATCAATAAACAATACTTGTAATGTTTATATGATTTATAGGTTTGTTCGGAAAACTATGTTTACAACCTAATACATAACGCAATAAAATCCGCAGGACGCTTCAGTATTTCCATGAAAAAATGTTGGCCTGACTATTATTATCTGTAAGATGTTGGGTTACAATTATAGACTTTGTGGCTTTAGTAATAAAGCGTTTACTTCAGATTTTACGAAGGAGCTTAAAATATATTGAATATTATAGTATTTTCTTCCTTCCTGCTCGTATATACTCAGTTATAATAGCAATTTGTTTTGTTAGGGTATGAATTACAAATCCGGGGAAGAGAACGAAGTCAGTATAATTATGTGTTTTCAACGAAACAATTTCATTGTTAATTGTATGTTTATTGTTACTAATTATAAAAACAGATTCATAAATACAACGTGTAACAGAATAAACGCAATACTTCTTAAGGGGGGGGGTTAAACTTATAAAAGAGTGTTATTTTTAAACCCATCCGTGTTCCTCCTGTGTGCCGCGGTGACTTTCGAACAAATTCCGCAATCCTGGCAGACATTAACCTACATAGTTCCCATCTGGAGCTCTATCAGACCAGCTCCATAGAACCATAATATGAATGCATAATTTCCAAAGTTACATAAGTATGTTTAATCGTTTGTCAGGAATTGGGATGTTTCCTAAGTAAAAAATATGATTCTATTTAGTCCGTCAGTTAGATTAACGAAAAATATTGGACGCGTATTTTGTTTTATCAAATCAATAAAAACTGTGAAGATAAAATTCATCAAAGATCAGGAGTGGAGGCTTGTGACGTCACTTTCCGCTAAGGTGTATCGATCTGTGACGTCACACGAGTTCTCAACACCCTGTATTGTTTTTATTTTATGTTTACGTGAAAATGAAAAAATACGTGTCCAATATTTTTTGGAAATCCAGTCTTTCTCTTTTTTAAAAAAAAACGTTGCTCTGCACTAGGAATTTCTCCTGTACCGTGGGTGCGTTTACAAACATACAAAGTCACATACACAAACAGCCAGACTCGGAACAACTATCTGTAGACCATACAAATATTTGCATCTGACGGACTAATTCGATTTTTCTGGAAACATCTCTATTGTATGAAAACTAGATTACTAATTTCTAACCGGTCACATACGAACGAAGCAAGGAAAAGTATTAAGCTTGTTAAAAGTATCATTCACCTTATTCTTTCAGACGAAAAAGTAAGTACCTATGTAGGTGTATGTAAGCTATATCCAGTATAATTCTAAGCAAAAAATAAACGACTCTTCGCCCCCAAGGGTGCAGCATTCACTGATCCCCCTGTATTCTGATAACATCGTGCTGAGCAGATCTGATTTCCCTAAAGATTATGTAGATAGGTATGTAGGTCAAACGGTAATCAATGTAAACGAAATTTTACAGTATCATGCTTGATGAAACATTCATGTTAATAAGAAAATAAAAACATCTAAAAAAAATAAAGCAGAACTGTATCTGCTCTTCTCACTTAAGTGTTTTGTGTGATCACAATCATCATCACAAACAAATATTATAAAAAACCGACTTCCAACAAAACACTACATAGTTCAAAATAACTTTAATTTCGGAAGTCGGTGTCAAATAACAAAGAAGCAAACAAAAACACCGAACCGAAATTAAAGTTATTTTGAACTCTGAAATATCAAAAAATAAATGGGCTGTTTCATACAAAATGCAATATTCACCCGATGAAAATGTATGAAACAGTAGATTTTTTTTGCGATTTTTCAGGGTTAGTCTCATAACAAAAGTTGTTTATAATCATGAGTACTTTTACCCACTGAAAGTTGTTGGTGTTTTACAAATAACCCTGTTATGGATGGGTGACCATCTTAACATACCGAGACTCCTCCGTGCCTTGGAAAGCACGTTACGCCGTTGGTCCCGGCTGTCATTTGGAGATCTTTGGCGGTCGTTACGGACTGTCAGAAGCCAGAAAATGTGTAACCAGTCTTGCAACAAGTACCTACTGTGTTTCCCAGTTAATGAGTTGTGAAGGCCTGGTAGGCAGCCGCTCCACGTAAAATACTGGATACATGAGATACATCAACCGGATTCAGCTGAATCCGGTTTGACTGGGAGCTGACCCCAATAAAGTTGGGAAAAGGCAACTTTATTTAAGATGATGCAGATGATGATGATTGAAATATGACTAAGTTTGTCTAAAATGAGGTGGTGGAAACCACATGCTGACTGGAAGTTTATGGTTACATAAATACTCTAGCTAGTAAATAAAAAAAGGAAAGAAATTTTTAAATATTGAAAATCCTGGTTAAACATCTGTTTTATGTATTCTGAAGTCAATAAAAAACAATATACGAGTGATTATGATTTTGGAGATTACACATGGAGTAAATGTACTGGCAGGAAGCTATTTCAACTTTATTATAAAAGGGAGCGTTTAGTAATTAGCCAATAATAAAAGGGAATCCCTTAGGAACCGTATTCTTTACCATGAAATTAAAACTTAAGGATATACGTATCTGCAAAAACAAAATACATACACAGAGTTAGGTGCTAACATGCGGTTAATTAACAAATATTTTATACATAATGGCCCCGGAATAGAAACTATCTCGCAGTAAAAAAAAAACTCGGTAAGAGCAAGTGAGCCTTAGACGTCAAAAGTGTCGACATCACTATTGAAACGTACCCAGAAAACTTTTTCATCATTATTTAGTACATCAACAAATAACTTTTGGTTGGTTGGCACATCAATACTTATATGTAGAGTCTGTACGGATTTGGCTATTTTTTATTGATAATATGAGAGCCAATTCTACTATTTTTTAAGCAACGTTCGCATTTGCGTGTCAGTTGCAATCTGTCAAAAAAGCCTTAACCGGTCAGGCCCAACATGTGAAAATTCCCTAATATAAAATAAATCTTATGTAATAGGTAAATAAACATTAAATTCGCGATTAATTCGCGACACACCGGTGTGTCGCCGGGGCCGGACAGGTTTCCATACGTTTTTAATAGATTGCGAATGTGAACGTTGCTTGAAAATTAGTAGAATTGGCACTGTGGTATCCGGTCTTCGAGTTTAAACATGCTATGTTAATATTATATAATTATAAATACGCTAGATTAGTCATGGATTCGGTAATATATAAACATAGCAACAAACAAAGAGAACAAATAAAGAATAATTCAGTTAGTTCCCCGGGGTAGCGTTATTCAAGTGTCGCGATGACTAACGTTGCCCTGCGTCGCGTCTGCTGCACAAGTGCTAGTGCACAACTTTGAATGCTTTATAGTATGTTTGTTTACGTTTACAGGAATAAAACTATGTCGGAGAATACTGTATTTGTCTTTAAGATTCTTTAACATCCTTAGAAGTCAAAAAATATCCAATAGAAACTTGGTAATATTCAATCCCTAGACTCATTATTTCGAAATTGTACCCGATCCGTTGTGTCATTGAGGTGTGATTATTTAAAAAAATCCCAATAATGATAATATTTGAACCCTGTTCCTGCTGCCAGTGGGCTACTATTTTTTATATATTTTAATGTTTTAAAGAAATATTTAAATATGTAAATAGTAATTATAAAAAAAAAAAAATGGAATAATAATAACCTCTTTTTTCCAGGCTACTTTTGCCCATAGAGCCAAACCTTATTGACTAACATTATATTATTATAATACAGTTTGTGTTAGTATAAACAGACTTTCACACTTTTTTAATATGATCACGAAGTTAAATTATGTAATATCCTATTAAAAAATTGCAAGTAAAATAATAGGTTGAGGAAAAAGTTTCTTTGCATTTTTTAAGAAAATTCAAAACCGTTTTTAATATAGTTTATTTACATTTAATTAAAGTATGTAGGTACCATTTTGTTCGATAACTTTTTGCCATCTTGTAGGTAGGGACATGATCCCATTGCTATAGAAATTTTGAGACTTCTGATCAAAATACCGCGACGAGTGGTTTTGGCAGTCCTCTCGTGATGTTAACCTGACACTGCCTAAAGAATTCTGAAGAGACCGAAACAGGTGGAAATCTGAAGGTGCAAGGTCAGGACTATACGGCGGATGCATTAACACCTCCCAACCAAACTCTCTTCATTTTTGCTGAGTGGCTAAAGATGTGTGAGGTCTAGCGTTATCATGATGAAAAACCACACCCCTTCTGTTGATTACTTCCGGCCGCTTTCTCTCAACTTCTTGCTTTAATCTCATCAGTTGTTCGCAGTAGAGTTCAGAATCGATGGTCCTGCCTGGTGGTAACAGCTCATAATGAATAATGCCCTTCCAATCCCACCACACACACAGCATCACCTTGTTGCGAGTTAACCCGGGTTTCGCCACAGTCTGTGAAGCCTGACCGGCCTTTAACCACGACCTTTTTCGCACGTTCTTGTCGTACGTGATCCACTTTTCATTACCAGTTATTAGCTTCTTCAAAAATGGTTCGGTTTCATTACGTCGTAATAAAGAATCACAAATGAGTACACGGTTCATTAGGTTTATTTCAGTGAGCTCGTGAGGTACCCAAACATCGAGCTTTTTTGTGTACCCAGTTTTTTTCAAATGCGCCAAAACTGTTTTGTGGTCAATTCCCAGTTCTTCCGCTACGTCGTAACTACTGATATGCCGATCTTGCTCCACATTTTCAAAAATGTCATCCATTTTATCCATAATAGGGCGACCAGGGGGCCTACCACAACCTCTTAAAACAATATTACTTTAATATTACTTTGCGTTCCGCTCTGTTGGATTTTCAACGCTCGGATCAGCGCCGAGAGTTGAAAATGCAACAACAGAAATTACAAAGTAATATTAAAATAATATTGTTTTAAGAGGTTGTGGTAGGCCTCCTGAGCGACGTGCATCTTTGACATCAACATTTCCAGATTGAAAACGCTTAAACCAAATTTGTGCTACTCTCACAGACACTGCACTAGGTCCATAAACATCGCAATTTTTTTTTCGCGGCTTTCGTTGCATTTTTACCTTTTTTGTAGTAAAATTTTAAAATGTATCGAATTCCTTCATTAGATTTACTCATCTTGACAGTAAGAAAAACAAATGAAAATCACTCATTTTCCTAATTTGAATTTGGAATTATATTCTTTAAAATTTAAATTTTCAATGATAACAAAACCAGCCAGATACAAATAGTATAGCCAAAGAGATTTTATTACAAGTTCATACGTACTATAATGCGAAAAGACTTTTTCCCCAACCATAAAAGCTAGTTAAATCTTTCTTTGGAATGCGCTCCCTCTGAATATCAGCAGGACGGCAACAAGTCAGTTGCACATTTAATTTGCAAGAAGTTGGTAGATTCATCACAGCGTTAATTCATTGGTTTCGTTTCTCTTAATGACGTTGCTGATTTTTGGTGTATGTATGTATCTATGTATTTGTAAATGTATTATTTTTCTCTCTGTTTGTCTTTCCTTTTTTGCTCCTGTCATGCTGTCTCTTACTGATAGAAAATGCCTAAGGCAATAAGTCCGCATTTGTACAGTGTTTTTACTAGTGCATAAAGTTTTATTAATCTACTTCTGTCCCTGGAAGATTTAGGTACTATTTTTTATAGGTACGCTAGATTAGTCATGCATGCGATTTAGGTTGGTCTGCGAATCGGACTTTCTGAGTCGCCATTTGTTTAATTAATGGGCATCCCGCACTAAGACCGCCACGGTCAGTTATCTAGTCAATTGAAATAAGAAATTCAGAAAGTTTTGTAACTGGTCTAAATACGAAACGCGGCATGGTCAACAGCTATACTTTCAACATAAAAGTATTTTTATTTATACTCGTAAGTATTTCAAACAAAAATTAAACTTGACACAACACAGCTTTTATAATAAATATTTTCTTATTTAACACGACAGGCCAGTTGTAGAAAAGAAAAAGAACAATTCATAAGAATGAAACTAAGTTGACAGTGTGTTTATACAACATATTATTTCGCTTCTAAGATAACAAGGTCGTTGACTCTCAGATATTATTTCGTCCTTCACCAAATCTTTATTTATTTTGACATTTTATAGACACTATCATAAACTACCTTCGAATATATTTTTATAATCCCAATGGATACAATTTAAATTATTGAAGATTCGTGTTATCTACAGTATTTATGTTATCTGTGACATTTTGATATTGTTTTATACACTGGAGCAGGGAGCTAAGATTTTAAAGCAAAGTAATTTTTTTAATTTAAATGTTGTATTGAAGCGAGACGATTTAAAAAAATTGTCTTTTTATATTTTACAGTCAGCATTTCAGCTGAAAGACGTTCTCAGCTGGACATATGTCTCCCCCACGTGTCACCATATCGACCGGTCCTGGCGTCTGGCATCTGGCCGATTCCCGCCACATCGATCGTCACCGTCGGTCCACATTTTGGAAGGCTTTTTAACGCTTCGTCTACCATATGCAGTCGTCACACCAGAACCTTTCGATCCCATCGACTATCTGAGAGTGAACAGGCATCTTCTGGGCACGCTCGCTCCATCATAGACCTCATCTATCGCTTTCCATCAGGCGTGATCGAGGAGCTCAAGGAGGAGATCAAGAGCTAGCCCAATACTTAATAAAAAATAAAAAAATAAATCTTTCCTGCGAGCAATGTGCTCTGCCCACCACCACTGTTTGGCGATTCTTCGGGCTAATTTTGTCGCTAACGTTGATTTTCCTACGGATATCTTCATTTCTGATAGTAAGAGCAAAGACGAGAACAAAGTCTAATTTTTGATAGTTGGGACTTGATACGCAAAGCGCTCCGGGTTCGCCCCGGGCGCGCGGCCAGGGCGCTGTGACGAAAATGTATGGAGTTTGGCATTTTTTTATTTATGTGTGGCCTCTCGCAGATCAACCTAGTGCCTCAAGGCATCTTCTGGGCACGCTCGCTTCATCATGGACATCAACTATCGCTTTCCATCAGGCGTCACCGAGGTCAAGAACTAGCCCATTCATAAGTAAGTAAACCTAGGAGGTTGTCGTCTGCTTAACCGGATTTGCCTGTGGCGGACTTAATATAAATATTAAAGTCTCCAACCTTACTACTATTAAAAACTTACAAACTAAGCGACTACACGCTCAGGGCACCCCATGTGGGGTACGGACCTAGGCTTTGGGCGTCGCTGGGAGAGGACAGCTAGGGACGGGCTGGATCGAACTAGTGGAGTCTGGCTGCGCACCCACGACGCTAAGTATATTTCGTTCCTTTGACGCCATACATTTTATCTTGTCAGCCCCCTGAATGAACGTATATCAAGTCCCTTATAATACAACATATTTATGCCAATGATACTATGTGTGAGAACAACTTACATGATAATTGCACATAAACGGAGTGCTTGTCGCTCTGCCCCAGATTTTCTGAATGTCTAGAAAAAGACAGGGTAGTCCTATGTTTTTGTTCCTCACGAAATTGGGTCACATTCGAATAAAGAACGAGGGGGAAAAGAGACGAATAAAAATGTACTTAAGCCTCGTTCTTCAAACATTGTGTAATATGTACGAACTAAAAACGATGTTACGTAATCTCTGGTAAATCCAGGATCCATTTAAAAAAAAAACTTATTTACAAAAAAAAAATACAACCGACTTCCAAACAAAAAACACACTATATAAGTATAAAATAACTTTAATTTCGGAAGTCGGTGATTTTAGTTATTTCTTCGTATTTTTAGAACGTCTACCGAAATTAAAGTTATTTTATATTTTGTAGTTTTGTTTGAAGTCGGTTGTATTTTTTTTTATTTTCCACTTTTTAGTGGTAACCTACACCATAGGCTGTAGTTGTGACATTCTGTCAGCGGTAGCGTGGCGAAGGCGATTATCAAAACATCAGAAATGTATGGGATTGACAAACGCTGTCAAAAGGTCACGTGATCAATCCCCAGCAGTGCGATTCTGTAAACATATCGTAGTGAACACTTGGGCGCTGCGCACGACGGGTGAGTTGTCAAACCATAAAAATAAGATGGAATGACAGCGCTCTTGTCGTTCACTCCGCCTAAGTGAACACCGTGAGATGTCGACAGAATCAACCGGCTGTAAACATGTCGAAGCGAAAACTTTGGTGAATTGAATGACAAGTGAGCTGTCAAACCATACAAATAAGATGGAATGACAGCTCACTTGTCGTTCACTCCACCTAAGTTTACACGGTGAGATGTGACAGAATAGACCGGCTGTATTTTGGCATTTCGACCATCGCATTCGCTGATACAATGACACTTTTTCTATGGCCTCAGGTCTCTATGCCGCAACAAAAATAACCTGATCAAAAAAACTTAAAATACAGGTACAGGATGTTCCAGAAAGGTGTGGTCATATTTAAGGATGATGTTGGGTAGCTGATATACAGGAAAAAATATCAAAACCCTGTATAAAGCGGTCTTCTCCCTCTTAGCAAACACAAGACACCCTCATAATCAAATACTGCGTGATTGACAAGAATATAACAGAAATATACGGTTTATCTGAAACAGACACGTCTTACACAGGTGGGAGATAACTGAATTGTTTTATCCGCCATTACCGCAGAGCGTCGAGTGCTTGCACTAAACCAACTTTAACACTTGCTCACACTAGGAGTGGAGAGCGGAGCTATTAAAGCAGCTAAATGTATAAACTACAGGTCCAACTTATAGTATTAGTGGTTGATTGTGGATCTGCACGCATGAGACACGGCTGTTCTTTTTCCATCATGGTTTCATGTCAGTTAAGGATTACCTTAGAGCTTGCGAGGATAAAGAACTGCCGGTCGATTCTGTCGATATCTCACGGTGTATTTCTAGGCGTAGTGAACGAAAAGTAAGCTGTCATTCCATCTCATTTTATGGTTTGACAACTCACCCGTTGTGCATCCCGCCCGAGTATTCACTTCGACATGTTTACAGAATCGCACTGCTGTACCGATCTGAGTGTCAATTCTATTATTTTTTAAGCAACGTTCGCATTCTCATGCCAGTAGCAATCTTTCAAAATGTATGGAAATAGAGACTCTTTTGACAAATTAAGACTGAGATGCGAATGGGAACTTTGTTTAAAAATTAGTAGAATCTGCCCTCTGACACTTAGTGGTAAATAAACATCATTAACGTTTCGTAGGCTATCGAAAAATATTTTTGGGACTTGCTTGTAACAGTTCTATAATTAGAAAATGAGGACTCAACCTGGTACCACAAATCGCCAATCGGCACAAAAAAAACAGTGAACTGCCAGTGTATCATGGTGATAATGGTGAAGGAAGCAACTAAGGAAGCTGTACCCAGATGCGGAACACACATTTCGGCGGTATTAAAAAAAAATCTTGAAAGAACATTATGTTTTAAAATGAAATTATGCTAACCAATAACGTCATGAAGTGTCCAGTTTTACTTAGTCTGTTAACGAAAAACACACACATCTACTATATAGTTTCTTCGTTTGCGCGGTTTGAGCCACATGAACTCAATTTTACTATATAATAGTTATTTATGATATTAGTGCGGTAAGTTGGTTTTTACAAACGAGTAGACGAATGTAAGCACGAGACGAAGTCGAGGGCTTACCATAGTCACGAGTTTGTAAAAACCAAATCCGCACGTGTGTCATACAACGTTTTTCGACACATTTGCGAGAAAACATTATAATAAGTAATGAAACAAACTTTTTGTCTCTAGAAATCAGTCGGAAAGTCGCAACAATCTTTGACGTTTCTAATATGAAAATGGCGCGAATTTGCAAAGGGCGCCACATGCGCGTGGTGAAAATTAGAACCACATACTTTTTTTTATTTTATTTATCTTCTCTCATTTTCTCTCTAATATTAAAATGAGACAAACGCATACAGCAAAAGCGCTTCCAAGGAGGTTCGATTATTCAGCTTATTTATTCTCGTAATGTGAAACTCCTTGGTGGAATTCTTATTAATTTTTATGGAAATTAAAAAAAAACCGTAAAGAATACGCACGGCGCTATACAACGGAGTTTGCGGTAAAATATGTACTTAGGTGAGAGTACCTACTTTGCCGCACGCTCCATTGTGTGGTGCATAATTTTTAACTTTCGAACAATGCATACAGGCTTCGTAAATGCATTTTTTAACCAAATGTGTTGAAAAAGTAGTTATTTAACACCAGCAATACTGTAAAACGTGTAACAGAATAAACACAATACCTCTTAAGGGGTCACTGTACTCATCATTATGAACAACTTTTACTATGGGACCAAATCCGAAATCGCAAAAACAAAAACAGCTTTTGGAGGTAGCGGAACAGAGAGTAAAGTCCTGCATACCTCCGTTGAAAAGGGAGGATCCTCCGACCAGACGGATGTTGATGTCTGGTCAGCAACTGCCCGTCAGTTGATATTCGGGCATTGCGTATTATGTTCTAATCGCACGGTAAACTCTGATATCGCGATTTAGGATTTTGACCAGTTAGTTCGCAGCTGTCGAGATAGATGGCGCTGCAAGTCTCATTTGTTGTGATGTTGATTCTGCTACGTTGATTTTTGTGGCGGCATGAATGCCATGCCGCTACAAGCTGCTCAGTACATTTTCGATCTATGCGCACAGAAATATAAGGGACAGTCGTTTTTTTTTTCGCGATTTCAGGTTAGGTACATAAAAATATTAGAGATAACTTGCTTTTCCTGAAATATTTATTATGATTTCCTCTTTTATTGAAATTAACGCGTTCTTGTTTTTTTCAGAATGACCGGTTATGGAAAATGTTTAATTTTTTCATATTATTAGAAGAGCTGGGATCAAATACACTATTAAAGAAAAAAAACCGAGTTAGATATTTTTGCAAGGTTCAAAACTAATTTGACTGGCCTAATAGCTCTCTATCAGTAAAAGAATTTTCGGCCCAACCCTACGAACAAACAAACAAATTACCTAATTTTAATAATAATTTTCTATAAATCCTGTTTAATGACACCTACCTTACAATCTTCCTATCTAGCGTGGTCTCCGCCGCACCACATTGCCCCACCCGTCTCGATTGCCCCACTGGCTCGTCTAATGAATCGCCACTGTCTGTAAATAATGCTTAACTGAGGCTTATCTGCTTCAACCACGTTTGTTGCTCACGCTCTTTGTTCGACGTTACATGTGTTTCCTTTCGGAAATGTTTTGTTGACTGATGAGTTATAATTACTTTTTTTTATAAATGTACGAGTAGTGTTTATGGTGGATATGTCGCAGCCAATTAGCCTAATCAGCCGTTTAATTGGGGGCCTAGCTTTTTCATTAAAATGCGCCGATTTTTCAGCGACCTAAGTAACATCTTTTGTTCAATATCATTTAAATGACTTGCCCATGTCACTTGTGTCGCTGATTAAACGGCGCAGTTCAATGAAAAGGCTAGGCTTTTAATGAAACGGCAGATTAACTAGTCGGCTGCGACATATAAATCTTTTTAAGTAAAGATAACTTCTACTAATTTCTGTAAATTCTATTTCCACATTTTTGTTTACTAAAGATACCTACGTAAGTAAAACTATGGCCTCATAACCGCATCCTGTACCTAGCTTAATAAAACAAACACGTATATACTATATAGGTTAATTTTACCATAAAAGATATAAAAAAGTACTTAACATTTCAAATATTTAACGATCCTTATATTAGTCTCAGTAAATTAAAATCTTTTATGCATTCATTTACTGACAGACAACGCACAGCCGCAACCTTGATCTTAAAATATTAAATGGACCAGAGACTCTCATGTTAGGTATCAAGGTGTGCACTAAATAAGGAGTTTTGATTAGATTGATGACTACGCATAGCAGAAGTTTGTATGTTCCAACGAGCACACGACTAGTATTGCAGTTTTCGTCATCCAACTTCAGTTCTAAAATCTAAAAGATCAAGGTTATTTTGTACCACTTTTTTATGGACAAGAAATCATCAAATTACTCCTTCCGCTCTCGATGGAGCGGGAGGGAGTGTAACACTCTTACTGACTAAAACCCAGCCGTGCTCCTCCTAGTGCACTTTGGTTTCCAGGGCCGCTGTGACTCTTTCGAACAAGATCCGCAACCCTGGCAGATTTTGTACTACTACACTGAAGATCAGTCCCGTCTCATTTTATAGCACTAAGAGCGGATTTCACCAATGAAACTGAACGCGATCAGTACATCTAAACTGCGTTCAAGAGCTGTCAGCGTCAATATTCCATAGAAAAATAGTGACACTGACAGCTTATAAACGTGGTTTATACGCTGATCGCGATCAGTTTGGCTTGGTGAAAATGGCCCTAAGTCATTGGCACACCCTTTTTCAAGAGTCTACGAATAATATGCCTATTCGTAGGTCCTGCCCGTTTGTACGTATAGTAAAATAAGGAAATAAAGTGCAACGTTACAATATCAGCCGCACCGAACCGTTCCGGCTCGAGATCGTCGCTAACGACTCGTCTCTCTCCGGGCCGCACTCGATGCCAACAATTATTTCAGACACATGACACGGAACCTATTATGTAGCATGTAAATGAGGGAAGGAAAAATGTGAACGTGTTCTTGTTTAACTGATATTATGACGTTATTTTTTCACAATACAGAAAAAGTGACAGAAACCTCTTGACTACCATAATTCCGTCGGAGACGTTAGAAGTAGCTTAAGGATTTTAAGCAGAGGTAACTTAGATATTCAACGTGGAACAGAAAAAACGCAATACCTCGGGGCGGGGGGGTTATTTAACTCATAAATTATGAACAACTTTTATTATGGGACCACTGGAATCGCAAAAAATCGAATGTCCCATGCATTTATAACTCGACAAAATGTACTGAGCAGCTGATTTTTTTTTCACAAATTCAGTGTTCTCCCATATTAAAATTTGTTCATAATGAGGAGTACCCCTTGCGTTTATTCTGTACTCGTTGTACATATCATTTTAAAGAAAATAAATAGTTGTACTTAAAAAAAAAATCTAGATTTATTTTGTTGCGAAATGTATGTAATGTATCTAGATTTAAAAGGTATAATAAGTACATAAAAAACAAATACCCAGTCGTTCAAAATACGCTCCCGAAAAACATTACCCTCCTACTAGTGCAGTTAATTAAAAACTTCACTCATTTAAGATCATTAATCTGCCTTCCAAGAACAACACCGCAATTACAGCTATATGTAAATACCCCTTCAGCCACTGATTAAATACCTTCTATAATGCCATAATTTCCAGTTACAACTAGAAAATATGGCATTATAGAAGGTATTTAATACCAGAAAATCCCATGCTCAAAGGATATTTTTTATAAGCCTCGCATGTAAATTCTTCCTTAAATATTTTTTGACATTATCATAATTGTCATGCCCCGGAAACGCGACCCCATGTGTTTTACATGCAAAGATACCATTTAAATATACAACCCAGCCGCGGGTATGTACCGAACACAGAACGACCTCAAACGGGATTAAATCGTGACTCGGTTCGCTCGTTCTCCTCTAAATGTTCCCTTTTATGGATATATGGGAGTATATACCCGTCGTATTGTCTTTAGACGTGTCTCAGACGACTTTGAAGTACGGGACCCTTTTTTCTCGTATGTCTACAGTGTTTTTTCTTGGGATATAAACAAGATATGACAATGGAATCCTTCTGACTACTTAATTTATATCCCGGCGTGTTATTTTTTTCAATATTTTGGCTTTGCTGGTAAAATGAGACAGGCACCAAGTGAAGTACAACCCACATGGTTGCACTTCACTTGGTGCATGAGTTATTTTACCCCTTCTACTATTCTTAGTTAAAATAAAGTTGGTATTATCAGTAAGGTGACTTCAAAAGTGCTCACTCACCTCTAATTCGCACTGGCGGATGGAGAGTTATCACTCCGTTAGCTGGCTGAAGAAAACTGATTTTTTATCGGCGACAGTAACAGTGTATTCAATGGAAAATCCATCGAATACGCTGTTAGTATAGCCTACGATTAGTCCCGAACCCGAAGTAAGAATGAATGACAACACGATTTGACAACAGTTGTTCTTTGGGTTCGGGTCTAATTGTAAGTCCGTAGGTGATACGGAGTAGAAAACAGGCTTAGAGAGTAGACCCCCTGGTGACAGACAGACAGACAGACGGACAGACGGACAGCGGAGTCTTAGTGATAGGGTCCCGTTTTGGGTACGGAACTCTAAAAAACACCTTGAAAAGCGAGGTTACCTATTTCAAATAAGTTTTTCGTTCGTGTACATTTTCAGTAGTTGTCAAAACCCTATAGTAGAAATTACAAAATGTAAGGATCCAAGTTATTAGTACTGCCGTCTCTATTTGCCTTCATAGCCTCTCTCTATTCAATTAAAACCGGCACACAAACAGACAGTAGAATGCAGCTGTGTATTGTAGTATGCAAGAAGTAGCAAACAGGTCGTTATGCCACAACTTCAGAGGCCGTCAATGAATTCAGCTGTGAAACTGTGAATACTGCAGCCTCAATTGACTGAGGTACAAACTTGGTCGAATTGTAGCCACCGAAATGGTACAGTCAGCTAAGGAGTTAGGTATTATGACGAATAAGGTTGCATGGGATACGAACCTGTAGGTACAACATGCTAACAGGAAATGCTCGGGCTGCTTTTAAAGGCTTGTGATAAGAATAGGATTTTGAAAAAAAAAATGATTGAAAAGAGAACCGACAGGCGGCCATGAGCCGACAGCCACGTTTTTGGTAAAGTGAAATAAAAGGAAGGGCCAATTAAAAAAAACTAGCCTTTATAGAAATAAATCCTATACAATACGCAAACAATCCTTTCATTGTGTCCGACCCACAACATTGTAAATGCAGGCTCGTAAGTTATTCTTAGCAACACGAGATTGTACACTCGGGAAGACTTAGTTAGGTAGGTATACAGGCAGACTCCCTACTCGTTGGGCACAGTAGCAATCTGGAATTTACTATTGTCTCTAATATGAGAAATGAATCTTTAAAATACGTGTTTAGATTTTAGGTTAGATACTAACTTAATCCCGTGGCTTCGCTTCCGTAGCTTCATCATCATCATCATCATCATCATCTCGTCACCACAACAACCGGTCCTGTGCGTCTCGCATCCATAGGCTACCAGCGACCCTCACCAGGTCATCGGTCCATCTCGTGGGAGGCCTTCCAACGCTGCGTCTTCCGATACGCATATTCTGTAGCTGACCCCATAGGACTTATGCAATATTCGTGATAAAATGTTTCGTACCGGATTCAACGATAGCGTGAATACTTCAGTGTTTTTTTTTGTAATCGAGTGACCTACAACACATGGACCTAGGTAACTACTTATATAAACAAACACATAAACGTTTAGACTTTTAGTAAGTACGTACCCTTCTCACAAACTATTTCCCAAAATATAATTTGTAGTAATAAAGTGTCTGATTGTTCGGACATTCAATTAGTAGTATTCGATGAGGTGGAAATTCGATTAATTTAGGTCATTCCATGCCTCGATTAACTTTGATTTTGTTAACACCAATTATCTTTGTCTTTCATGCAAAGAAAAAAATAATGTTTTATCTATCTATCTAAAGATGTTAAAACCGACTTCCAAAAAACACTACAAAGTTCAAAATAACTTTAATTTCGGAAGTCGGTGAAGTTATTTTGAACTTTGTAGTGTTTTTTGGAAGTCGGTTTCTTTTTTTTGTGAAAAAGTTTTTTATTTTTCACTTTTTAGTGGTACCTCACACCTAACAACACTACTGGAAAGTCACAGGAAAGCAAAAATACGCAATTTCGTATACCTGGATGATTTTTCCACATATTTTTTCCAGCTATTTGGATTTAATAACCAAACTACTGAACCGATTTTGATAAAATTTCAATGGGACCATTTGGGAAGTCAACCCTTTCCAACAAAAAAAGAATTTTTTTTTCAAATCGGTTGGCAAGCAACGGAGTTATGCCCGAACAAACATAAAAAAAAAGAAAAAAACAAACATCCGAATTGAGAACCTCCTCCTTTTTTTAGAAGTCGGTTAAAAATTGTGTTCTTTTAATTCGGTAAGCTACTAGTGCTACTTTACAGTGTTCCATTCAATTAGTGAAACTGATATGGGTTCGATATAAATAAAATGACTATTAAAATCTAAACTTTCAAGTTATCCACAGGTCTGCTAGTATAGTTGTTGGTATTATGGTTTTGTTTGGTCAAAAGGTAAAAAAAAAATAAGTTAAATAAACTAACAAAATCCGCAGATATCATGGGTATAATCTGTGGGTTTTTATTAGTTTAAGAGCACAGTTAGGGTTTTTAGGGTTCCGTACCCAAAGAGTGAAAACGGGACCCTATTACTAAGACTCCGCTGTCTGTCTGTCTGTCACCAGGTTGTATCTCATGAACCGTGATAGCTAGACAGTTGAAATTATCACAAAGATGTATTTCTGTTGCCACTTTAACAATAAATACTATGAACAGAATAAGAATAAATATTTAAGTGGGGCTCCCATACAATAAACGTGATTTTTTTGCCGTTTTTTTATAGATAATGGTACGGAACCTATCGTGGGCGAGTTCGGACTCTCACTTGGCCGGTTTTTTATTGGTTGACGATCTATTTCGTTCAGAACTTCACTTTTCACATAGTTAACCGCAAAAATTTCCCTTTTTTTCAACCAAAAAATGTGATAAAACCGTAAGCCTGATAACTTAATTTACTGTCTACATACGAAGACAAAGCAATTTGCGAGCGATCCTCGATTGACGATGATATATGAATATAAATTACCTGTTGAACTTGTAAGCCTGGCGAGCGTTTAATGGCTCATATCGATCGTACGGGGAAAACACCCAGAGTTCGTGGAATTGCGGTTATATGGGGAAAACTGTGGGCTGTTATGGTATTGGAAATGTAAGCCTTGCAACTGAAACTGTAAATGGGTAGGTACTCGGTAAATAACTACAAAAAATTGTTCTAGGCAGTCTTGGTAAGTGAATAAGCCTTTGAAAGTGTAATCATTTACTATAAAACATTCCAAACCACCTCTTTCATACAGATTTTGGTAGTTGAATAAAGCTCTTTTCACACCACCTGATCGAAAACGTCAAATTATATGTCATGCCAACCTAACCTAAAGTGAGTCATTTTTGGCCGGTGGCACAGCCGGGCAATAATATTGTACTGGATTTCATTATAACCCGCTGGTCAATAATGTGATTTAAATTTGGAACCTCATCTGTCTGCTCAATTGGCGGTATATTAGGTACTTACAACGCCTTCTGTCTCTGTCTCTCTCTTTCTGTTCCAGAAAGAGGAAAGATATTCTCGATACTCTTACTACTTAGGGATATTCTCGAATTTCTACAAAATCATAAGGATTGACCAGGGTCCTGGATTGAAGACAATATTATAAGAATAATTGGTAATGTACGGATTATTGTATAAAAGGATAAGAATAAAATTTAAAACCCATTTATAGTCGATTTATTAATTTAAAAACTATTTTCTCGAGCATCTCCTATGATGTTCTAAATTCAAATTGCATACAGCTAAGCGTCCGAACCCGTTCTACCAGCTGTTATAAAGCTCTGTATAAAGCTTTGTGTACACATTCATTGTATTAGGTTGATAACAATAGGCCTGCACGTATTTACTTACCCACAGAAAAGTAAAAAAAAAAAACCAAAATCGAGTTGGTCGTGGCCGCTATGTGGTAGGTATACCGAGTGGAACGCAAAAAAGGCGCGGATATTGCAAATCCGTATGGTATTAAATTAACCTTTTTTAAGTAGGTATACAGTATAGTTCTAAATACATATCTCTACTTAGTGTTTGTAAATTTAAAATACTTTGTTTTTCGTATTATGGCTTCTTATTTTCTCACAGGAGGTATGAAAAGTAGAGTATCCTCCTCGGGGATAAAGGTGTCTTTGCCTTGGGCTAGTTTGAATCCCTCGCTGCATTCAGGATTCTTGTATTAACTCCCTCGCTTCGCTCGTGAGTTAAACTCTAAACTCCCTCGCTACGCTCGGGAGTTAACTCCCGAATCCTTCATTGCGTTCGAGATTCAATATGACGCCCGTGACACAAGACACTGCTTTATCCCCTGGGTGCATAATCTACTATTATTCAACTTTTAGAGTTCCGAACATCCGTAAAAAACGGAACGCTTTTTTTTTCTTTTTTTTTTTCTTTAACGTGTAATTACATTAGCAAATCAAATACATAAGTCCAGTCTTGTAAAGATCTAGGCGACAAGAAAAAGAAAATCTTAGTAGTTATGGAATAATAGAAATAAATTAATTAATTTTTAATAACATTATCTCACTAAAATCAAAGTTTTTCTGCTCCCAATCAAAGCCGGAAACCAATAAAACAGAATACCACAAAAACCCTTCAACAATATCAAACATCTAGAAAATAATGATGACAGATATCGAAAAAGAATTGAACATCCAACATCGCGGGCGAGTAAACACATAATTCACTTTATTATTTTGTTTTTCTCATAGCTACTTAGTATCGTAATGTATCGCAGTCTGTATCAATGGAGTCCTCTGACATTCTGTATACCTACGCTTTCTTGTAAGGCTAACAACATTATTGGCGTCTAAAAATAGA
Source organism: Melanchra persicariae (assembly GCA_947386135.1). Lineage (NCBI taxonomy): Eukaryota > Metazoa > Arthropoda > Insecta > Lepidoptera > Noctuidae > Melanchra > Melanchra persicariae. The sequence goes on along the minus strand of OX376665.1, from coordinate 10,317,194 downwards.
CTGGGAGGATTGCCTGCGATTTAAGACGAGATAAATTGGTTGGGTAGATTTTTCTAATAGGAATGGCTGTAATTTATAAGAAGCTTATGTCCTATGTCCGGACGTTGACAGTGACAGGCTGATCCCAACAATCAGGACAGGGATGGAAGTAAAAGATTAATTAAGTAATGACAATTATTACACTAGGTCTAAGTCGTATCTTCCACGAGCAAGTGTCTCGCGGCGATATTATCACCTTGTCATTATACAACAATTTTATAAAGTCGCCAAATGGAGATTATTTGGCGATCCTGTAGTTCAAAATAATACATATAATAAGGTAGAGCCGCAATATTATAAAACTAAGTCCCTCTCGCCGGATCTTTCTCTGTCTCTGTAAACTTGAAAACCGAACGGATATTCATACGAGTTTTATCAATAGACGTATAAGTGTATTATTCAATAAGGTTTCTTTTGGAAGTTGGCTGAAATATGACGATAATTGTTGAAGTTACCAGAAAAAGTAATGTTGACTTGAAGCTTATTATATGCTCTGCTACCTGTGCAAAACCAGGGCGGGTTGTTAGTCAAAATAAACTAAACAATTGCATGTTTCAGTGTGTGTTCAGTTGCTGATGTTTACAAGCGCTGCCACTGGTTGATTGAGGCATATTGATTCACTGCAGAGTGGGGAATTACACAGCCGACAATGCATTAAGTAGTCGTACCACTGCCATGGCGTGACCATAACGTGGCGAAGGTTGAGGAGATCGTGGAATACATGAAGGTTAAAACCAACTAGACCTTGAGGGTCGAGAAGTTGGAGCAGCGTGACCACACCAACTTCAAGTCGTTTGTGGTGCGGGTTCCAACACAACATCTCGACACGGTCCTAAAGGAAGAGTTTTGGCCGAAGGGTGTAGTTTACCGACGCTTTCGTGTCAGGCTACGCGACACCGCGCCACGCCGTCACTTCGTGTGTCCTAGTTTATTATTTTTGTATGTACTAGAATAGTTTTTTTTACATTTATGTATTGTATTTTGTATGGGCCATAGATGCCTGAAATAAAGGAATAATAATAATAGCTTGTCAAGGAAAATTATAGGAAAATGTTAATTTGGGCCGTTTCCTTGTAACAAATTTCAAAATGTAGAAAATATTGTAGTGTTTAAAGTAAAGACAAGATATTTACATTTGCGCAAAAATGACATTTTATCAGCGATTAGGCTTCGTTTCGATGTGCGAGGATGTGTAGCGAGGGATATGTTTGTTAAAACCAATAGAATCGAAATCATTTACCTACCTAGCTTCGCTCAGCGCAAGCGATATTATTGGTTGGTTTTCTTCTTCTTGGGATTCTACCTTTATGCCAAATTTCATCAAGATCCATTCAGCCGTTCTGAATTGATTGAGTAACAAACATCCAGCTATCCAAACTTTCGCATTTATAATATTGGTATAGATATAGATAACTTTAGTTCAGATGAATCTTGTTATAACAGAGTATTCTATTATTTTTCAAATCCCAAACTAAATAGGTACATTATTTTTACAACCTCTTTCATTTTCACTGATATCGAACACATAGCACATTCCCGTCCGCAGTCCTATCTCAAAATCTCGCCTGTGTAATATAAATTATGGCCACTGCATTCACGACAGCACATAGTGTACAGAATGCAGTAAACCATAACTTCTGATGGGATCTTCATAAAATATACGGAACTCTGGTAACAGTTGTGGTAGATCGTGATAAACTATTATTTGATTTATGGTCGCGGTTTCGAGTATTTGCGGGGGAAAGATAAAATTGGTGTAATAAAGCGCCTTGCAAGAAGAAATGACACTGACCGCGAGGTCGGGAGGTTTCACTCAGAGGTGACATCATTTTAGGGTTCCGTACCCAAAGAGTAAAAACGGGACCCTATTACTAAGACTCCGCTGTCCGTCTGTCTGCCTGTCCGTCCGTCTGTCTGCCTGTCCGTCTGTCTGTCGGTCTGTCTGTCACCAGGCTATATCTCATGAACCATGAGCTATTAATTTTCACAGATGATGTATTCCTATTGTCGCTCTAACAATACATACTAAAAACAGAATAAAATAAATATTTAATTGGGGCTCCCATACAACAAACGTGTTTTTTTTGCCGTTTTTTTATAGAAAATGGTACGGAACCCTCCGTGCGCGTGTCCGAATCGCACTTGGTCGGTTTTGTTTTTTTTTTCACTTAGGTATAATAAATTTTCCATAATCCTCCACCATGACTCATAAAGCTATTTCCTGTTACATCACGACTGGTTTGACGAAACATAAAATCCATTTCTTTTAACGTCCACCAAAACAGGAAATAAAAACGAAACTATTTCAAACTGTTTAAATCCGCTTAGTTTTCATGTCCAGCATTAGTTTAACCCCAATCCGCCACTTTGCCCCCAATACAACGGCATGATCGTATTAATAGCAGTATTGGGGACTTGGAGCTCCGTCCCCCAGTCCCCCAAGTGTTGTGGGTACTTGGGGGTACTCGTCACGTCGTGTAAAAGCTATAACCGTTCGTTTGTTACAACGATGGTAAGCCCCGGGGAGCTCGGACAAAGCAACAGAGATGCCTTTCACCTCTGATTGCATTTGACACAAACTCTGGACCAACTTACCTCTGAAACTATGATTGAAAGGCTTATCTAATAACAAGACCGTCTGGAAGTAATGGGATCCGCAAAAAATGAACTGAAATAAATGTCATCTAAGTATACAGGGTTATTTGTAAAACACCAACAACCTTTCAGTGGGTGAAAGTACTCATGATTATTAACAACTTTTGTTATGAGACCAACCCTGCGAAATCGAAAAAAAATCTACTGTTTCATATATTTTCATCGGGTGAATATTGCATTTTGTATGAAACAGCCGATTTATTTTTTAATATTTCGGAGTTGGTCCCATAGAAAAAGTTGTTTAACCCTGTAGGTATATACTCGTAATATAACCGAAGAGTTTGATTGAACGCGCTATCTCTAGAAGTACCAGTCGGATTTGGAAAATTATAATATAAAATATTTATTTATTTTATTTTATTTGGGAAACAAACAGATGCAATAATAAACATAAGTATACAATTAGTACAACACAATCCAGAAACAGTTTCCAATATATTTGGATAATTATAAAACGGGCTATGCGCGTGCGAAGTCGCGGGCAAAAGCTAGTACCATATACCCATGAAAAAGAGCTTAAACTTGGTCTTACGTAAAATAATTTGAAAGGAGAATAATCCATATATTAAGGCTGTGTTTGTGTATTCCCTCTGATGTAAATTTTACACAGAAAATTTTGTTTAGTAGATAAAGTAAGTTGATCAAGCACATGACGGTTTTCAGATAAGATTAACTAATTTTTATGTCGAAATTCGCTCGCATATACCGATCAGTATCATAATTATTTTATATCGGATATTTCCTGTTTCCTTCAAATGTAAACACTCTATTACCCTGTAATGAATAGACACGACCGTTGACCCTTAATTATAACAATTAACACATTCTACTAGCGTAGTATTGCGTATATGACTAGGTTTGTTATATGATAGTTATTTTGCAAAAGATTTATTGAAGCACAGATACATTTTTGTAGCAGACGTCTCATATAAAACCTCGATGTCTCAGCTGTCTTATTTATTAACTAAATAATAATTTATATATTAATACGGACAAACGGGTAGTAAACCTAACAATGTACCTACTACATTTAAACAAAAAAAAATACTTAGGTGTCGAAGTAATCCTCCATATCACAGTCATCCAGAAAAGTGCCCAAGACTGGTAGCATTAGCAGAAGCATTGCTATTCAACGTGGATTGCCACGTTGAATGGCAATCCTGCGTTGAATGGCAGTGCTAAGTGTTTCTTTGGACAAAGAACGAGCAAGCCCTCAGGTCACGTAAATTATTTTATTTACAAACAGTCATTTATCCAATTAAAGAAGTTGCTTCATTTAACAGACAACTCTTCCAGTATATACCGAAACAAACAGTTTAGTTTTAATGGGTTTGCTATCTCCTTTCCCCACAAAAAGAAAGTGTCTAACTATGAACAATTTGGTCAAATAAAAGTTTGTCAGCGACACAACAAAGCTCGTCGCTACTCCGGCAGACGCCGTCTCCGACAATGCCTCGAAACAAAGTTCATATCTCGGAGGGTTTCATTAAAATTGACAATGGTGCTTTTAGCGCCGATTGTCTGCCTCCCTCGCCTTCCGAAATACTCGCGAAAATCATTAAACGAAGACAACATAACTTGTTTAGGCTTAACTGCGACGAATAAAGAGTTTTCCTTTATTTCGGATTGTAGATTAATAATGTAATCAACATCGTTAGCTACATTTGTAATTTTGATTCTAATTCAATAAACCGCAATTCTGAAGATAAAAATAAACGTTTCAGCGTCATCGTGATCTGAATAAATGCTAGAATGAAACTCAAACATCGCAATCCATTTGAGATCGCCAAATTTTTCGTGTTACAGAATAATTTGTCCGCATTGAAAACGGCAGCTGTACAAGTACATAGCATTCATATCACTTCATGAAAAACTCGAGCGGATAAATGCAGATCATTTACTCCCATATATCTCGGCGCTCCTTATTGTGAATATCGCTCACGATATTATTGGATGTAAAAACGATTTGCTGCAAAATGTAAGGGTGAGGTCACAGATAAGGAGTTTGAGTTGGGTTTTTTGACCCTGGGGCGGGCTCGGTGCCGTCGCCCCCCTGTCGTCACATATCTTTTCCTGTTACGTCGATAATTCTTATATTTGTTGCCGGTTTGAAAACAGATCATACAATACCATTTTTTTTATTATATAAAACAAACAGTGCAGGATTTACTCTAGAGGTCTACTCTAAAACATACTAAATACTGGACACTTAATCATAACGAATCCTACGTTAAATTAAATATTCTAACTTCACTTACTTTAATTCTGATCTCGCTTCATTAAATAACCTTGCATTTACACTAATTTCGAACAATACTCACGAAGTGGTTAGATATTTTCGTGCTTGCAAACCTGCATGCACATAACACTCCCGTGCATTCAGGCCACGACCACGCAAAGATCTTGCAACGTGGCAGCATCCTGCTAATGCCATACAAACTGTGGCAACTGTGGCCCGTCCTGCATTGCAAATTAATGAATGGATCGGAATAGTTGTTGTTTAGAAACAAAAGGTATGTGTACAGAAGATATTATATTCATCCTTTAAAATTACAATAAAGTATTACTTTTCTGCATTACTCGTACCATTATTTTAATTTTATTAGATTAGCTTTACGTTACGACTACATAATAGCCAGTTACTTTAAGTTGATGTTCTTCGTGAATCTTGCGAACTTGACGAACTTTTTTATTCACATACTCATACGCATGCTGCCATTGAAATTATTATTTTTTCTCACTTCCATGCTTGCCATTGGAATCGGCAAAAGTTCAAAACTTATCTTCATATGGTAGTTTACAAATATAGGTACTGAAGGCTTTTCGCAAAACCGTCTTGATCCTTGTAAAAAAATTCAGCAACTTGTTGCATCAGTAACCAGTTTGGAAAATTGCAAACGTCGTAAGATTGTAAAATATCGCGTGAAATCGTAAACTATTTTTTATTAATAAGACATGAATATATTGGAAACTATTGAATTTGGATGCGATTTATTATCTACTAAAAGATCTATTTTTCATAATATATCGAGAAATTGTAACCTAATAAAGATTTATTACAATCTTACGGTAAATTAAGACTAATTAATAAATTATAGTATAGTAGTGTGTTAAGTAACGTTTTATAATTAGCTAATGCTTCCTCTCTCCTAATTCACTTATTTGCTGTTCCCGACAGGGTACATATGATCTAACTATAAGTTTACCACCTAAAAATACCTACATGTGGAATGCAATAAAAGATTGAGTATTGAGTATTGAGTACGGAGTCTGCAATTTCCGCCTTACCTATTACCTTCTTAGCTTAGGTACTTACTGTATGTGTAAGTGACAAGGCAGACCCACTCGCCAAGGGCACAAGTCACGATTCACGTGGCAAGTCATATGTACCACGTCCAAAAATGGTTTCAGACATTATTTGCCCGACACATAGCTCACGAAATACGGCCGAGCGGACTATGACTTGTGTCCTAGTGTGGACGATGCTTTATGTCATAAATACTGCTTTACAGCGCAATAGCGCCACATCGCAAAGCTTGAACAAAGTTTGATTTATGCGCCCTCTACCGGCGCACAGACGGTAACTGAAAAACAAAGTAATTTGTGTGTTACATTCTTTTGAACACGTTTTTACATAAACATAGCAATTTCGTAATTGGTTCGCGAGTAGATTGCTTTTTATACGTGTTTGCGATTTTTTTGCGAGTTAAACAAGTTTAGCAAGTTTTTTGTTTTAATTGCATGTTTGTAACACGTGTAGGTTTTATTGCAGATACACACTGCCGTAATTACACTTCAAGCTTGCACAAGTGATATAAAAGCTAAGTTTGTAGTACGACATATCGTCCATTGGAAAATAAACTTCAGCGAAACCCTAAGAGCAAGTTAAGCTGTCAAGTCAGCAGTAACTAAGAAAAACTTACTTTCTACTCGCAGACATCCTCTAACAAGATTTACAAGAAAATTCTTACTGGAGGTAAATGACACTGGCGCCGTCAATTCGTGAACCCTCCACGAATCAAAGGAGTTCAAAGGTTTTAGTTCGGTTCGTTGCACAGTGGTTTTATGCAGAATTTTGCACTTTCTCTAAGTAGTTTGCCACCTGAAACGCGGCTCAAAGCGACTTCGATTACCTTCGCGACACTCCACTTTTCAAATAGTCTCGTAGCGCTACGGTGCTACGGAGCTACGCGAGAGCTACGCCGTAGCGCGTAGCTTGTTTGTAATATAATCAGCGCTCCGCGGGTTCTATTATGATATTTTTTTAAACGCGATTCGATTCCCGTTTACTTTTATTTGATTTATTAGTTTAATCAAAACACCAATATCATTACTTATAAGGGTAATTGAATAGGTTTTTAAATTCCACGTGACTCTTCAAAATAATCATTTTTTGATACCAAATCAATAGGTAACTCACTTAACTGCAAAATTTAAACCATCATAATCATCAATAACAAATAGGTTAACAGCACATTAACACAAATTATCACAATTCCCAATAATCCATTACTATCACGCTCAATATAATTCGAAGCGTTATTCAATTTCAAATGCAATTTGTCGGACATGATGTGTGAAAACGATTTGCCAATAAAATGTTTTGCTAAACAAATGACGGTAGTTATTGAAAACGTTCAGGCAGGAAATGGGAATGCCGGGGATGGCCGGGCCACCGGGACTCGTCACGCGATAACTATGTCATCTGACCGAAATAGATTTTAGCTCTATTTAGCACTTAGTCGAGCGAAAGTTCACAGACTGGGTCACAAATTAAATATATTTTATTTCACATTAGCTTCTGCGAGCGGCTTTGCCCGAAAGTTATCCATAGGAAACATATTATGTACATAAAAATTTAACTGTGTTTTGATATAAGGCGGAGGACACTGATTCCTGTAACACAGGTTCACCTAGCACAGGAGTCAGGGGCTTCACATGTATGGTTGTATAATTTCTATGTCAAATAAAGTTATTATTATATATATTATATTATTATTATATTGTTGGAATGAAAAGTATAGCATGTGCAGAGTGCCAATTCTACTAATTTTTAAAGAACGTTTGCATTCGCATGTCAATCGCAAACTGTCAAAAACGCCTTTTCATACATTTTTGACACTTTGCGATTGAGATGTGAATGCTCAGTCGTTAAGACGTGAAAATGTAACACACAGTTAGACAAGCAAAAAGAGTTTTCGCATTTATAATAAACTAGCTTCTACCAGCTGCGGCTTCGCCCGCGTGAATATCGGAAATAGCAAGGTTTCCTGATTTGTATTGTGCATTTTTTACTCAGGAAACACCCACCCTACACCTATCCTACACCTACCTTACACCTACCCTACACCTACCCTACACCTCCCCTACACCAACCTTACACCAACCTTACACCTACCTTACACCTACCTTACACCTACCCTACACCTACCTTACACCTACCTTACACCTACCCTACACCTACCTAACACCTACCCTACACCTACCCTACACCTACCTTACACCTACCCTACACCTACCATACACCTACCCTACACCTACCCTACACCTACCCTACACTTACCCTACACCTACCCTACACCTACCCTACACCTACCCTACACCTACCCTACCTACATAATTATACCAGCCCAAAAATACTATGACATGTTTCTGGTCTTCTGGTACTTGATGTTTCTGGTGTCCTGGTACTTGTGAATCTGAAGTATAAGGCAGCAGCGTCTCTGAGTTTCCACTTCCTCCTCAGTCTCCATTAATCCATGCCACTTACCGGGATAAAAAGTAGCCTATTTTTTATTCCAGGATATGAAATACTTGTGTGCCAAATTTCATCCAAATCCCTTCAGCCGTTTTTGCCTGATTGTTACACAAACATACAAACATACAAACATACAAACATACAAACATACAAACATACAAACATACAAACATACAAACTTGCACCTTTATAATATTAGTAGGATAGTATGGATAAACCTGGGCATTTATGAAACGTCATAAGCATACTCGTATGTATATCACGGTTACAATTGGTCATTTTCTATGGAAAATAGAAAACAACAATACAATTTCTGTTCAAAGTATTGCCATCGCATGGTCGGTAAAAAAAGGTTGGTCATACATAAATATCCACTGCCAAATAAAAAAAATCCTACAAAATATAAAATAACTTTAATTTCGGTAATTGGTGGTTTTGTTTTAGGTTGTTTCTTCGTTTTTAACACCGACTTCCAAAATTAAAGTTATTTTATACTTTGTAGTGTCTTTTATTTGGAAGTCGGTTGTATTATTTTGTAAAAAGTTTTTTTTTTAAATTACGCTTTTTAGTTGGTAGGTACTTTTATAATTTTTCGTAATTCGTAAACACCACTGAAAAGTCACAGGAAATCAAAATACGCAATTTCGTTTACATGGATGACAATTTTTTTCAGCTGTTTTGACCAAACTACAGAACCGATTTTGATAAAATGTCCATGGGACCAATCGGAAAGAAACACCACTTTTCACGTCAAAGAAGAATTTTTCAAATCATACAACCGAAATATAAAACCAAAATATAGTATAAATACAACCGAATTGAGAACCTCCTCCTTTTTTTGCAGTCGGTTTAAAAGCCCCACGTATTTACATAAATGAAGAAAACCAGTATTGAGCCAACTGAGGTGATTAGAGTACCTACATAACAGTCGAAACATTATAGCGGTTTTGTAAACGCTCCATCATAATTACGTAATTAACATAGAAATTAATGTTTAAGCAGTATAAGTTCTAAATGCCGACTGGACTAATACCAATGCATTAATTAAAACGTCCCTAATGAATAGACAAATAAGCCTTTTGTGTGGTGTTTAATGTAGTTGTAACTACTCTAGGGATGGGGAATAACAGTCGAATGAAAATTATCGATGCTTTGCTCATTTGTTGTAAAGTAACACAAGCTTCAAAATCCATTAAGGATAACCCCTAATATATATAACATAATATTATAAATATGAAAGTAACTCTGTCTCTGTTATCCTTTTACGCTAAAACGGTTAAACGGATCGTCATGAAATTTGGCAGATATAGCCTGAGATATGAAGAAGGACATAGGCTACTTTTTTACACGATAACCGACATCCACGCGGGCAGAGCCGCGGGCAAATGCTAGTTTACAATAATCATTTCAATCTAAACTGAAGTTTAAGTATAAAAATATAGAGATCAATCTTCATAAACTAGCCGTGTCATAGCTAAAGTGGCATCCAACAGGAACATACTACTGGGATACGTTCTAGTATTCTACGATCTAATACAGACTGCGGTCTAACCGTGTCCAAATGTCATCCAAATCGGTTCAGCCTTTGAGGCGTGATTGACAAATAAACATCAAAACATACAATCGACGACACGGTTGGCGCAGTAGTTGAGCGATCGGGTGCTGCGCTGCGTGTCGCGGGTTCGATTCCTGCACGGAGCAAATATTTGTATGGCCTACAGATAGTTGTTCTGGGTCTGGCTGTTTGTGTATGTGAGTTTGTATGTTTGTAAACGCACCTGCGATATGGGAGAAGAGAAATTCCTAGTGTGGGTCAACGTTTTTTTTTAAACTATACTGTAATTACCTTAACTAATATTTATAATAATTTTAGTTTTAGATATAAATATATCCTTTATGCCTAGTTAATAAGGTTTCGCAAAATATTGTTTCTGCTTAGATATTTAAAATATATTATGTTAATTTAATTAGGTTCTATTTCAAAACTACCGTCGTCGTAGAGATGGCCTGAAACACAGGTTTAAATAAACCTAAATCGGGCAACGCACTACACTATTCTATTTTTATATGAAACTGCAATCTTATACCATATCATTTGCCATACCATAGTTTTTATCCAGATTATTATAATACTATTATAGGCCTAGATTAATATTTATACTATACTGAACCATTATGTACACTTTTGTAACTTATTACTTTTCAATAAATTTTATTTATTATTTATTTATTTAATTCCATATTCAAAATATTAGGTAGTAGGATATGGTTAGATTCTTTATTCAGTATCTTTTGGTATCAATCACAAATAAATTATAATCGTAACAGTAGCAATATACCTATCGATAGTTTTTCCAAGTTCAAACAACACTAATATTGTACGATTTACTTTGTTTTCGTTAAGTCGTGTGTGTGTTGATTGTTTTTGTTTCAAACTAAATAACTGGAACGTTATTGCTCAACGCTGGCTGATTAATTGCCTAATCAAACTGGCACGGACGCTGATAGATGCACATTATCTCTAGAATTCTACTTACATTTTAAATGTGAAAATCTGTATGTTCAGATGTTTGGATGTTTGTTAAATCAATCACGCTATAACCACTGAAACTGTTCCGTACGTTGTCGGACGTATAAGAATAGCACCATCCCATCACTTCCCGTGGGTGTCGTAAGAGCCGACTAAGGGACTCACCAGAGAATGGGCAGCAGCATTCTCTGTAGGTACATTGCTACAGCTACACTACGATGGCCAACCCGCCTGCCAAGCGTGGCGATTATGGCAAACTGGCCCTCTCCCATTTGGGGGAGGCTTATGTCCAGCAGTGAACGTCTTTCGGCTGATATGATGATGGTGATGATGATAACCACTGATCGGATTAAGATGAAAGGTTAACAGCCACACGTGTTGATGATTGAGGCTAAGCGTCGCTAGCCGAGGTCGGCTCGTGGATGGGACATCCATTTTTTTTTTAAACGTTGCCCCACACTACGAATTTCTCCTGTATCGTGGGTGCGTTCACAAACATATAAACCCACATACACAAAACAGCCAGACCCATCCATTACATTCACAAAACACGGTAAGCCGTTGGTCCCAGTTGTCATCTGTATGCAGATCTTTGACAGTCGATCCAGGAAAATATTTAACAAAACTTTTGCCAAGCTGGATCATGCTACCCAATTACTGTGAAAGGACGGGGAAGATAACATAGAATTTGGATGCAATTTTTTTATTTGCAAAATGGAATATTTATTAGCACGATTAAACAATTATGACATAATTTTTAAAATACCTTCATCAGCGGTGATGTTATAAAGCTTCAAAGTTGACGATAAGAAAGAGGAGTCCGATACGAACTCTCACGTCAAAGTTCATGACGCCTATGACACAGCTGTCATAGAAAACGGCGTTTTCGCAAAAGGGACAGATATTTGTTTAAAATAGTTACCTATATCTTGTTGGTTTCTCGATCAATTTTGATTCTATTATCACTGTAAGTATTATATTTTTGTATATTTTGAGATAAACTGTGTAGATAATAAAAAAAAATCATGCATATTCCCTATACTCTATGTTAAATGTTCAGCCGTACCTATCCTGTTAGACTGGAAGCCGATCGCAACTTCAAAAAGTTGGGTAAAAGCTAGACAGGTCGATTGATTGACCGATTAGAGCGTGTACTAGAACATCGCTTAGTCCTAGGATACTTCTAAGCCTGGTCGTTAATTCCCTCAGGTTAGAACACTTTACACAACAGCAAAGCCGCTAGAAAAAGCTACAAACTAACTTTCTTTGGGTTAAGTCCTTTAAAACTTTTTAAACAATAAAATTTATGGAAAAAGTATTTAATCCTGAGATGATTAATTGTCTGTGAAAGGATGCCAATAAAATCGAATGTTAAATGAACAGAGGTACCGGTAGTCTTTGAAGTTGGCAACCCAGGAACAATTAAAACAGCAATCAGGAATTACAAATAGAGTTATAGAACTTTGTAGTAAATTAGCACATGCTGATTAACTTTGAAATTAAGCGTTGCGAACCTTTTAAATATCCTGTTTGTTCTCTTGGGGTCTGTAATATTTTAAGAACATTAAAGAACCTCCAATTTGGGAGCGCTTTAATTATGAATAAGAAAATTATGAACAATAATGAAAATAGAACAGGTACTTATATAATACTTCCGTGGAGAAATGTTGGCAAGAGAATGTGGAACAAAACTTGGAGTTTTGTTCCATAATCCTGGCTGCAACTGAGAAATATCTTATGAAAAACTGGAAAAATGCGAGTCTGACTCGAGCAACAAGAGTTCCGTTCAACTGTTATCTAGATAATTCGTCCTTTAGGGGAATTGAGTCTCGATTTTTTCCGAGTATAATATAAGTACCTAATGAAATTGATAAACCATGAAGGAACCGCACATTACTCTGCCGAAAAGATAGGTACTCATAGGATTGAAGTCCAAAGTTAACTTTGTTGTAGAAAAATGATCTACAACAAAGTAATCTCATTTTTTGGAATAACAAACTTATTCCAAAAAATGTGATATAATAATAAATTCACGAAGTACAGCGTTTGCAGCCAGACTTTGGTTCTCTTCAATACCTATAAAAATCGAATGACTTGCATTTTTTAATAACCTGAGATAAATCTTCTTAGTACTTGAAGACGAAGGGATTTTGAGGTATGATAAGATATGATAAGCTATGATACCTGTCCTACTGCCGACAATCAGACTGCCAATTCTACAATTTTTGAAGTGAAAACTTCTTTAGCGGCGTCGTGCACTTTTTGGGATGGATAAAAGATGTTAAACTCGCGTCAGGACACGTGACCTGTTCGAAAATTCCTAAGACGGATAATGTAATATAAATTTTCATGTTTGTGTACGATAGCGCAATAAATTAATATTGTATTTAACCACATAAATGATAGTAGGTACTTCTATACTGATAAATAAAGCAATACGTGCGAAATTATTCCCTAACCATTCCAAAATATTAAAAAATGCACAACGTTAATGTTTAAGTTTTCACTTCTGCCGGCACTCCCGGAGTGCACCCCGTTGTTTTTTAAGAATCGTTCGCACACAGTTTGAGACTACAATGCGAATCATTGCAGTCTCAAACTGTCCAAAATGTAGGGATATTGACGTATTTCTGACAGATTGCAACTAAGTTGCAAATGCGAACGTTGCTTAGAATAAGTAGAATTGGCCCTCAGTGGAAATCGTACCACTGATCTTCGGCAGTAGGACAGGTATCAGAGCATATCTTATGCATACTTCAAGATCACTTCGTCTTCAAGTACTAAGAAGATTTATCTCAGGGTACTTAGAAACGGATTTTGGGGTTTACGGGGCATTTACTGTTGTGTAAATAAAACAGTGGGAATAAAAACTTGACTACACGCCATCAAACGAGTTATAGACTTGTTCTGCGATAACTTGGATCATAACTCAGGTGTTTACAACAAAATAGATAGGTGGGTACAGTGATTTATTGTTATTTCATGATGTTTATACTTTTACCATACTATACGGTATCTTATTATAAGAGTGCCTGGACTGACTAGCGGGAGGCCAATAAAATCAAGTTTCTTGTATGCCCAGAGCAAACTTAATTAGCTCAGTGGCAATAGAATTGCGAACTCTATTAACATTTCAACTGTCTACCTATTATAGATAATTAAATATAGCCCGCTGATGTACGGAAAGACAGCGGAGGCCTAGGTTGTTTCCGTTGGTTATCCTTCGGGCACGAACCCTAAAGAAGAAGAAACTTTTGTTGAAAAACGTCAGTCGTCATTGTTAAAGCACGCAAAAGCGAATAAACATGTTTAGTAGCAGGTGTACTTTGATCGCGACAATTTGTTTACCAAGCGTTCTTCAAGACATAATATAGGGTCCATAAATTAATAAATTTTTTCTGCTCCACTTTTAACAAGTTCGACCCATATTTCAGAACAACAAATCGGCTAAACATTTGGATTCTAGCAAGGTGTATTTTAACCACTGTCCAAGCCATTAAAATTCCGTGCATCGTTGTCCGAAGTTATTTGTATCCATTATTATCATTGCTGCCGACTCGGTAAATACTAAAACAAAATCACAAAGCGCCGCCCGCCCGTTTAAAATCAGCACCATTTAGAAAGTTAATGAAATGTTTAATGAAAACAAATGACACGCGCAATATGAGGTCCATTTGTCTGAATAACAGAAATCTGTGCCCTTTCAGTTCTCCTAATAAAGGATTGTCAGCCTAAAACCATTGTTATTTCAATTTCCAATTATCTAATAAGCAAAAGTGGGTCCATTTTCAAAATATATGTTTGTTAAAGTATTTTAGGAGATTGGATTCTACGTGTTGTTAGCATACTAAAGTACTTACTAGGTCTAAGACAATAAGATTTCTAAATATACTTACTTAATCATACCCTAAAAGGATTCAAACGTATTTAATTTGAAATTCAATCATAAACATGTATTGTAAACCTCCAACAAATAATATTCAGTAGGCAATTTTATCGCACATCGTTAAAACATGGCTAATATAACCAGCGTCGTAGTTAGGAGCTGGCAAGGCGGGCCGCTGCCAGGGGTGCAAATTTGCCAGCGAAGGTTTGTTATTCGAAGCAGGCGCACTGAATATGGCAACACCGGCTAATCATTTGAATGCAGACGCACTGAACTCAACGCGGGCACGCTATTGCGTGCAGGTGCGTGCACGCTATTGGCTGCAGATGCACTGAGCACACTACAACACAAACTCACACACTAAATATAGCGGTATGGTAGCGTCGGCTCGCTATTCGGTGCAGATGCACTAAACATGCCAGTGCGGGCTCGCTATTGCGTGCAGACGCACTGAATACGGCAGTGCGGGCTCGCTATTGGGTGCAGATGCACTAAACATGCCAGTGCGGGCGCGCTATTGCGTGCAGACGCACTGAATACGTCAGTGCGGGCTCGCTATTGGGTGCAGATGCACTAAACATGCCAGTGCGGGCGCGCTATTGCGTGCAGACGCACTGAATACGTCAGTGCGGGCTCGCTATTGGGTGCAGACGCACTGAATACGTCAGTGCGGGCTCGCTATTGCGTGCAGACGCACTGAATACGGCAGTGCGGGCTCGCTATTGGGTGCAGATGCACTAAACATGCCAGTGCGGGCGCGCTATTGAGTGCAGACGCACTGAATACGTCAGGGCGGGCTCGCTTTTGCGTGCACACGCACTGAATACGGCAGTGCGGGCTCGCTATTGGGTGCAGATGCACTAAACATGCCAGTGCAGGCGCGCTATTGCGAGCAGACGCACTGAATACGTCAGTGTGGGCTCGCTATTGGGTGCAGATGCACTAAACATGCCGTTGCGGGCGCGCTATTGCGTGCAAACGCACTGAATACGTCAGTGCGGGCTCGCTATTGGGTGCAGATGCACTAAACATGCCAGTGCGCGCGCGCTATTGCGTGCAGACGCACTGAATACGTCAGTGCGGGCTCGCTATTGGGTGCAGATGCACTAAACATGCCAGTGCGGGCGCGCTATTGCGTGCAGACGCACTGAATACGTCAGTGCGGGCTCGCTATTGGGTGCAGATGCACTAAACATGCCAGTGCGGGCTCGCTATTGCGTGCAGACGCACTGAATACGGCAGTGAGGGCTCGCTATTGGGTGCAGACGCACTGAAAATAGCAGCGCGGGAATGCTATTGGGTACAGATCTACTGAAAATGGCAGCGCGGGAATGCTATTAGGTGCAGTTGCACTGAAAACGGTAGCGCAGGCTCGCTATTCGGTACAGACGAACTGAATATGGCAGCGAAGGTTTCTTGACACATCTGAATCCCAACCGCTCACAAATCCAGTCCCGGCAATACTTTGACAGGTTTCTGGTCTTCTGGTACTTGATGTTTCTGGTCTTCTGGTACTTGTGAATCTGTAGAACTAAGGCTACGGCTCTGAATTTCGCCTTGGTACGATGCCTTAGCGGGACGCCTTAGAATGACGACTTAGGGCGACTTTTCAAAATTCATGTTGCCTTTGTCACCTGCATTTTGCACTTAGACGTTTCTTATGACACCTCATTAGTTGAAATCTTTCCAGCCAGTTAGGCTACAAGGTGTGTCAAAGATATAAACATATAAACATACTCTCGAAAGACCCTCCTTGTGGAGCGTACGAGTAAGGCACCTCGCGCACTAGACGGACACGACCACGATCGATTAACTAAAGAAACCAAATGAACGTCGCGCACTTGGCCGCAATGGCCAACTGGCCGCACACCGGGCACGACTGGTCGTTGCGATCAACTTACGTATAGTTTGCTATGACCGCTCGCGCACTAGATCTGCGACCGCGAATGTGGCCCTGCCGCGGCCAGCCATTCGTGGCGTCCTTTCCAACACAGGATGTATCTAATAACGTCTTTTCGTATTACGTCTTTTCCACATCAAGTACAAGCACACTATTTCTATGTCCATGCTGTTCGAGCTCAGAACAACAACTGCAGCAGCTCGAGAAATGGCCGCTTTACGACCAGTCGTGGTCGTGGCCGCAAACTTAGCCGCAGCGAGGGGCCTTAATGTAAGAATTGGGGAGCGTAAAATTCAAATCTTGCCAGGGAGGCTCAGGACCCTAGCTACGACGTTCTAGAGCCTCTGTTCAAGATCAAGCTGTCAATATTCCAATGCAATGATAACACTGACAGCTCTTTAATACATTTTAGATGTACTCTGATCGTGTTCAGTTTCATTGGAGAAATTTGTCATTAGCTTTATTTAAGAATTTGACCACTAACCCTAAGACCTCTTTATTGGCAACCTCAGCAGAATATTTCACTGTAATAACATGAGTTATAGCTATGTGTACAACATGGTCTGAGGTGTACTTAACACATATCGACATTTGTTTATGCAATGTACTAATTAATCGCCATCGACGCTCGAGTGCTCGGGTAAACCTCAAATTAATTGCTAGTACTGTGAGAACAATTGATTTATTGGTTTGGTAAGTTCAGGCGCGATTATCTACTTATTGCTTACTTTATGGTGAAACATGTTAACAGAGTTTTCTAGCAAAGTGACATTCTACCGGCGATGTCGACACTCAAAAGTTCAGTCAATTCCATTCCGTTTCGACAATCGCCTTGTCACTTTGTCTTGAAGCCCGGTAAACCATCATCTGTGAAAATTTCAACTGTCTAGATATCACGGTTCATGAGATTGCCTGGTGAGAGACAGACAGATAGACGGACAGACAGACAGACGAACAGCGGAGTCTTAGTAATAGGGTCCCCTTTTTAATTCTTTCGGTACGGAACCCTAACCTTTGAGAAGTCTATGGTTTTAAAACCACCTGTTTAAAAAGATTCGTTTGGAACTCATTGCGCTCGAGACTGACTTGCACTTGGCCGTATATGTATTCTGTAGTTATTTGGTTATTGTGAATTTGATGTAACCTCGAAAATATTTATAAAATAGCTATTAGGGTTTCCGAGGTTTTGGTGCCGTGGAACCGTGCATTTTACATCAAGTTAAAGTGTGGCTGGCACTTAGCCATAATGTTTTTTTGAAATAGTGAAAGGATTTTTTAAATAAAATAAGATTAGGTACCAGCAGAGATAGTATTGTCGGGTAGTAATCTGATTTCAAAAACCCAAGGTAACAGTCAAATAGTTCAATCACACTATCCCAAAGATCGTCCTCAAATTATCCGACATCAGAAGGACCAGCTTTTCAATGTTTAGAATTAAACAGTGAAATAAATAAACTAAAAATTGAGTGAAATTATCCAAATACTGGAGTCGGCATTAAATCAAGGCTTAACAGCTTAGTCTCGAGGGCTGCTTGTTAGACGGCAATTGGTTCCCGACGGACCAACGCGGATTTCTCGCGGAAATTGGGCCGCCATCTTGCATTTAATGTTGATTACGAAATTACTGTTGTATGTACGAAATATTTTAGTGAATGTAGTCTTCGATAGTTTTAAGTCAATTGGAAACTCGCTGAAGCCAAGATTGTTTTTTAACTTGCGCAACCACAGGCAGTAGCTGTGAACAAACACATTGCTGTTGTATTATTCCAAAGGGAATTGTGTGAGAGGAAAACTTGAAGATTCTGTTACTCTTGATGTCGTCTCCAAAGAACCATGAGACCACCCAGCGGTTTTTAAAATAGGCCTTTTGGCCGCATCATACGAGTACAACCTAGTTTTCAGCTTCTTCAAAATGAATATGTTTATCTAGAAAAGTGTTAAAGATAAAGCATTTCTTTCCCACTTTAAAATTGAAAGGAATGTAAAGAGATATTTACTTTTGATAGAGACTGACCTTTGCAGCGTGGCAGCGCCACCCAGCGGGAACGGGTAAGCGCTTAAGGCGCTTTGTGAAGCAAAAAATAAATCCGAGAAGCGTCTTTTTAGTATTTATTATACAAGCTGAGACTTTTTTAGTTTTCAAAACTTTTTATAAATAGACTGAGTAGCTTAGACGAGTTAGGTACTATTTCTGAATCAGGTATTTAAAGTTAAGTAGGTATTTTTCCAAATCTAGGTACTTTTGCCTGAAACCTAATTTCCTCAAAAATGAGGCTATGTCACTTAACTCAAATGACTTAACTCAGAAACCTTCCCTCAGACGATTCGTTCGCGATTACCTTTGTATTCGCCATTTAGGTTGGTTAAAAATATCACTATTCACAAATATTTCAATGTTTTCGGATTAAATTACAATCAAAAGAAACTGCTGCAATCTACACATATTATAGGTGTAGATTGCAGCTGTTTCTTTTGAATACCAAATATGCAAGATGCAGAATGGGAGTTCCGGCAAGTCTTCCTGCCGAGCTGCCACATGAATGGCTGGATTAAAAAAATATCAGAGTCCGCTTCAGTTTTTTACTACTCTACGGCATGAAAAAACTCCTATGCCAATCACATTATATAAATAGCTGTGAGTAGTCTTTGAAAGTAAGCAAATACGAGTGGAAAAACCGACTCCAAAAAAATGGAATCGGTCATTAGAGGCACGAACGCTGATGATAAATCCTCCTCATTATACTGGTACAAAATTAGAATCATAAAAAGATGTCGTATTTTCCCGAAATAAATCTCTTCTTTGCAAAGCCAAAAATAAACTTCATATTGGTCCAATCAAATAAATAGGTCTAACATAATCTTAGATAAATATGTTTACCTGAGTGAAGCGGTATATTTAAACAATTTTCTATTTATTCAGCCTTTTAGTTATTTTGATCTCTAATGTTATTTACCTTTTTCTTAGGTGTTTTATTATAAGACGGTGCTGTAAGAATTACCTAATTCTGAATTAAGAATTGACTATTTGTTGTTTTAAGCTTGTTTTCCGGCTAACTAATTAATGATTTGACACGATCATAAATCCAAATACTCAATTCGAAACCGACTCGTACTAGTTACACGGCTCCTTTGTTTTACACTTACACTGTTTTAATTGAATAGTTTTTTTTAAGGATGGCAAATAATCAAATGACCCCTTCCGATCTGGGTGGAGCGAGAGGGAGTGTCAGACTTCTATTGACTAAGTCCATCCGTGCTCCTCCTAGTGCCTTTTGCGTTCCAGGGCCGCGGTAACTCTTTCGAACAAAATCCACGACTAAATTGAATACTTAGTGTTATTTATTGATTTCTGCAGATATGTGCAGCTTTTTTCTGTAGTTTATCAATCCGTTTATCGGTCATAGATCACAATATATCCTTCGTAGCCAATGTACAGGGTGTTCCAGTAAGGTTTGGTCATATTAAAGGACGATGTTTTTTACTTTAGTTCAATCACAGATTTGATGTCACCAACTACATCAGACTGCTTTTGCAAAAGTAATTTTTTCGGAAGTTTTTAGTCGTTTTTTATTGTCAATTTAAAAAAAATATCACATATTTTATGTTTAGACAGCTACCCAACATCACCCTTAAATATGACCACACCTTTCTTGAACAACTTGTATAGTCTAGGTTTACGTAGGTACCATAAAACTGGAAGAGGCGTAGGTACTATTAACATACGTGCATTGACAGACTGTACAAAGTATTACGTCACAATATGGGTACACCTGAAAAGGTTTAGTGAAAGAGAGCCGGTTTTCAATCAGCGGTCATTTTAATTCATCTGTGCCAATTAATTTGATCTCCTGAATCCCCCGGGATCGGCCGCGCCCCACGCGCCACCCACGGTTTAGCGTTATTTACGATACCAATCCAATAATTAAATTAAATAGAATTTGTTAATTTTGCAAAGCTTTGTAGTCTGAGGCTTTGTATCGAAATCTGGTTTTAATTTTGACTTGAACGTTAAATTAAAATCACAAGGGACACAAGCATGTAGTTTCAGTTCTAATCCACCAATACAATTTCAAATAAATTTTACGATTGCTTTACAATCAAACCTTTAATAAATCCACAAGTTTAATCACTCATGAATTTCTCTTACAGCATACTTAATTAACTTTGCAATACATGCGAGTATTAACCTCTAATACAACAGTTTTATGAGCTAATCAAAACCCCAATCTTCAAACTAATACACTGTTATTTAACCTATCTTGAGATTATCTGAACAATTACAATCACGCAAACAGATTACACTCAACCGCGCCAACACTCAACTCAGCAATACTAAACAGTGCCGGCTGGCGGCAATAACGTTAAAATCGAAATAGGTGAAGCGTACTCCGCGAATACAACGCTCGGGCGGACTTGAGGCGCTCAATTATCGAATCAAAACGATCAAAACCATTAACCCGCATATACGAGGAACGAAGACGTACCGCTGACGGCGACGATTACCGGCGAATCTAGGATTTCACTTACGTGGCTTAAGATAGATCGGCAACGGTTATTAGTGGAATATTACGGGTGAATGAATGGCGAAATGATTCGTGCGATTCGAAATCGGAATCAGAAAGCGGATAATTCTTGGTACTAATTCAAAAACAAAGTTAGGTACTTATTTAATATTATAAATGCGAAACTAACTCCGACTGTCTGTTTGTTTTAAGGGCTGAACGGATTTGGATAAGACATGGAACAAAGGTAGACCCTCCTGAATTAGAGCATTGAAACATTTGTATCCTGACAGTATAATTATGTACCTGTTGGGATAATTACCGACTTTCACGCGACTTAAGCCACTTTCAAAAGCTAGTAAGTAAGTAACTATGAAAGTTTACTTTTTTACGCGATAATTGACATTCAAGCAGGTGGAGCCACGGGCAAAAGCTAATAAAATAATAGGCTCATTATCAAATAAATACATAGAATTTATACATAACTTTTAAAATGAGGGTGAATGTTGTATGATTTAATACTGCCATGACGTTATGAGAGCATCTGGTCCTTGAGCACGTCTTAGCAGAGGAATCTGCTCTAAGCTGAGCCCGGAGTACAATGCAAATTTGTGCACCCGCATTGAATCGATCGTCACCTTGACACTCATTCTGAAGCCACCTTGAGCGTTTGAGCACTTAGAACTATCTGCGCGCTTCAGATAAGAACTCTAGTACTCGAATCTCGAGAGAGCTTTATTGGTGGGCGGTGTAGTTTTATACTAAACTAAGTTTAGTCTTGGTCTTTTCAAATCAAGGTATTTGTGTTAGTTAAATAATTATCAAAAACCAAACGACGTTGGTCTATAATTAAACCATTTATAGGCTTTTGAATACTTTTGAATTGTCAAGAAGTCGGTCATCATAAAGATGAACTGTGATGTACGTTCTAAAGTATAAAGGATCATATAGGTATCTAAATCAGTTTTCATACCAATGTGACTGAATTTCTAAACGATCATTGTTGCTCTTGGTAATGGACCATTTTTACCAAGAGGATACTTGTTTGGTCAAGAAATAATCCAATATTTTTTTTGTTTTAAAATTAAGTTTTCATAATTTTCCTACATTGTGTGTATCTAAGTGGAGGAGATCGTGGCTAAATTATAACAGCCACACGGGCCGATCTTCGAGGTTAAGCAACGGTTGCCGATGTTGGTCTGTGGATGAGATCTTAACATTCCGAGAGTCCTCCGTGCCTCGGAAAGCACGTTAAGCCGTTGGTCCCGGCTGTCATTTGGAGATCTTTGGCAGTCGTTACGTATTGTTAGAAGCTAGAAAATCTGACACCAGTCTTGCCAAGACCTACCGTGTTACCTAGATAATAGGTGGTGGAGGTCTGGTAAGCAGCCGCTCCACGTAAAATGTAGTAGGTATTCAGCTGAATCCGGTTTGAGCCGACCCCCAAATAGTTCGGAAAACTTTTAGTGTTTGTTGTTATAGCGGCAACAGAAATACATCATCTATGAAAATTTCAACTGTCTAGCTATCACGGTTCATGAGATACAGCCTGGTGACAGACGGACGGACGTACGGACAGCGGAGTCTTAGTAATAGGGTCCCGTTTTACCCTTTGGGTACGGAACCCTAAAAACTGGCAGATATTTAGAGAATAAATTTTAAACAACAGTGGAAACTTGGAAAAGACACACGTATACTACAGTCGCGTCATTCAATAAACCCTTACGCGCGTTACGTTGACTGAACACTGTCGATCGACGAAAAATGGTGAGTCCGATGCGGACGCAATAACACATTTAGCCGATAAACCACCGATGGGCTACCTCAAAAGCACGCTTATCCGAACTTGCTAAGTAAGCCACACGCGAAATGAAAATAGTATGTAACTTTGCACATTCCTTCCATGTATCCGCAGTTTGAATTACTCTTTGAAAGTCCCTAAGAGTCGTTTTGCGGCCACATCGACATTATATTCCATAGCTACGAAGTTAGGAATTGTGGTTCACCTCGACCGAAGGTATAAAGGCAATGACGTGAACGAGCTAAGCACGAACGGTCTGCGTTTGATACGAAACGTAAACGTGAATGGTAGCGTTTTTGTTATCTCGTCTGACGGCCACACAAAGGTGACACGACCCGCATCCACAGCTTTCTCTCGTAAATCCTTTCATAAGAAACCGACATACTCATCGCTGCAAAAATACAGCGTGTTGGCTTCATTTTGTTTGATAACAATATCGATGATTACTTAAGGGCTTAGTCTTCTAGTGCACAATATAAGAATCGCGTGCAGCGAGTCCACGCGCCGAGCGTCTGCACCCGGGCTCCCCGCAGTCCCCGCATTCATCCTACCTAGCGTAAAATTTAAAACAAAATTTGACACGGTCGGAAAGTTGCTCTACTAAGTATTATTCAATATTTATTTAAATTTTAATGGTACTATGGGTCTGGATGTAGTGTTTTTGTGTGTTCCGTAGTATCGTAGTAGACATAAAAAAATGATAGTGGGGCCAGCCAATGAGTGTTAAAAGAATACGCCATATTTTTGTTAATTATAATTTTTTATGAAGTAGTTATCAGCTCCGATCACCGGACAGCAAATTTTGATTTGAAATTACATCGCAACAAAGTACAATCAAAAGTTCAGATAGATGTACACTAATTGCAAATAAAGAACAGTTTGACATAAATATTAAAAACACTTTCAGTTTATTAGACACAGATTCAGAGGACGTACATGTACAGTATAAAAACATAAAGGAAGCTATTAAAATCGCCAGTCAAAAAATTGTGTGCCTCAAGAAAAAGAAAACAAAACTTACTGACAGCACAACACGTCTTATAGAAGAGCGACAGAATGCAACGTACCAATCTGCTGGCTACCGCATTGACAAACAACCGATCCCTAAGATCAGCTATGCGTGGTATGGTGGTGTTAAACAAGGAGATAGGGCAAAAATTCTTGGGAGAAGTACCGAGTTGTATAAATCTCTATATTCCAACGACCAAACATCCCAAAAAACAACCGAAGTTTACTGATGTCCTGAGGAGGTCCCGGTAATATCTGGCTATGAAGTACACCGGGCTCTCGGCGATGATGGTATTACAACCGAATCACTTCGAGCCGCGGAGCCTATCTTGTTGCCATACATAAGGAACTTATTTAATTCAATATTACAAAAAGGTGTTCTTCCGAGTAGTTTCTGCCACTCAAATGTTATCATCCTTCATAAAAAGGTGATGAGACCGACATCGGCAATTACCGCTCCATCAGCCACATCTCACACCTTTACAAAATATTCATAAAAATTCTTGAAAATCGCATTTCTGGCCAATTCAATCAACATCAACCTCCCGGACAAGCCGGGTTCCGCCTTGGCCTATCCACTACTGACCATTTACAGTCCCTTAATCAAGTTATAGAAAAACATTTAGAATTCAACTTACCTTTATACCTCGCATTTGTCGACTACTCTAAAGCATTTGTCAGTTTATCGCACAACGCCATATTTAAATCTCTTCAAAACCTACATAAATTAACCTACTACAAAAAATAGGTATACCAAAATAGCACAGCAGCCTTTAAAAATAAAAACCACAGGACCATCATTCCCTATCCATAAAGGGGTTAAACAGGGCGACCCGCTTGCTCCAAAGCTCTTTACAGCCACGCTTGAAGAAGTCTTTAGAAAACTAAAAAGCAATTGGAGGGACAAGGACATCGTCGTGGGCGATAGAAGATTAACTAATCACCGCTTCGCCGACGATATTGTTCTTTTCTCCTCCACGGCAGCCGAGTTAGGCCTAATGCTCGACCAACTGAGCAGTGCCAGCCTCGAGGTTGGACTCGCGATGAATATGACGAAGACCAAGGTAACATAGGAATTGGGGGTGCGAGTATTGAATATGTCCATGAGTTTATATACCTCGGCCAAATAGTCTCCTTCCAGGCAAGACACGATAAAGAAGTTGCTCGACGCACCGAGAACGCCTGGAAGAGCTATTGGTCGATGAAGCAAATACTGAAAGGAACTCTCCCTCTCTCACTAAAGAGAAAACTCATGGACATGTGCATTCTTCCTACCCTCACCTATGGAGCGCAGACATGGCCACTAACCAATCGTCAAAAGTCCGCACTCGGGGTCTGTCAGCGAGCAATGGAGCGCAGTATCCTTGGAGTTAAACTTTCTGATCGTATAAGGAACTCGATACTGCGTTCTAAAACTCAAAATGCCCATGTAGGTCACACGGCTGCCAAGCTAAAATGGAAGGCTGGTCACATCTGTCGCATGCCGGAGGGGCTATGGGCTAAAATAACCACACAATGGGTCCCAAACAGCAGCAAACGACAACGCGGCAGGCCCAGAATGAGATGGCGGGACGAGCTCGACCCTTTTCACAAGTATTGGCGATAAGTGGAAGGAGGGAAGGGAGGCCTTTGCCCTGCAGTGGGACAAAAAAATGGCTGAATAAA
Source organism: Melanchra persicariae (assembly GCA_947386135.1). Classification (NCBI taxonomy): domain Eukaryota; kingdom Metazoa; phylum Arthropoda; class Insecta; order Lepidoptera; family Noctuidae; genus Melanchra; species Melanchra persicariae. Next base: position 10,291,450 of record OX376665.1, on the reverse strand, counting down.
TAAAAAGTTATTAAACACAAAATTGTTGTTTCTTATTTTTCAAATTATACGTTACTCTGTGCACCGATTACTCTTTTTCTTTGTTACTTTTTAGGGTTCCGTGCCCAAAGGGTAAATACGGTATCCGATTACTAAGACATAGCTGTTTGTCCGTCTGTCTATCACCAGCCTGTATCTCAAGAACCGCGATAGCTAGACAGTTGAAATTTTCACAAATTATGTATTTCTGTTGCCGCTATAACAACAAAATACTAAAAACAAAATAAAATAAATATTTATTTTATTCCCATACAACAGACGTGATTTTTGTAGTTAATGGTACGGAACCCTTCGTGCGCGAGTCCGACTAGCACTTGGCCGGTTTTTTATTTTTGACTTTGTTTTGTTTAGATCTTCCTGTACGAGTCACAATAAATACTTTTTCTTTCTTTCTTTTTTTCAGGAATTAATTATCCTGAACGACAGCGTCTGCGGTAGAAGACGTGGACGCGTTCTTATTTTTTTTTTACTTTTTTCTCAATAGCTTGAATGATATATGGCGGGTCTTTTATTGGCATCGAGCGTTCAAGGCGGGAATCAATTAGCTCAGGAAGCAGACAATGCAAATAAAATTTAGACAATGGGCCTACCATTTTTTCGTGCCAGAACGTAGGGTCTCTTTTTATATAATCGACTTTCATTGAGTACTCCTCTCCAGTCCATACGGCAAAAAAGCACATATCCATCTCCGTAATGTTTAATTGGCCCTGAATTTGAAAATAATAATCGTGGTTTTTGTCAATCACAAACGTATTTTTCTTAGTGTTACATTTCCACAATTTTATTTTTTTTGCTTTTATAGCTTCTTCAGCTTGCATATTTTTTGCAGAAAATGGGCATTTTACTTCTACCAGTCCTGTTTTTCCATCTTTGTCTTTATAAATACCATCGGGACTTGCTCCTAAATATTGGAGTGTTTTATGAATATAAAGACCGCAGCGGGTAATTGTGACGTTTTCCTGCAGAGATAATTGGAAAACGTCACAATTTGTTCATAATCTCTACCATATGTGATCGATGGGACATTTGACAACTTTTGTGGTTTCACAATAGCTTTCACTAAAGGAGCGCAGCTAATGTTTTCTTTACGTTTACATATTTTTCCAAACATAGACGCGGTTAATCTATTTTTTCTGTTTTCTAACCATTCTTGACTGGAACTTTGGTCTATCGTCTGTTTCTGTAGTTCGTCTCTTTGCTGGTCAGAAAGCTCCGTTTGTTTAAGAAATTCATTTTTTGTTATCTGAAAATCTTCATCGGTCATATCTGGTCTTTGAGCTTTCTGTCCATAATCTGGATCGTTCATATTTCTACGGATTTTTTTTCTAAATAATCTTTTGTAAACTTTTCTTTTCGCTTTTTGTACCTCATATACATTTGTGTATTTGCCAGTAGGTTTACCAAATATGCATTTATGGATAGCGTTTATTGGTCGCTTGGTGTTAAAGGAAATAACTGAAGCGGAACACCTTTCCTGGTATGAATTCTTAAGTGTGTAATTAATTCTTTTCCCCCCCACATATTTGGCAATCACTGAATTGAATGTCTCAGCAGGATTGCTATCGACGTCAAAAATTAGACTTTTAGCGTTTGCAGCCAAAAACAAGACAATTTGACTCATTTTCCTCCACAAAACTGTGTTAGCTACATCAAGTGCCGTATTTCGGTCAGTTTTATCAGTTGCTGGGCATATAGCGTCATCGTAATCAGAGTGACTACCAAAAGAATGGTGTAATGCATTCAAAATATCTGTACGAAGTTTTACCATTTTTTGACTGTCAGAAATGTCTTCGTGTTTCCTCAACTTTATAGCCCGCACTGTGTATCTGCGTAACTTCATGATTTTGAAGTCAGTTAAAAGTTTCCTTAATTGAATAGGAATATGAGTATCTTTAGTAAGTGCTCTCAGTTTGTTACATAGATTTCTTAACAGATGGTTTCTGCACTCGATCTTCTGAACCTTGCAGTTTTTATATGGATTGCTTTCTAATATTTTTTTATGAGTACTTGAATCACCATCTGATATTAGTCTAGCATATATTAAACCATGAGATTCAAGAGAGTTACCAAATCCTTCAACAAGCGACGTTGACTCCATACTGGAAGAACTACCAGAATAGTTCTTGTAGCAAATATGATTTGCAGGTTTATTTTTTTTATTTTCAGCTTTTGCACATACTATGCAGTATTTATTTTTTACACCAAGATATAAAATTTTACCACTGTATGCACCGATTATTGCTGCTGCACCTGATGATGCTGAATAGTTATTACGGAAAGATCTTTTGAACCAACACCCGTCAGCTATTACATCAATCATTGGTGTACCTTCACAATCGACACTGCCAATTTCTGTCGCATGTTCTGCCTCTTCGATGACTGCCTTGGCCATTTCTTCTACTGCCGTCTTATGGAACCATTCGTAAACTTTTTTGCTTGTCTGAGCATATAAATTTTTTGACATGCCAGGTATATCAGCATTACCTGCCAATTCATTTAAATTTCCCAACCCACAGCCAATACTAATAATACCTGCAACTATACCGTGGTTCACATCACAAGTGTTAGACGGATCTTCAGTGCTTATGTCAAATTCGGAATTACAGAGTTCGCACTTGAAATGCAGTTTTGATATAAAACCTTTACGTCGTTCACCGATACATTTCAAATTTGTATACCTGCATCCAAAAGATTTTTCGTTATGATCAGCAATCTTCCCCAAAATTTCTAAAAAATATTTGATCGATACGATTATGCGCCCTTCTAGGCAAAACAGTTCCTCATCATTGGTCATTTCTGTTTCATTATCAATTTGCAGCTGTTGGTCGTCGCTAACAATTACAGGTTGTTGACGTTTCCTTCCGAAAATTCGGCGAAAAGGAAAAGCCTCCTCAAATGTTCGCGGTTCCGGTTCATTTTCTTATTTGAGTTTGTTACATTTTCAGTTCCGTCAATATTTTCAATCATCACTGGTACTCAAATAGTAGAAGAGGTAGGATTAATATTTCGCGCTTCTGACAGGTTGCTAACATCTGAAAATGGTTGACGAGAGCCAGCAGCAGACCTGTGAAACTAAATTAGTCATATTATTAATTAATTTTATTCCACGGTTAAAAGATATCCGACTTTGGTCAAATTAGCCGATTAGCCGATCCGATTTTGGTCGCTAGTAGTAGTGTGTATTTATTATTTATGTATGTACATAGACACTAAATACACCGACCAACCCACAAACATCCATCCACACACTCATGCCCACACAAGCACTCACGCCCTCCCCAACCACACTCTTTTATACCTTCTGACAGCATGCATGAACATCATATTAATTAATTTTTGTTTAGTCATACTTATATATTGATACCCATCACTTTGCGGACTTTCGCTATCTAATTTAATTCGACCCTGTATACAATATTATCTAAACATGACGAAATAAAAACAGTAAAGATTTGACGATTTGTTTGGGGTCAATGACCGCTGGTAGTATTGTTACTTGAAGTGTGAGTTGATAAAATCGTATACCCATCAAGTCTGTGGAGTCTCGCTAGCTAATTGAATTTGACCTTGTAGTTAGGCCCTAAACATGAATACTGTAAACAGTTCTACTTACCTTTGGATTCTATTTCTCTTCATCACTTCTACGTTTGAGCCCTATTTTTTTTTTTCGTGCATGCATATTTTTTTTTACGTTTACGATCCATATTGAAATCAAATATTTACAATACTATTACTAAAACACAAATATTTACAACACCCGAAAAATTATATACAAAAAATTATAAAGTAGAGCAACTTTAGATACATAACAGTGCGTAACCAACGTTAGAGCAGGAGCAATGTTAGAGCGAGAGGGAACAATTAAAATTTGTCGTGGACCACACGTCCGAACGCTCCGCCCGTGCAGCGGCCACTAAGGAATTTCTCTCTCAATTCTTGTTTATGAACTCGTTTTTTGGAGGTCTTTTGAGATTATTATTATTGTTAGGGTAATGTGATTTAGGTGCTATTTTTTTTTAAGTATTTGCTTAATGAACTCTTGGCATTAAAATAATCAAATTATTACATACATACAATGCATAGTTATAATGAAACAAACCGTTTATTAAGAGATGAAAACAGAGAATTTTGATGAAAGTGTGACCTCTGAATTAAGAAAATGAAACATAACTAGAAAAAACTAATCAGCGCATTTTGAAGACGAGAATATTGAGCTAATTATGCGCTGAACAGATTTGTAAATTAATTCTTCATTGCCATAGACTGAGCGCCCAAACAGAACTCGAAATGATGTTGGGCGCGAGAGAGCTGTATTTAACACTTAATTTACCTAACATAATCCACCTAGAAGAACTTAAAAAAAATAACTACCTATTACTTATATTATGGTTATTTATGGGCAATAAAAATATTTCATGTTATTTCATTACTTTGTAAAGAAAAAGAATTTAAAGTTGCGCAAATAATTCGCCGCGAGTGAATTTTGCAAGACTGCAGCCTTAAGGTATGGATAAAGTTTTCAAGATCTTGTTATCCATACTCCCATACTATTCATACTAATATTATTATTGTGCAGGTAACTGTATGTTTGTTTGATTGGTAACGGCTAAACGGTTTTGAATGAAACTTGGCACACGGATAGGAACAATACTAGAATAGGACACAGAGAGTAGGTACTCTCTAAATTATTCCAAGGGAACATTATTATTCAAAATTCCGAAATTCACACTGGCAAATCCGCTAGCAGAAGTTAAAACTGAAATAGTTTCAAAAAGTAAGGGAGCTTTGTACTTACTTCAATTCGTATTCCATGATAGATCCTGCTCAACTCTATTGCCGGAAAATTCGCGCCCCTTAAACCCTAATGAGACTAGGATAAACGAACGAAATTGAGACAGGCTAACAGCAATAAACCGAATCAGTCGAAAAGTCCCAAGTGTAAGATGCGACACACGTCTGTATCCTTCTTCAAACATGACCAAAAAGTCCACACGACAAAAAGTGTCCGCAGATCCGCACTACACCTCTATAGATCACCTATTCATGGCACAGAGGCGGTCGCTGGCTGGACCAGAATAACAAAATGGATCCGCCACACGTCCGTGCGGCGTTCTCTTATCGAATTGACCTTCGATTTGTTCAATTGAAACGTGAAATCGGGAACGCTGTGTTCGAAAAGGATTGTGACATATCTAGCTTTTATATAGCGCAGTGAACAGTGGGAATATCTTTAGTAGGCAGAATATGTATGGTCGGTGTTTAAGGCTTATTCTTATTCTAAGAGCCTACTAATGAAGTGGTAGTTTAAGGGTCTGATTAACGATGTCCAAGTGGCCATGTGAAGCCACTTCTTAATGCATAAATTAAGGTGGAACAGAATTTATATGTTATTATCTGTGAAGTAACAGAAACTTTATCATGGATGGTGAAACTGGCCCCAAGTGTCAAAAGTTCTATTCATCATAAACATCCAATAACTCATACAATGTTTTTCATATCCACGGTCCAAGGTCAAAAAAAATTGTTACAAACCCCATTTCTACAAAAAACACGGTTACAATTCGTATGAAGCATATAAAGTTTTACTATAACACAAAACTGCTCGCTTCCGCATCAATTATGGGTAGCTTAAGTACAATTTGACAGAAAACATCCCATCAAATTGATCTGACACTATCACAAAGTTGCCTTTATCGTTAATATCGTAAAGTACGTCTTTACATAACAAAGTGTGCAGAATCGGATTCAGGATTTATTTCTGGGGGGCACAAGGGCCCTAATGAATAGACAGTGTTCATTCTTTTTCAATGTTTATTTATTTATTTAAACTTTATGTACAGTAGAGGAACATGGGCGGAATTAATGCAACAAGGCATTCTCCACCAGTCAAACTTTTGGGTTAAAAAACTTTTTTACTAAAAAATTTAACCGACTTCGAAATAAAAAACACTACACAGTTTTTAGTGGTGGTTAACTTTAACCAAACCCAACGCAAAAAGAATCATCAAGATCGGTTTTTTTGAAGATGGTTAAAAATTCAGTAGAATTGAGAACTTCCTCCTTTTTTAACCGACTTACAAAAAGGAGGAGGCAAAAAAATCGACAGCCATACATTAATGTGCGCATGACTTGACAAAATGTAATGTGAACAGCTGATTTTATTTCGCGATTTCGGGGTTGATTCTGTAGCACGTTGTATATATGTGTGCAAAAATGAACAACCTAAAGTTATTAAAGTGGGATATAGTAGGGCACAGTAGCCACTTCTTTTTTTGAGCAGTCTGGAGGGGGCTTGCCCCTTTGCCAACCCCTCCTGGATCCGCCCTTGTATGTGTATCAGTGCGACGTCAGTACATTATGTCATTCGAAAGGAAAAGCGACAAACAAAGTAATATCGCAGACATTGACCCTGAAAGTGTGTTTCTGGCCTTGTGCCAAGGGCTCGGGGTCGCTAAGACACTTAAGTAGACACTTCTTTTTATTTTAATTCTTTTTTGTGTTTTTTTCGGTTGCCTAACTCAATATTGTAAATTGCTTTGAGAAGACTTATTATAAAGCGCCTGAATTTTACTTCGGTTCATTCTATAGAACTTTCAAGTTTGATTATTTCAAAAGTTTTTTGATCAAGATCAAAAACAAAAAAAGTACTTTGGTGTTTTATTTTTTAGGACACTCCCTGATTTTCGATAAATTTTCTTTCATTCAGCATATATGGACCTACATATCTCTATCAATACGATAGAGATGTAGGTCCATTTAGCTGGAAAAATAAATCAATCTAGAACATATACTTATGTAGATCTCGGCAGGGGTTCCAACTGACGATTTAGTTTAGCAAGCTTCGAGCTTATCTTATACCAGCGGTCGCATGTAGGTATCTAAGCTCATATTATAAAAAACTTTATGGAAGCTTAAACTAAACCCAACGCAAATGAATCATCAAGATCGGTTCATGAAAAATAAAGTTATACCCCAAAACCATGGTTGACTGGTACACATCTGCGTGATGTCTCCATCACCGGACACTGCTCACTGAACAAACATTTCCACACGATAGGTATAACGGACAGTCCTATAAGCAGAGCATGCATGGAGGAGGAAACGGCGGTACGGCACGTGCTCCTTGAATGCACAGGAGTTACCGAAATACGGAGGCAAACAATATGGACACCTAATTCACTCACAGACATCCTGAACACTCTGAGAGGATTGATCTGCTTCTGGAAGCAGGTTGCAGCCAACCTGCCTCATGAAACAGATCAATCCTCGTGAGCCATGGCGGCCATCATTCCAACCAGCGTTAAAATTATGGCCATGGCTCACGTATAATGGTCCTCAGCAGGACTAAGTGCGGAAACCATACTCAATAGATAGATAGATAGAAACTATCTCCTAAGTTCTTCATCAGATCTTCACCAAATTGAAATGGGACCAGTCCGGGAAGATACACTTCCAAACAAAAAATAATCATCAAAATCGGTTGACAATTGGCGAAAATATCGCTAAACAATCAGTCGAATTGAGAACCTCCTCCTTTTTTTGAAGTCGGTTAAAAATAGACGACTACTTAAATAGCGTCGTCAAAATCAGCATTCTCAACTAAAACTTCTTAGTTTTTATTACGGAGGTTTTATGTATATTATTTCCTCGGTATAAAAAGAAACGGTCTTAGAAAACGAATCAAATGTAAAGTAAAAGAAATAAATAAAAGCTAGTAAAATAGAACCAATCGAAAAACAAATGAATGCCATGAAAGACAAAGGGACGTAAATCCTCATTTAATTATTTCCTTATTACGGTCAACGAAGTGTGGATATAAAAACAACACTACAAAATAATATAGATTTCCTTTTGCCTCCAGACAACTGCCAATTTGCATTAAACAAAACATCCGGAAGTACGGAAAATCTCGATGTTATTTCCTTGAATTAATAAACAGGGTGGGTTTTTCTCTTCAGAATAATCAACATCTTCTGTTTTTTAGCATAATGCTGTGCAAAGTTCAAGATTGCTTGTAAACGTGCCGTAATTTACGCAATACGATGGTGTCACTGCCTTTATGAGTAGACTAACCACATTTTGAAAGTCGTTATTTAGGCGCCCCACAAACAGAAAGTGTCACTGGGGCTTGTGGATCGACCTAGCGGCAATATTTCAATTTATCAAAGTAGAGCTACCCGCCCCGGGTTGTCCCAAGTCTACAGGTATACACAATCTATTATGTTATTATACAAAAATCAATGCCACTTTTCGTTGTAATTTTATAACTCAAGAACGGCTGAACCGATTTGTCTGAAAATTGGTGGGGACGTAGCTTGGAACTAGGAGACGGACATAGGATACTTTTTTTGTTTTTGTGGGTTATGTGTAGGGTAGGTGTATGGTAGGTGTAGGGTAGGTGCAGGGTAGGTGCAGGGTAGGTGCAGGATAGGTGCAGGGTAGGTGCAGGGTAGGTGCAGGGTAGGTGCAGGGTAGGTGCAGGGTAGGTGCAGGGTAGGTGCAGGGTAGGTGTAGGGTAGGTAAGTAGGTAGCCAGTTGATGGGAGCGAAGCCGCGGGGGACAGCTTGTGTAATATATATTTTTCTCAAACATGTTTGGAAATTTGAGCATTATTTTGACAACCTTCTTCGAGATAAGTCGAAATTGCTTACTGGCCAAATACCTACATGCAAGCAGCGGCCGGCAAAAGCTGTATGAAAATCCATATCTGTCGTGTTTTAGCGGTCAAATAAACACACTATACACAGTAAACTCATATCTGTCGTGTAATTTAAAAATAGAACGATCTTTTACTCCGAAACCTGGCATCCAAGGAGGTAACTTATCAAAGGTTTTATTTAAATTTCGAACTGGCTTACAAATAAAAAGCTGTTTATTGAAAAAAAAAACAAATGTATACTTTAACGCGGGAAAAAATATTGTTGTTCGTTGTTCGTCATTGATTAATTTTCTAGGTACTAGGTACTTATAGTTTTAATTTCCACGCATTATTTGAGAAAAGTACTGTACAAGCCTTGGCCACAACTAGGCATTGATGGACTTACGTATGTGTGCCTCGGCTTCGCCTCGGCCCACATTTACACGTTCTTCCATCAATGCCTCTTTTGCTGGCCGCTGCAGTAATGTACTATTAACCTTTGCAATCTGCACCACCCACCAGTCATCTGGAATAGTGTATTTTTCAAATGGTGAGCTTTTTTTTTCAAGTAGTAGGTAGCTGTGTTTCCGTAGATTACCCGCCATATATTTATGCTCAAACTCACAAAATTCGCTCTCTCTTTCTTTACATTACTATAGTACTTATCTCTGTTTAGATTTCCACTTAAGCTTTTACTTAGCAATATTTATAAAATAGTCGACATCCGAAGTATCACAATAGGCACGGTAATTTTTTTTTTTTTTAGCCCAGGCTGTCCCACTGCTGGGCAAAGGCCTCCCCCAAGTCCTTCCAACAATTCTTTTGACGTGTCAACTCGTACCAGCCCTCATGGTACGCGTCCAGGTCGTCTCGCCACATCTTTCTGGGCCTGCCTCCGCGACGCCATTGTATGGAGACTTTTGCCCAATGGTCATAATGCACGGTTAATAGGAAACATTATTAAAAAGAGCAAGATGGTCACACGCTGTCGACACGACTTCGACTGATGTATTGGCCGGAGGAGGCAGAAGTTAGGAAACATATGGAGTATACTTACGCCCCGCCATGGGACAACAAAGCCTGACTAAGAACTGTATGAAAAAAACTTTATAGTTGTCAGTAGCCAAGTGCGCAACCACCCTCCTGCCACATCGTCCTCACAGAACAACGCACCCCTATCTCATTACCCGTAGCTCCGGCCTCAAGGTTGCTAGCGACGCTATTTTAATCTCAGAAAAATAAATGAACACATTTTTTTTTACACACGATTCTTCCGCGTACCTCCAAAAACATACTCTAAAGTTGTCCAGTAGTCAAGTGCGCAACCAGTCTCCCGCCACATCATCCCCACAGAACAATGCACCCCTATCTCACTAGGTAGCTCCGGCTCCAAGGTTGCTAGCGACGCTATTTTATACCAACTCATCAGCATGCGTGTCGCGAGACACGCTGTAAACGCCGCGGTATCACGTCGCCTGAAGTGATATGATGACAGGCGCTTGAATACTAACTACGATGAGTTTTACTACGGCTGGTAGGTTCGGAGTAATTTAAAGTAGGTGGTAGAAGTTTTTAGGAGAGGAAATATGCTGGGATGTACAGAGAGATTTGAGGTCATATCGAACTTGTTGCTCATTTTCATTCCCACAAATGCGAAACTTCTATGGGCATTCACTGAAGAATAAACCTTTTTTACCAGTACGTTGTAGCTAGGAAACACCGGCGTCATCTACGGTATCTAGTTTAAACTGACCAAAAAAACATTAACGAGTAAAAGTGTAATTTGTAACCTGTATATATAAATTAATACAATTAATCGTAAATATTAGAGCGAATAAAAGATTATTTGTGGCACATCCGGCCTTAAAACTTTTCGTCACAATAGAATTCAAATATCCACACACAATTTTTTCATACCAACTCAAAGTTTATACACTTTTACGGTCTGATTTGGAAACAGAAAAATAGATACAATAATAAAATCACGATGTTGTGATATCCTAAACGACTTGGTTTTCTAATAGCCAATGTTCAGAGGCACGTATACACATAATCTACATTCAATTTGTGCACAAAGTTCTGAAGCTACAGTGCGGCGTAAGGTAATTTTCCTCTGAGTAAAAAGGTTGTAAAACTTTCTCTCGACCGTTAAAGATACATCCCTTGCAAAATTTCATTTTAGTGGGTTCAGCTGTTTAGGAGAGACGTTGATAAATGAGTTAGTAAGTCACCCTGAAATTAGTCTGTCCTACATACAAATACCTACTTTATGTGTTAACAAGAAAATGTTATTTTAGAACGTTTGATGTATGTGTCTATCTTAGGGACTGCTTGGGTTTTTGAAGTGTCTTCTTATGTTACAAAGTAATGGTATGCGTGAAGTTTCTTGGGAAACCAGATACTGAAGGGTAACGATGTCTTAAAACTTCGGTCTTATTCATAAAACATAACATAATGGGCATTAAATGTTCCCACTGCTGGGATTTAGAATATTTCGACTTAGTGGATCTCACGTCTTCGAATAGAGATCTTGTCTTATTCATAATGGTAATGATATGACTTAATGAGCCATAAAATACACTGATAAGGCAAGGTTACGATCGGCAAAGGGGGTGCCCACCCGTTTGCGATATAAAACGAGCAAGCGTGGCTCTGCAGGACGATCGATCTGCATGGTCCCTGAACAGAATAATCAAATCTTCCCACACTCGGTAAAAACCAGTTTAAATTCAATTGTATTAACCGAAAACGATCCAATTCTTTTACGTTTGTCGTCCAATTGAAGTGTGATTCCCGTAAGCTGGTTATTTTCAATCTGTGCTCAATATTGTGCGTGCTCTTCGAAGGAATCCACAGATTACCACGGCTCAGCAGCGTAAATCGGTTTACTACAACCCGAATCAGGGTATCACGAATCCAATCGAACGTCTTACCTTAGCATTTAACTGTCGAGACAATTTTCGCTACTGTTGCTGATGGTCTACATAAAATGTACTACAATGTTTTGTTTATTTGAAAGCTCTGTTCTTCTTGGCTACCACTGATAGATAAATAGAATAAACTGTATTTTAAAACAAAATTTTGACACTAGTGTCTTGTGACTTGTGAGTACTGTAAGAACCTCTTTGCGCAGCATCTGGCTGTTCATATCTCCTTTGGAAGTGGCTGGTAAGAATTAGAATATTTGAATTCGGTAGAACGGTTTTTGTTTCAGTAGTCAGATGTTATTCGACTCTCGGAGCCATGGTGCTCTAATATACTGATAAATACATAATTCGTGTTTAATTTATAATATTTGATAAGTAGACCGCAGGCCATAGCTCTGTGGTCTACAGTACCTAACTCACAAGTCACTTCTAAAACATAAAATCTAAACGGGATGGTGGCTGAACCAACGTAGAAGAAATGTAGAATAGTCAACAGTAAGGAAAAGACTTCAAATAAATCGTGACTATCACTTGCGAGCAAGATGGCAAAGGAAGTGGCCTATGTGTAACAGTGGGAGGTACAAGCTGAACAAGAACATGAAGATCGTTCTTTGACCGCCCACATTAGAGCAAAACCTACAATGAACTTTAGAATAATTTTCCCAGAAGTTTAAATGGTACTTCTAGGAAAATTATTCTAAAGTTGTACCCACGCACAGCAATTTACAATACCTTCTCATAATAATATTAATATTCATACAAAAATGTTCCTCTTCACAGCATAATACCTAAACTGAAATGGGAAGCCAAAAGGCAGGGGTCTGACGCAACAAGACTCTTTCTTCAGTGAACAGAGTTTATAAAACTTGTTGAAAGGCCGATTAAATTAATTGAGTCTTGCTATTTTAAGTAATTCTCTCGTATTTAATCCGGCACTCTCGCTTTTTGCCATTAGTTGGGATAATATTAATGGCCGCTAGCAGTGCGCTAAAGTCAACACAGTAAACGTTCATTAACTTTTCAAAACCAGCCATGTTTAAATTAACGCTCCGATTTCAATAGTAGGTAATTGTGTGAAATGCCGATGGAACTCTGAAATAAAAGACACAGAAACAATGTATTTTCAATTGTTTGTAATCTAGGTTTTTTTTTTGAGTGTGTTATCAATTTTTGATGAGCCAATCGAAGCTCCCAGTTGTTACTACGAATTTAACTATGAGGAGGAGTCCACAATCTACAGAATAACATTTCACTAATTTTCAAAATTTAATTAAGGAACATGTCGAATGATAATCTACACGTCCTGTCCTTAATGGTATACCATATCATGGTGGTGCGTGTACCTCAGACACTCGGAAACTTTATGAAGACATACAATACCAACGCCAATTTTTTCCGCACGGAATTGGGCCCAGCGACCCGAAACTCAGAACCCGATCACTCTCAGGAACTATTTCCATTGTGCCATCAATCATGCGGACGAATACTATTCGTCAACAGCTTTTGATCACACATCGATCCAAACCGTAGCTTACGACATGGTGTTTTGTCCTAATGTGATGTTTCGCCAACATCATGCAGTGTATTTTGAATCCAGACAGCACTGTGAGATGTGCATCTCCGGGCTAACTGCTGAAGGGACAAACACTGCATAATAGTCCAGAATCAGAATCAGAATCAGAATCAGAACTTTATTTGCTCCAAATGTAGGTACAACATAAGATAACTTTCACAGAAACATAAGATCAGCCACATTTTACCTTACGGCATGCAAATCATTAGTACAATAATAAAATATAAATAGAAAATGTCAAAAAATGCAAATAGAATTAATATTAAAATAAAATAATAAAAAAACAAGTCAAAAAGAAAAAAAAAAGAAAAATTATCACATCAATAACAAATGTCAATAACAAATTAATTTCATGTCAAGTATCTAAATTAAAAATTCGCAATGATATGTCCTAAGTAATTATAATAGTCATTTTCATAAAGTTGTACCTATCATTTAAAAAGTCTTTCACTGAGTAATAACATTTTGTTAAAAATAAATAAATAAATTTAAAAATGTGAACAGAATATTCCTTAAAACTATGAGGTATTTTATTATAAATAACAGGTCCCATTGTCATAATACTTTTTCTTAGCAGTGCTGTTTTGTAATGACCTGAGTCCAACAAGTTTTTGTATTGGGATCTCAAAGGGCCTGGACGTGCTCTTCTATTAGCGAGTGACGGGAATAAGTTCAAATTTGTTTTCACAAAAATTGCCACCTCCAATATGTACAAACATGGAAAAGTGAGTACCCTTAGAGTCCAAATAAGGATCTTGAAAAAAACGTGGAAAATTTGGAATAAACTGCAACGCATAATTTCTCTACTATTGTTTGTACCTAGAAAATTCAGTTGGCCTATCTGTCGCGTCGGCTAGTTATAGATATAACTCGCCTAACAAACAGTCGATTATACCTACTTAAATTAATAATTTCTTTTTCTTCTAATTTCGAATGAATGTTCAACTTCAGCCAAAACTGTTTTTTGCCAGCCTACATGTTGAAAGGTTCCCTTCAACCAGCAACCTATAGGGACAGCACATCCTGAGTAAGCGACAGAATAAACACCTGTGTAGGTGTATATTTTGGCGCTTACTTTACTCTCTTTTGTCAGAATATTAGTGACTAAAACCTATTCGTGCTCCTCCTAGTGCCGTTTGCGTTCCTGGACCGGGTGACTCTTAACAAAATTGGCAACCCTGGCAGGCTCTGGCCCTAACGGGCCCCGAGTGTTAAATATCCTAATGGTGCGTTTACACGGGCAATGAAAATTGATCAATTGTTGGCAATACTGGTCGAATATGACGTCACAAAATATCACGCTATTTAGCGGCAATTTGGCGTAATATTTTGCAATGACAACATTGACCGATATTGAGAAACTCCAAGAAACAAGGCAATACACGAGTAATATAATTTCCGCATTTTATTGAAGTTGCTGCAGACTGTTCCACTAATTGATCCAGATTGATCCACACGTGGTGCCGAGCAATAATTGCCCGTGTAAACGCATCTTAACTCTGCATTAAACACCGCTAATATCCGCCAAGATTCAACCAACGAAGAGAAACTATCCAAAACGTGCACAAGATCAACTACCGGTAGCAACTCTACGTAAAATGTATGTGTAATATTTCCTCAAATTGAAATTCTCAGTTTGTTCGTGGATCGTGTGCTAGCGGGGGCGAAATATATCGCGGTATATCCTGCGGGGCGAGCAGGCGAGCTTAAAAGATTTTAGTAATAAGTATCAGTCTGCGACCTCGCCTCGGCCGGTGCTATCTCACACCGCAGCTTTGTTTCACAATTCGCTGGATTTCTCATACTGTCTCGTGTAATTACGTTTTTTGTTTTGGTTGAGGACTTTTTTGTAAGTCTTCTGTATTTATGTTGGAACAAAATATGTCTTGTACTACCCATTCTTGTTAGTTTGGGTCCAGTAAATGCAGAGAAATTCGTTGCTATAGCATGTTATAAGCAAGTTTAAATACCTGGTCCAAAATCAATTTAAAATACATCTTATTGATCTACAAAACGAAGGCTTACGTAATTTTACATAATAAAAGCTCCTTTGATTCCTTCCTCTTTAATTAAAACACGTACAATGAAAACGTTAAAAGACGTTGAATTAGCACTGCAGACAAAGAGTAACTATTAGAAAAATAATGAAAATAAAACAGTGCTGGAGTGCTAAGCTTCCCGGCATCGCTGGGAGCACGGCAGCCAATCTAAAATGCAGATACAATCTGCGGAACTCAATAGTAACCGCATGCGACGACTCGCTTCGTAATTACCTACTATTATTGTAGTTCGGGGAGAATTCGTGTCTCGTGGCTCGTGGAGCTCGATCGGGGGTTGAGTTGGGCTTAATGCGATCATGTTTTTGATGGGTAGGCGAGTGACCGTTCGTTCAAATTGGGATTTTAAGGGAGATCCTGAATGGTCTGACGAATTGTAACCCGCTGTTAACGGGTTGTATTTTGTAAATAACACTTGTTTTGTCTGTTCAGCCATTTTTTTTCAGTCAAATCATAACAAAGTTGGATTTATGTCGAGCCGGTTGGTTCAAAGTGTGTGAATTCAGATGATATTTAGTTTCCAAGAACGATCTAATTGATTTTGGATGCAGCGCCCGAAGAATTGCGTCCAATATTAATGTCAAAGAGAGAACCCTTACTGCACCGCAGCAATGAAAGTTTTCCCTCCACTGAAGTGGAAATTTAAGTAGGCAAAAAATAATAGGTAAGTATAACCGATAAAGAACGAACGTTTAAGTTTTACACAGAAAAATAATAGTTCCGCATACGAGGCCAGCGCTTAACGTACAGTGTGTGTAGCTTATATAGTTAGGTAGGTACACAAACTAATCCCAATAAAGTTTTTAAATTAATAACCGATGAAGAATTAACGTTTAAGTTTTATAAGTACCTACCTCATAAAAATAATAGTTCCGCATACGAGGCAAGCGCTTAACGTACAGTGTGTATAACTTATATAGGTAGAACACAAACTAATTCCAAGAAAGTTTTTTAATCTGAAACTTGTGGCACATCCGCACATTAGACGAAGTGTTCTCCGTTTCCAGATAAAACTGCTCGCACTGGGTCAACTCGATTAGACTAAATGTCCAACTTAATGCTCATAGATAGGAGTTATAATTACGTTGCACATTTAAAGTTAAACGTTTTGTGCGTGGTCACATTCACGCGGTCGCTGAGGCAAGAAAACTGGACTACTGGAATTGCAGTCTTAACATTATGTAGTTCCAGAATACAAAAGGATTTTTTTTTTTTCAGATTAGGAACATGAAAATCTGGCAGTTATTCGCAGCACGTTTGTACTTTAAACACCTAAAGACCCGCTAAAAGATTTTTAGTGTAAGTACAAAAAGTGAAGGTAGTAAAAGGTTTACAGTATATCAGGATACGAAATAGTTTAGCTACACTATTACAACACTTTTACTGCGGTTCACTCTCGTCTTGTTCGTATCCGAATTTTAGTCTATAAAGCATACTCAAACACCCGGCAAATAAAAATCTTGAATTCTGGTGTTGACAAATTAATGTAGGTAACTGCTTACATCTTAGGTTGACTACGTGCCTCGTCGGGTCAGTAAATAAAAATTTTGAAAAACGAACATTTTTTTTCCAACCAGTCGAATCTTGCTAGGTGATAAAGATACATAATACCTGGTTATCTGCCAACATATTATATGACTGTGAAATGTTCAAACCATAGACACACAGAATACACGTTCTACGTCTATAGTTTAAACCCCAAAAAATTCAAAGAGTTCAAGTCACTGATCTATGGTTAAAGTATGATTTCCACGTATACTGATAAAAACCTCCATGGCTTAGAAGACGTAGAGTAAAGAGTGTAACTAGTGTACCTGTCCCCAACACCCACATTGAGGTCGTGTGCACAGTCTTAACGCGCGAGTAACTCCCAACTCTTTGGCAACGCGCCAGCCAGCGCTTTGTCGTCATTTGTACGCAGATCCCGCGACAATTTATGACACTACAAAAGCTTAAGAAGTATTTTAAAAAAAGTGTCTCGATGCCAACATTTTTTAGGTTCTGTTGCGCTTTTTCTTGACTTTTCAACGATTTAATGGCCCTGTGCTGCATCTAATGTGCAGCGGTGGTGCATTTGGTCTCCGAATTTGCCTAGCTGAATCTAAAGTGAAAAATTAATGCTATGTGCTAATGTATTTTTTGCGGACAGACCAAACTAATGTCAGTACCTACCTATGACTCAGTAATATGAACAGTATCTAACTGCTTTTAGAACCTAGTAACGCTTTCGACCTCAGGCTGTCACATAATCCGTTAAATTGGGCTGCAAAGGCCCCTGGGGCAGCAGTTGCCTCATTTAAAAGCCTAACATCCAATCCAACCGTGCCCCGGTTGCATGGAAGCCGAAACTAACAGAATTAATAAACGATAACTAAATAATAAAACTCCTAGGTCTCATCAGAAGTCTTAAAGTCACCCAAATAGCAATGCTCGGACTTTCTTTGCTTGATCGAATCAGGAATGATGATATCCGCAAGAGAATCAAGGTTACCGACATAGCCCAAAAGATCGCCAAACTGAAGTGACAGTGGGCAGAACACATTACTCGCAGAACAGGATGGTCGATGGGGCCGAGAAGTTCTGGAGAGGCGACCGTGTACCGGAAGACGCAGCGTTGGAAGGCCTCCCACTAGGTGGATCGGTGACCTGGTGAGGGTCGCGGGTAGGCGATGGATGCGAGACGCACAGGACCGGTTGTTGTGGCGACACTTGGGGAGGCCTATGTCCAGCAGTGGACGTCTTTCGACTGATATGATTAACTAAATTATAAATACAAATAAGTTACACGAACTGTATTTTCACAGAATTAGGAGATACGAATCAACAGTTTCATGACAATTAATTAACTTTAAAATAACATTAAGCCTGCAGCGGAAGGCCACCGTTACACTTGAGTTAGTTGCTTTTATTATTTAAATGGGCTTAGTTAAGCAAGTTATGAGATTACGAAAGCAAAGTAACTTTACCTTTGTCATTATTAACATACCTACAGTTTATTGAGGTACCTATCTAACTTTCAGTGATGCCGATGAAATGAGCAGATGAAAATCTAGGAATGTGAAACGTTTGTAGGTGCTTATTAGGTAGGTATCTACTTCCTGTATTTTTTTACATATTTTTTTGTAACCAACAAGTAGTTTTTTGCAACCTACCTAAGGTAGATGCCTAATTAAGTACCTTATTTATATCTAGTACTAAAACACTGAGTTTTAATTAGCTTGATTGTCTGGATACGGGACAACCATTAGCGAAGTAGGACACCTGTGATCCACATAAGATAAAATTATCTTACGTCCATGATTATTGACAGATTGATAAGTACCTTGGAACTTATTGAACCGAAGTCAAAAGGGTGAAAATACCAGGTACTTAAGTATTCTGATAACCAACGATAACTTTGTTCAACTTCAGGTTTTCTCCTATTCACAGAATAACGAAAAAACCAAATAAAGTCTAATAAAAGTTTATTATAATAATATTTTCGCTGTTGAAGTCCAAGAAACTAATAACGTTTCTTCCATCTGTCGCGAGCTGCGGCAAGGCTACTTAATAAAACTAAATAGTCTGCTCGACGTCTCCGTCGCCCGGCTAGCAGTCACTCAGCACTTCAGCAGGGAAGAAGTGAATTTATTTCATTGAAGGAGCTTGGGGCTCTTCGTCTACCAAATATGCTGACTTACTTGGTCGCTGGACTGCACCAAACAATTTAAGTTATAGGCAGAGCTGCGTTTGGCCAAGGACTTCAACTTTAGTAATAACAGAACTTAAGCGTATTAGCTGCGGCGTGTTATTTGGTTTTGATGGTTTTCTGTCGGTATTACTTTGGTAAGACTTTTAAATTCAATGCTTTAATACCTAATTATTCCATAACAGCCTTTGGCTCCGAAGATCTACCTAAACCAAGATAAGTATGGAATTAGGAAAGTAGATACGTAGGTACCTGCCGGAGTGGCTAGACAACATGTCATTGCTTCAGCGATAACGATAAGCGAAGATCGAAAGTCCAAAATGTTTCGGATTTATTTCGCAAAAAAAAAAACACTTTTTCCAGAGCATTGGTGTAAAGTGATCATGGCATCGTATAAATAAACCGGCCGAGACCGAGACGGGCTCCCGTGCTAAGAGTTCCAAAAGAATAATATTTTTCTAGTAGATTTGGACCAAATCGTCTGTGACAGACGGATAGACGAACAAGTGATCATAAAAAAAAATCCGTTTTATTCGAACGTTGTTCCGCCTATAAGAAAATCCGTTGAAGCAGTCAGTAGGTGGCCTTAGAGGCTTTATCGGCGACACTCAGTAAAGGCGTCTTTATCCCAAGAATTCCTAAGACCCGACAGTTAAAATAGCTGATTAACGAAGTTTGCTCCCTGGCAACTAAGTACCTACAGAATGCGAGAACCGCCGCTATTGTGCGAGGTGCAACGTCATGGGAACTAAGTACTTTAACTAGCTTCGCACTACCAGCCATGAGCTTCGGTAGGTACGTAGGTACTTTACGCAAATAGGTACCTAAGAATTTAGCTATTCACTGAAGCTACGAGATCAATGAGCCTCAACTAGGCACAAATCTATCTGAATTCTGAATTTAATAAAAATATAAATAGGTTTGTATCTAATAGGCAGGTACCTAATCTCCGGAAATATGCATGAACGGACGTTCATTCATTGGGTACCTACTTAATCGTTAATATTATGTTTTTGTTGAAAAACACAATTTACCTACTACATGGTTCATGTTTTGGGAGCTATTTTATAAATGGATTTCTAATCTTTTGGCCAGTATTGGGGCAGATATGTTCATTTACTGGTTTATAAAATCCAGTGAATGAACACTCATTTCTAAATGAATCCAAATAATAGGAATCATAACCATGATTTAACCCAGATTTCATACCTTAGAGTAAGAAATCTGGATGAATCTGGGTTCCCGTGAGGTAGCAAATTTAACAAGACTTCGCTCGGGGCTCTCTTTCTTCCTAATCTCCAGCCGCAATGCCCACAACTCCTTGATCAGGTGGTCTACGCTCTGTTTCTTTCAAGGGCGGAAAACACGCCTCCGCCAATGATGCCTCCTACTGCGCTCGGCAGAAATGTCGTCTACGGTGCCGGATGGCATACCTTGTATTGGCCTTGTCATTGTGGGTTCTTTCCCGGGCTCTTTAGCCCATATCTCGAGCTCTGTCCATGGCGGTGGACAGTTGGGAATCTGGCCTCGCTAAAGAAGGAGGGGGACGCTCTGCACTCTCTGTTGGCATAACTAGCTGGACGAGGCGACAAAGTTTTAGAGTATTCACTATAGCAAGGAAACAAGTTTTCATACGAGATTTGCGACGACGAAAAAAAAAACCGTTAAGAATTTTAAACTACCTACATTTAATTCGTTCCGACTGCCCTATAAATCGGGGATGCGAGACGCTGAGGAATCCTGCATTATGCAGAGGATTTGAATGCGTCGGCGGGCGCTCACCCACACCCGTTATAATTCCCGCTGAAAATGGTAAGGCACGTTACGTTACTGTGTAGAATCAAATACAGTCCTACTAACAATTTTTTTCACACCACCTCGCAGATTATACTTACATATAACGTCAGATTATAACAATATGTCAAGCAAACCTAACCTAAAGTACCTACTTAATGCATTATTGCCCGACGGGTTATAGTAATGAAATTCAGTACCTGTAGGTAGGTACATTATTACCAGGAGGTCGATACTGTAATTTATATTTGGAACTCAACTGAACTTTGATCACGTGATCTGCACCTAGCAGCGGAGGCAGACCAACACCGCTTGCGGCCTGGCACTTCTCTTCATGGTGCGCGGATAATTTTCTTGCAGTAGGTGTGAAAATTAGAGTATGCTCATCAGGGAAAAGGTGTCTGCCTTGGGCCAGCTTGAATCCCTCGTGAGTTGAACTCTAAACTCCCGAGACCTTCATTACGTTCGGGATTCAATATGACGTCCGTGACATAAGACACTGCTTTATCCCTTCGATGCATAATCTACTTCTTCAAAACACCTGCACGAAAACGCCAAATTATGAGTCATGCAAACTTAACCTAAAGTACGTCATTATTGCCCGCTACGGCGCTGGTCTGACGGTCGCGCGATCAAAATGACAAATTCAAATCACATTACTGACCGGCGGGTTATAATGAAATTCAGTTCAATTTCGGACGCGCGGCCTGCTTCTAGCAGCGGGGGCCGACGAGCGCTGCTTGTGCTGTGTGGCGGCCAGCCAGCTGCGGCGGTCGCACAATTTTCTCGCAGTAGATGTGGAAAGTAGAGTATGCTCCTCAGGGATAAAGGTGTCTTTTCCTTGGGCTAGCTTGAATCCCTCGCTGCTTTCACGATTCCTGTATGCCTCGCTATGCTCGGGAATTGACTAAGAGTTGCCCCTCTGTGCATAATCTATTATAAAACTTGCGCAAACGAAGGCTTTAGCCCATCGGAAAGGAACCTTATACCGGGATAACAACCCTATCTTTAATTCAGGTCATGGCACCTTTATGCAGTTTGCATCTAAATACGTTAAGTAGTCTTGCTGGTTTAACAAACAGTCCAACAACTAAAAATAAAAACTTTCACATTTATAATATTAGTTTAGTGGGTTTTCAATACAATCCGTAAATACATATCAAATGGTCATTACTTTGTTCCCAATATCTCTTAGTAAACTACAGTAGTCTTTTATTTAGCCCTTTTTGTCACCATCTGTTAAGTTCTAGTTTACGTTTTCCATAGATCTGGTAGATCTATGGAATCTAAAAGATATTATAGTTCTGAGAGCAGGGATTGATTATTTTTTTACCACGAAAAAATCAAAGGATCACAATTAACAAGATAACTAAATATTGATAATATTTAATGTAGAAATATTCAATGGTACTTATAACTTGGTATAAAATAATTATAAATTAATATTTGAATAACAATTTCATTTTTTTTTTTTGGTTTATCCATAATCTTTTTAACGAGATTGTATTAATAAAATTCATCTTGAGATTTTTACCTACAAATACCAGATCTTCATAAACTTAAGAAAACGTTATATTTTTTGAGTTGGATGCATGCTATTCATCCTGACACTGAAATTGTTACCCCAATGTAAGTTTTTGTATCCCGAGAGGTCTTTGTGACAAAATTCAATATTTCTATAAGATCCAGAAAATATCACTTATCTAGAGAAAAATAACCAAAACTAGAAAGGTCATCAATCATTGCTTTAACAATCTCCTTATATTTGGTCACAGCTATCTCCTTTTCTTCTTCAGTGTTCCAAACATGCTTGCTCCTCACATGACCAACCTCTTGCAAACCATTCGACAACCATAACGCAGTATTAGCAGTTATCAAACAAGCTGGTGATACCACCTTCAAATCACTGTCAAACATCTGTCTAGAATATATCTCTTTAGAGTCCAAGCCAAAGTCTTTCAGTGCTGTTTCAAATGTTCTGTAATATATGTCCAATAGTTGGTTGAAGTATCGGTTCCTCAGTGTTGTGTTGGTGCTGCTAATTATAAGGTACATTGTATCATATGCTGGACTACATATTCGGGCTGTTTGGTAGTCTATCATACATGCTGATACTGGCTTCTTGTCCTGGAAAAAAAAAGAAAATTAATAATCATCCTATATAAAACAAAGTCAGGATTGTTCGAACACTTTTAACTCGAGAACAGCTGGACCGATTTTCATGGATTTTGATTTGTTGTATTTGTCTCCGTCTCAAATAGCAGAGTAACTTTTAAAAACATTGGAAAATTGATGAAAATATAAATAAAAGAAAAGACATTTAATTTTTCCCATTCAAAATGTTCATGGGTTTCGTAGGGTAGGTAAGGTAGATAGGGTGGTAGCCAGTTGACTGGAACAAAGCCACGGGGGACAGCTAGTAGAATAATATTTTGCAAACGGGTCCTTGGATGGAAAAATGGTTTTCCCATAACCTCAACATTTTCAACAACCTATCCAACGACATCCCTCACCATGCCGCCAGATTCGGCCAGATAAAGTACATTGGGATGACAATAACAAAAAAAACAAATGTTCTTATTTCGAGACTCATTTCCCATTCTCTTGTGTATTAACCCAAAATAAAGCAATCCTAAGTAAACAAACCTCATATTTGTAAAGAATGTTTTCTTTCCATATGTCCCCATGACAAACACATGTATTTTGCACTGAATGGACCGCTGCTTTGAAAAACTTTGCACAGTTTTGTTTTAACTTTTGTAACAGTGGTATGTATTTTGTGCCTTTTAGCTTAATCAATGCTTTATCTAGTCTATCTCTCATTACTTCCATATATCTTAAGTTTGTATGTTCAGTTAAGGGTATGCATGTTAGTGCAATTTCTTCATACAGCTCAGGGTTTTCATTTTTAAGAAGGAATGACAAAGCATGCAGTTTAGCGAGAGACTTTAAAGAAATCAGTGTATGATCTAAATCAAGGAACATTTCGTGACTGTAAGGCTTATAACCGACACTACACATGTCTTGCATAGCTAAGGCTTCCTTACAATATTCCTCCTGAACGAAATAACACTGTGGCATTATGTACTGTGACCTTTTCGGCATATGTTTCTGCAATTCTCGGTACTTTTTGAGTACGACAGAATACATAAATACTTCTCTGACGAACATAACTGTTACTGCACCACTTATTCGGTACTGCTCATTGGTTGGAGCCAATTTTAAAACTAGATTTAATTTTACGTCCTTCCCTTTGCTTTTACCGGACAAAACAACTGGAATTAATATTCCAAAGTAGTTCTGCGCAATACTTTGAAACATGACTTGATTATAGCTCCAATCTTTTATGTGTTTCACAGCCGCTATTTTACGTATTACTGCACTTAAATATTCTTCAGAAATGCCGGACATTTTGATAATGGTATTAGTAAA
This sequence comes from Melanchra persicariae, assembly GCA_947386135.1. NCBI lineage: Eukaryota > Metazoa > Arthropoda > Insecta > Lepidoptera > Noctuidae > Melanchra > Melanchra persicariae. The sequence goes on along the minus strand of OX376665.1, from coordinate 10,267,302 downwards.
CGCTTTGTTTAAAAAACTCTTACTGTCAAAAGCTGGTAATTTAATCAAAGCGTTTATTGAATATCAGATAAAAAGTATGACAAAACAAAACTTTTGGCCTCCAAACGTATGTAAACAACTCGTCCGTCAGTCGTCTGTCGCTTTAAGTCGCTTATTGCTGTCAGTGTCACTGCCACTGACATAACTTTTTTTTTTAATTTTTTGAGCTGGCTTTTAAGTCAATTCTTTTGTTTGTCAAAAAAAATCGTTTCGCATTAGAATCTAATGCTTTTTGGAGTATTTGGCTGGCTGCAAATATATCTATTCTATATAAACTTTCCCGGTTAGCATCACCGAGGTTCCACTTTACCGAGATCGCACCTATTTCTATGATTCCACATATTGTCCAGTTGCGTAGACTTTTTAGACACAATCCATATAATTTCCTCATCATCATCATCATCATTTTTATCATATCAGCGATAGACGTCCACCATTGAACATAGGCCTCCCTCAAATGGCCGGGTTTGCCATAATCGCCACGCTTGGCAGCAATGTACCTACAGAGAATGCTGCTGCCCATTCTCTGGTGACTACTGGTGAGTCCCTTAGTCGCCACTTACGACACCTATGGGAAGTGATGGGATGGTGCTATTCGTTTACGTCCGACACCATACGGAACAACCATAATTATATTTTAGCATTACTAAATTCACCAGGAATTAATTTGTGAATAGGTAGGTAATTAAAATCTGCTGAACTTCACTCGTTGAAATCGAAATTGAAACTTGTCGCTATCAATGTAAAAGTACGAAGTAACATCTGTTACGGGGTTTAACAACAGGTACGGTACCTACTCTAAATTCCCTTGATGTATTTTTCACTTTTGTAATTTATTTCAGCATAATACCTACCTATGTAAACTAATTTCTTCAAGTACTTTCATATTTTAGGGTGCCGTGCCCATAGGGCAAAAATGGGACCCTATTACTAAAATTCCACTGTCCGCCTGTCTGTCCATCTATCTGTCTGTCTGTAACCAGGCTGTATCTCATGAACCGTGATAGCTAGACAGATGAAATTTTCACAGATGATGTATTTCTGTTACCACTATAACAACAGATACTAAAAACAGAATAAAATAAACATTTTAAGTGGGGCTCCCACACAACAAACGTGATTTGTTTGCGGTTTTTTTATAGATAATGGTACGGAACCCTTCGTGCGCGAGCCGACTCGCACTTGGCCGGCTTGGGACTTACTGTTTTATCAGTTCATAAAGTCAAAGTCAAAGCATTTATTTCAATTAGACCATTTACAGGCACTTTTGAATTGTCAAGGTCGGTCGGTCAAAAAGATGAAGCTATTTGCACGTTCTAAAGCGTAGATCTCTATGGAGAAGAACGTACAAGAAACCCCACGGACACTCTTTTAAAAATAATATTTTGTTACAAAATTATGGTTACATCATTCATATTGAAATTATACATATATGTGAGAACGATGTAAAAGACGTGCCGGATAAAAGAGTCCGGAGTAAAAAAGCAACAATTAAAATAAACCATGGCAGCCGAGAGATGACCAGTCTCAGCTGACGGCGCCCGTTCACGAACATGACGCATACGCTAGCACCATTCGGCTCAACCTTTTTTAAGGGAGCCAAATGATCCAACGCATGCGCCACCATCAGCCAGACTTTTGAGTGAGCATGACATCCCCAATCGCCAGGGTACATTCCAAGTCAAAGACCTGCCCAAAATGATCATTAGGTATAGTTCAAAGGTACACAGTACTCACACATGTGCATGAAATTATACAACACTAAATAAGTTGAGTCTATACAATGAAAAAGATTTGCATTCTTACAATCTTCAGCCGGTCCAACAATATTATGAAATGCTAACAGATTACTTTGAGTCCTTAGTGGTTACCTAGTGGCGTTGTGGAGCAGGACCAGCATTGAGACAAGCATTTTTATCTTCAATATACTCCCCTAACTTATAATATCCTTGCCTGCATAGTGTGCGTTTAACACAAGATTTAAATTTTGTCTCATTTAATTCTAATATACGGGGAGGCATATTTATTCACTAGCTGTGCCCGCGACTTCGTTCGCATGGATGTCGGATAAAAATGTGTTGCACATATTAAAGATATACGTACCCTGCATTACCTGACCCCTCTTAGAATTAAGAAAATAAAAAGATGGTTACACAGGGCACTAACTACATCACACCTCCGACCATCCTTGATATCTCCTAGTACCCCGAATGATTTAATAATACTAACTAGTAACGCTTCCGTATGGTGTCGGACGTAAAAGAATAGCAATATTAAGCACTCATAAAACAGAATACAAAACAAACTCATAAATGATCAGCGGTCTCCGAGACTATAGCAGGTACACACAAGTAAACGTACGCGTGCACGCACTATGCTAGCACACAAACACATTCACACAGTAGTTCGCTTGTTCTTCACAAATTGAATATTAGTACTTATGATCTTATATGAAATACTTTGGTGTCAAATTGGCCATTTAGAAAACTACCGACACTTTCGCTTTGTTTGCTGTTTATTTCATACCTTGTTAATGTAATTTTAATTTTACTTATTCTACAACTGCATGCTTCGTCATGAGACGACGATAAATTTATGTTAAAATTTAAATTTCATGTAAGTGAACTGTGTATCATGTTCATATGGGAAATAAAGATTCTTTAATAAAGTGTACCTAACTAATGTTATCTTTAGAACTATAACTATATTCTTGTGTCCAAGAATTGTTGGCAACATTGAATAAGTTAACAGAATCCGCTCGCAATTTAGCAGATAAATAATCTGCTAGAATAATGAGCTCCTTTAAACTGCTTCATTTTTAAGCATATAGGTACCTATAGTGCTACTTCATATCAATAATATAAGTACCTATAGTAGAGGTCAACGAGGACATTCTATTCTTCTAAAACTTCCATGCATTTGGTGATAATAATACATACGTCCGAAAAGTTAAGTTATTCATCTTGGAAAAATAACATTCACCTAAGTATGTAGACATCAAAATGATGGCGAGAATCTTTCGAGGTCTCCACGGGATAAAATGGATCGGGATGGTACCACATCATCATCTTCATTAGCCACAGTAGACCATCCAGCCATCCAGGTTCTACCCGGGATGGCAACAATTTCGTCCTTGTACCAGTTCTTAGACACCACTCAGCCACTTTCTCATGCCACTTATTATCACCGCGCCTTACGATGTGTCCTGCCCAACTCCATTTAGTAGGTACCACAAATAGATCACATTTATTTTATGCTACTTTAATGTGACGCCAGTACCTACTTTATTGGGAGGCCTTTAATGTACTGGCGATACCAAGGTCATGAACTTGGCTGATTAGTTTTACTACAATGCGGATGACAGAATCAATCTAACTTAAAACCATGAATAGGATACATTTTACTGTCCAGCCTTTTTTCCAATTTATTACGGCTAAATCGGGTGGTCTTCGTCGAGTTTTACAACCTGGAAACCCTGGAACCTGTTTACCCTTCGTATGTATGCTATGCTTTAGGGAGTTAAGCAAATGTGCATTAGCAGACGTAGGTGAACGTAAGAATTCTTCAGAAAGCGACATTAAATGAAAAACGCCATCTACCGACCACAGAGTTGAACTTTCAAAATAATAGTTCAGACGATAAAACGATAAGATAGTTTGCTACGTATTAAAAGTTTCACAAATAACTTAACAATATGTTTTGGTGTTATTCCCATTGTTCGAAATGCTCGTTGGGAAATAATGAAAAGTGGACTGTATCTTAAAAAATGGGCTGTATTGCCGATTTAACTTTCAACATGAACTGTCCCGGACAAACATAAATTAATTATAAGGCGTTTGAGAGTGTCGTCCGTCGCGGTGGTCTCCGAGAATGCGAGTGTCCGCCGGCCGCGCCGGCACACCCGCGTCGCACCTCCGCTCGCTCGCCGTGGACGATGACGCGTAGGTCGGTCACGTCGCCTGCGCGTGCCGTCTGCGTGTTAGTTGGGTGCGATTCCCAACATGCTGCCCGGGTTGAAGTGAAGACTTCAAAAATCTGGAAGGGGGCAAATGTTATTGAAAGCCCTCCTTATGGTGCCCCTCTTAGTCTTTACCTCTGCAACTCTTGCTATGCCGTCGCTGCCAGGGTAAACCTTAGTGACCCTTCCTAAAGACCAGAGTAGAGGAGGGAGAGCTTTGTCTTTAATTAGGACAAGAGAGCCTAACTTCAGCTCTGTCTTCGAGGAGCGCCACTTCACCTTCTGCTGCAGTAGAGCTACGTACTCAAGTGAGAAACGCTGCCAGAAGTGCTGTTTGATGTGCTCGATTCTCTTGAAGCGCTCCAGGCGATTAATGTTGCAATCAGAGACCTGTGGATGAGGTATAGCATTAAGTGGTCGTCCAATTAGGAAATGAGAAGGTGTCAGAGCGGAAAAGTCAAGGGGTTCTGAGGAAAGAGGAGTAAGAGGACGGGAGTTCAAAACAGCTTCTATCTGAGTGAGGCACGTGGCCATTTCCTCGTAGGTGAGATGAGTGGATTGTAGTAATCTTTTAAGATGGTGTTTTGTGGAGCGAACAGCTGCCTCGGCTAAGCCGTTGAAGTGGGGACTATATGCAGGTACGAATTTAAATTCTATACCTTCTTGAGCTAAATGACCCTCAAGGTCTGATTGCACAAGAAACTTTGATAGCTCATTGTAAGTGCCGACAAAGTTGGTGCCGTTATCGGACGTAATACTTTGCGGTTTCCCCCGACGTGACACAAAGCGATTAAGAGCGGCTAAATAAGCTTCACTAGATAGTGCAGTAACGAGCTCGATATGACAGGCTTTTGTTGAGTTACAGATGAAGATTGCCAAAAACGATTTAATAAGTCTGCAACCTCTGCCTTTCCTATCCGCTATCATCACTGGCCCTGCGTAATCAACACTGCAATGTAAGAAAGGGTACTCTAACTCAGTTCGAGTTGTCGGTAACTGTCCCATTATGGGTTGCACCGATTCCGCTTTGTACCGACAACATCGGACACACTTATTTACAATGGCTTTGGCTAGGCTTCTGCCACCCAAGGGCCAATAGGTTTGCCTAGCGTTCGCTAATAAGAGCTGGGGACCAGCATGTAAATATATTAAATGTAGATGCTCAAAGAGTATCTTAGTAAAATGATGCTTGCTACACAATAAGATAGGATGCTTTGTATCGTACGAGTATGGGGACTTATCTAGTCTACCACCTACACGTAATAGGTTATTGGGGTCTAGAAATGGGGACAAGGAACTAAGTCTATTCTTTTTATGCAATACTTTCGCCGTTTTAAGAATAGCATATTCGTCAGGAAACATTTCCAACTGAGCTTTGTGCAAAATTAAATTTAAAGAACCTTTAAGTTCGATAACTGTAAGTGGCCCAGTACGTTTGTTGGTTTTGTTTCGACAATTGTGTACAAACCTTTGTAAATATGCTATCGCTCTTTGTAAATAAATTAAATTATAGTCCAGTCAAATTAGCTTTGAACCTTGCAAAAATTCCTAACTCTGATTTTTTTCTTGAATCGTGTATTTGACCTTAGCTCTTCTAATAGTAACAAAAAATTAAACATTTTCCAGAACCGGATCACGGTAAAAAAAACAAAAACGCGTTTATTTTAATAAAAACTCGGAAAAAAATATTAACTCGAAAATGTTAGTTACAATATGTCGAGAATAGGTAAAGCAAATTATTTTCTTCAAAATTAAACATTTTCACCCTCGGGATTTTTGAAAAAATAAAAAAAACTAAATTTTTGAATTGTACTTCAGGCAAAAATATTAACTCCGATTTTTTTTCATAAAATTATTCAATTAAATACCTTAGTACTCTATGCAACAAAATTAAACAATTTCTGTTAACGGAAGATATTAATACCTGTTTTTTTGAAATAGCGGCTCAGGCAAAAATGTAACTCTAATAAATTTAGGTTAACTTTAATTTATGGACCATGTCTCACTTAATTACAAGAAAATTAAACACATCCAAGCAAATCGTAACGATTTTTTTAAACTATTAAAGATTGTGTAGTGTATGCACGATTGTGGTGGCGCGTCATTCATTCACCAGCCGTAGCCGGGAGCACACGTGTTCTGTATCTTGCATACCCTATTTCCACCTGAGTGCTTATAAGTGTGTTTTATTGGCTCCTGAGACATTACAAGTGGCGACGAGGATATTAAGTAAGCTTACAAAACATTTACCTACCAGAAAAAGGGTAAGAATGCACGCTGAAAAATAATGCACGTTGAAAGTTGTTTACGATCAATTAAGCGACTATATTTCGATCTGATAAGGATCGTTAGTAGTTTGGATACTGAAGTGAAAACAGAACGTAGTCACGCTGTACCCACCTACCTACACGTAAATAAATCGTTACCAAGGTAGATGTTTACAGGTAATGATTACTTTGTTGCCTCAGTTTCGTAGGATTAAGTAACGAAAAATAACAATTCTGCTTCGATTGAGGTAAAAAACTGATAAGCGTAAATGTTACAAAGGCCATGCAGTGAGTGTTGTTTACAACAAAACAAAGGGCCATGCCTGGATAGTACGCAATTATTTTTAATGTGTTGTAATGCAAACAGTAAATTATTGTTAATTATTATTATTGAGTAAGTACTTTCATTTAAATAACAAGATAATTGAGTTATTTGCACGCTTCTTATTTTAAATAAAAATAGTAACCAATTGTTATCGTAAATCTTGGACATATTTAACTTTTTGTTGTAAATAACCTACATACCCACTTATTGTAAATATAAAACAAAATCAGTAGATCGATACTATTTTAATCAGGGCACTGGTTTTGCTAGGATCAATTGTTTGCATTTCGTCACGCAAATACTATCCGCACATATGAACATGCTTAAAGAATAAATGTGAGGAAAGACCGGGAAACGTTAGTGTAAGCATCAATAATGGCTCACACGACGACACGGTTGGCGCGCTGGTTCGTCGCGTGGTGGACGAGCGATCAGCTGCTGCGCTGCGTGTCGCGGGTTCGATTCCCGCACAGATTATAACGGAATTTACATGAGTGAGTATGCATTTCAGAAATTTATTTTGATAGATCGGATGTCTTTCCGTTGTCCGTAATGTTGTGCGGGGAGCACTGTGCACGAATCCCCCATAACTGGATATTGTACTACACCCGAGCATGGGTGTTAGTCACGGATGGCAGTGTCGTGGATTCATGGCGCTACGGTATAAATGACTGCGCCATTCGCTGCTGAATAGAACAATCAAGGGTGTAGTGTAGACAAAATCAATCTGGTCAATTTATGTATTAACTTTATAGATGTACTCTTTCTTTTTTTGAGTTTTATTTTTCTATTAACTCACACACTGTTTTATTAATGGTTCCAATATTTGTAAATATGTGAGTACCATGTACTTATTAAGAAAATGAAAAAGTTTACCTCTGCTGGTAATACATTGAATTATATAAGCAGTATACTCTAGGTGCATCAACCTCACATAATTATATTAACCACTCGGGCCCAACATGTGAAAATTCCCTAATATAAAGTAAATCTTATGTATATGTAAATAAACATTAAATTCGCGATTAATTCGCGACACACCGGTGTGTCGCCGGGGCCGGACAGGTAAGTTAATTTTTGTATTCAAAATATTGTAAAACATTTATTTGAAAAGAGTAACTATGGAGTTTCTTGTCCGTTCTTCTCCATAAGAATCTACCTTTGCGAACGGACAGTAGAGTCACCTTATTTTGTATACATAGTATTTGGATATAAATGATGACGATCAAAAGAGCCGTTTGATGGCCTTATTGAAATGAACGTTTTGACTTGAACTTTTATAAAAGACAGGAAATAGCGGAAAATTATTCATGAAAAATGTATTGAAAATCTGTAATATAATGCCTATTTAAAGTATTAATAATATTTACAACATCCGATGAGTTACCAGTCATATTATAAAGATTTAAGTTTTGATGTAATTTTGAACTAATTTAAATCAATTAAAATAAAGAAGGAATGTAGTGTATGCACGATGGTGGTGGCGCGTCATTCATTCACCAGCCGTAGCCGGGAGCACACGTGTTCTGTATCTTGCATACCCTATATCCACCTGAGTGCTTATAAGTGTGTTTTATTGGCTCCTGAGACATTACAGATTGATATTATCTTCCTAATGTGGCCCTGTTGTTTCAAACCCATTTGTCAGATTGGATCGAATTGAGCACATTTTATCACAATATTTGTTTAGTCAGAATTTAAATAACTATGAAAAATCATCTTGTTCTACAAAATGTGTATCTAAAAGATGTTACCTACCTACCTATTGTGTTTTGTTTAGAGTCATAATTATGGCAAAGTTTATGGATTTAACAATTATATCAAGATAATGACTATGGTTTATTTTTTTGTTGGTTTTTATTAGCTGTAAGTCCTATAATAATTTTACCTAGTATATTCATTAATATTCACGTACACTACTACTAACAAAGGTTTTATTAGTATATACTTTCGAAATCACAATCGTCGTAAGGGTTTATTAAAATACAGTTATGTGCAGTTTCATAGACTACTTTATTTTAAGTCATGCAAAATTTCTGCGAGTATTTTTGCATTGGGAAACGTAGCACGTCAAACTTTAACCTTGTTGGTACGCATTAACGCGTAGTAACAAGTACAAGAAATTGCAAGTCTAATCATATTCGCAAATTCACACCAACTCTCAACTTATCGGTCAGTTTTCGTATATCTTGCACTTGCAGACGAGTCTTTCCAGGTGACATCTAATGTCGGATGTGAGTGTTTTGTTTAACATGATCAACTTCTATGAACAAGACTTCTAAATTAACTGCAGTCATACATATAAACAGACATTTTCTTGACCGTCTTCCGTCTATCTGTATTATTAGGAAACGCAGCCTTATCCTGAGCTGCTATTAGAATTAATGCATTACAATTGCATTTTGTTGCTAATGCACAAAAAAAGGTCAACTTGGAATAATTGCCATATTTGGAATGAGTTTTATGAAAACATACCTTTAATCCCGTTGTCTCCGTATGCCATATCCCGTCATGGGGACAGCGGGACGTGATTAAATTTATTTTCCGTTGTCCCCATAACGTACATTCGGCTAACGGGGAAAACGGGAAGTAAATCATATATCTGGGTCTTTTAAAAAAAAATAACCACAAAGGTGATGGCGGGGTCTGCTTGCTCGCTTCGCTCGCTCACTTGACCTCGCCATCCCCTTCCAACCTAACCTGTCCGAGTCGGGTTGCCCCAAGTCCCGAGCTCACTTCGCTCACTCTTGCACCAACATCATTTGAAAAGTATATTTAATTATTACAATAAATTAACAGGAACAACGGGAAGTAATTTTTATTATTTTATTAAATTTCCTTCGTACCCTTTAACGGAGATATGGCCTACGGGGACAACGGGAATATACTAAAACATATATTTCCTGTTGAATACCCGTTGAATATAAGTACCAAAACATGTATTACATGAAAATAATTCATAGACTTACTAGACTATCTGATGAATACATATTTGTCAAGGTGGCGGATATTATAATAAACAAACAGTTTAATACCGCTCAAGCACTGTTAGCACACCGGTGTACCGCGGGATTTATTTATTACATGATTTGGAATTCTCACATGTCAGTGCTTAAACGGTTAAGCGTCATATAGTCTCGGCAGTAGATTTTTTTTTAAGGATTGGTAATCATCAAATGACTCCTTACGCTCTGGGCGGAGCGGGAGGGAGTGTCAGACTCTTAGAACCCATTCGTGTTCCTCCTAATGCCCTTTGCGTTCCAGGGCCGCGGTGACTCTTTCGAAAAAATTCCGCAAGAACTTTGTTATCTACGAAATTTCCAAAGCTCATCCTTATCCGACGAACTTTATCGTAAGGCGTCATACAATTGAACTCCGCTCTGGGTGCGGAGGAGCGGAAGGGAGTATCAAACTCTTACTGGTTAAAACCCATTCGTATTCCTTCTATTGCCCTTTGCGTTCCAGGGCCGCTGTAATTTTTTCGAACAAATTCCGCAACCCTGGCAGTCTCTGGCCCTAGCGGGCCCCAGCGTCTTTGCTGACAGCTCTTTCTGGCGCACGTGGATCACAACGCGCAGTTGACTCAGGCCTGTTCTGATCGTATGGCGAGCTACTCATTGTTCTCCAGCTATTGATGCCTGCGGACGGCGGTCCGCAGGCTGCCTACGTGGTTGCACACTTGGCAGAGGAAGCACCTCAGAGGTCTGAGTTCCAGCAGTTTGACCTGTGTAGAAACCCAACCCACCAGGAGCCTTCGGCCCTCCAATATTATCTTAGCCACCGACGCGGGGCAGCTCACCACAACGGTTCCCATGCCCGTGTGGTCAGGATGTATGGTGCTTGCCTTCACCTCCTCAGAGAAACCCCCCGTCCTGACGACGTCGGCCACCACCTCCTCCTCCGTGACAGAGTCATCCAGGCCCAGAATGCGTATGTCCATGCACTTCGCGGGCCTTGACACTCGGCCATCGTCCGCATTTGACGCCCCCTGTAAGCCAACTTCTTGGAGCCCGGCTAGGTCTGCTCGGAGTTTTGCGTTTTCATTTTGGAGAAACTCCGTGGCGGCCACCAAGCGGGTGACCTCTGCCCGCAGCTTGGACATTTCGTCCGACGGAGGCCCACCACAATTAGCCTCAGCCGCCAGAATGGAAACCAACGCCGCGCTTAGGCCTTGTTTTTAGAGGCCTGCGTCCACTTCAAGGCCACATTGTGGACTGCAGCCTCCACGACCTCCGCAAACCTGATCTTACGCTCCTTATTGGAACCGCTAGCGATATCCGGCTCACCGCCGGAAGAAGCCGAAGGGATAGCCCTTCGACCGGTCGCTCTTGGGTGGCGCCCCTCCTCCCAAGCTTAGCGGATCGCTGGGCTGTCTCCTGGGAGGTGAGCACCCTCCACTTGCTTCCTTCTCGGCCCTTACCTCCCCTACTGGTGGGAATTTTTCGGGCCAGCAGCCCACTTTTCGTTGGAGGACAAACCCTGGTCATCCTCTAATCTGGGCCACCTACGGAAGAGCCTGGAGTTCTCCGCAGCAGCCCCCATTCCCTAACGACGACAGCTCGCTGAGCTGATGCCAGATAAAGAGTCGTCAGAGTCTAACCCCGCGAAGCTGCGGCAGGTTATACAGAAGACCGAAGAGTATAATCTGCCCCTCTGCCTAGCGTTTGTGGACTACGAGAAAGCCTTCGATTTGATCGAGACTTGGGCTGTGGTGCAGTCTCTCCAACGGTGCCAGATCGACTGTAGTTACATCGAGGTGCCTAAGTGTTTGTACGAAAACGCCACCATGTCAGTCCGACTTCAGGATCAGACTTCGAAACCTATCCTCCAGCAGCGGGGTGTGAGGTAGGGAGACGTCATTTCTCCGAAACTGTTCACGGCCGCAATGGAGGATGTCTTCAAGGTTTTGAACTGGAGAAGGCTAGGCATTCATGTCAATGGCGAGTACATCACTCACCTTCGATTTGCTGACGTTATAGTCGTCATGGCTGAGACCATGGAGGACCTCAGTACAATGCTCGGTGACCTCAGTAGAGCTTCCGAAAGAGTGGGTCTTAAAATGAACATGGACAAAACCAAGGTCATGGGATATGTAGCACCCACTCCTATCAAGATCGGAGGCTCTGCAATCGAAGTTGTTGACGAGTACATCTACCTGGGACAAACGGTCCAGTTAGGTAGGGCTAACTTCCAGAAAGAGGTCAACCGTTGAATCCGACTCGGCTCACATACCACAGTGTCTCAAGACGAAAGTCTATGACCAGTGCCTGTTGCCAGTGATGACTTATGGAACTGAAACGTGGTCGCTCACAATGGGTCTTATCAGAAGGCTTAAAGTCACCCAAAGTGCAATGTAGAGGGCAATGTTTGGGGTTTCCTTGCATGATCAAATCAGGAATGATGAAATCCGCAAGAGAACCAAGGTAACCGACATAGCCCGAAGGATCGCCAAGCCGAAGTGGCAGTGGGCAGGGCACATTGCTCGCAGAACTGATGGTCGATGGGGCTGAAAAGGAAGTGGCGACCGCGTACCGGAAGACGCAGCGTTGGTAGGCCTCCCACAAGATAAACCGATGACCCGGTGAGGGTCGCTGGTGGCCGATGGATGCGAGACACATATGACCGGTTTTTGTAGCGACACTTGGGGGAGGCCTATGTCCAGCAGTGGACGTCTTTCGGCTGAGATGATGATGATGATGCAATTTGATGTGTTTTGATAAAGTTGCATAAGTTTAGACGACAGAGTAGTTTGTGAAACTGTGCATAACAAAGTTTCAAAATGTATTTTTTTATTATTTCATCACAACAATTATGAATTCTTTTAGAATTATGAACCTCGTTTGACCCTCGTTTGTACACTCGTTCTAGTTTTTTTAATAATTTCAGGTAAGTATGTAACAGTTTCATAAACTACTAATAAAACATCAATGCAGCTCTATCGTCTTTGCTGAAATAAGACGATTTTGTGAAAAATACCGGTTTGCTGCAATCATTTCAAGAGCAGCACATTGTTGCATGATTTTATCTATAAATAAAAAAATGGGTTAGTTGCACCATTTGTAATTCAAGAATGATCTGTTTTTTATTTTCCTTCACCCTGAATAGCAGAATAAATATTTTTAAAAATTGGAAGAATTCACGAAATACAAGTTATGAGCAAAATTCATTTTCTCACGCATTTTGTACTCTGACTGATTCTGACCCATGAAAGAAACAAAACACGGATGAGCCAATTCTAATAGTTGAACTACTGAGTGCGGCAAAAAGATGCCACTTTATTAACAATTAAAGATATAGGTAATAAATAAAGTCTGATTTGTTTAATTTTGATAAATTATGGTTTGTGTTTGTACATTTTCCATTATTAAACAACTTTCAGGAGAGTTACATTTTTGCCTGAAAACTTATGTGACAATTTCTTACATCTCGGAACCCCGAGGTGGTATTGTTTTAATTTTCTCAATATAAATAAACATGTTAATTAAAATCCATTTAGCATTATTTTTGTCAAGTTAATATTTTTGCTTGAAGTACAAAGTCAAAAAGTAACATTCTTCAAAAAAAAGTATAGTTCCGTTGATGAAAAACGTTTAATTTTCTTACCTACTTGTACAGCTCAATCTGTTCTACAAATGTCCCAAACTAACATGCCAGTTAATATTTTTTCCCAACGAGTTATTATGAAATTAAATGTTTTGCTAAAAAAAACGAACATCCGGGGGTTAACTTTTTGCGGGATACATTTAAACATACTTCTCTGCTTATACTCTACACATTAATGGCAAAAAATCGGAGTTAAGAATTAATGCTAAGTTTGCCTTATTTTCGGCGTAATTTGACCGGACTATTAGATCTATTGTTAATGAAACTACTTATTGAATCTACATTGGAAATACTGTTAGTTACTACGACAGAACAAGAAACTAATTCAGGTAGATCGTGTCTCTCGTTGTGATTGGGCATTCTTGGCCATTCACGTTCATCTTTCTCTAAGAAAGTGGGACCAGACCACCACAAGGATGAACCACTGATGGAATCAGCCTTCAGCCCGCGGGAAACAAGATCCGCCGGATTGTCTTTCGACGGTACGTAGCCCCACACGTGACCCTCTGTGCTCTCTTGAATTTCGTGTATTCGGTTGCGAACGAAATTTTTTAGTTGCAGTGGGGGTGTAGATAACCACCCTAGAACTATAGTCGAGTCACACCAAAATCTACATTTGCTTACCTTTAGAGTAAGAGAGGTTAATACTTTTGTACACAACCTTGCAGCCAACAAGGCTCCGCAAAGCTCTAGACGTGGTATCGTCGTGGGCTTTATCGGCGCTACCCTACTTTTAGAGGTTAAGAGGTGTATTTTTACTAAACCTGATTGATCCACAGAACGAATGTACAGACAAGCGCCGTACGCTCGCTCTGAAGCATCTGAAAAAACATGAATTTCATGAATTTCTGAGCTATCACTAAGAACCCATCGAGGAATTCTTAAGTGATTCAGAAGAGGTAAAGTGTCAGCAAATGCAAACCATAAATGTTTGGTGTCTTGTGAGACTTCATCATCCCATGAATATTGATTGATCCACAACTTTTGCATGATGATTTTGGCTTCGACAATGCACGGGCCGACGAGTCCCAAGGGGTCAAAGATCTGACTTATAACAGAAAGTATGTGTCGTTTCGTAACTTTTTTTTGTAATTTTATGTTAATTGAAAACGACAAAGTGTCCGAATCACAAATCCAATTCAGACCAAGAGTTTTAGATGAGACATCAATATTAGTGTGTGAAAAGTCTAAAATGTTGTCATCTGTATTATAAGAAGGCGAAATTTGATTTAAGATTAATGTATTGTTTGATTTAAATTTCCTTAGTTTTAGTTGGGCTGATTTTAAAGTAGATATGACTCCCTGAGCAATATCGATTGTTTTTTTTATAGAATCAGCGCCACCCAAATAATCGTCGACATAAAAGTCTCTTTGAATTGATAGTCTGACGTCATCATCAGGGGCGCTGGAAGCTAAACTAACCAAACATTTGGTGGCTAAGTAAGGCGCACTTGCCGTGCCATAAGTCACTGTGTTTAGTGTGTATGTTTTTAAAGGCTCTGTAGAATCAGAGCGGAAGATAATTTTTTGTAGAGAGCGTTGAGAAGGATGAAGTTCAATCGCTCTGTACAATTTTTCTACGTCACCAGTTACAACATATTTATGCTGGCGAAAGCGTAGCAGTATCGAAATGATATCTTCTTGTACAGTCGGACCAACCATTTGGATGTCATTTAGTGACACACCTGTACTAGTGGTGGCCGATGCATCGAAAACTGTACGAAGCTTAGTGGTTGTACTTGACTCACGGATGACGCCGTGGTGTGGTAAGAAATAGCTATTTTCCTGAAGACAGCCCGGCGAAGACTCCTTATCTTTAGTCATGTGACCTAGACGTTCATACTCTTGCATGAACTCAACGTACCTGCTTTTGAAGGCAGGGTCTCTAAGAAACTTACGCTCTAGTGACATGAACCGACACTTTGCCTTTGAAAAGGAATCGCCTAAGATTGAAGGATCTTTCTTCAGTGGCATGGTCACGACAAAACGTCCGTCGTCTTTACGAGTGGTATGTTTCTTAAAGCTCTGCTCACAGGCACGCTCCTCAGGAGATAAGGAGTGCTTGGCTGCGATGGTATCTAATTCCCAAAAACGAGATAAGTCTGGGTCGGCGTCTTCATTTAAAAAATGACAAACGGGAGAAGAAGAGTGTGACTTATGACGGGCAACGTGCCCTGACACTAACCAACCCAGTTTCGTTTCATATAACTTGGGCAGATTTTGACCTAAGTTTATAGAATTATTACGTAAGACGGACCAAAATACTTCGGCCCCAAGTAAGATGTCTATAGCTGACGGTATGTTAAATGTTGGGTCAGCTAGATTTATTCCTAATGGAAGAGGAATAGTATCTATGTTTATGAATGAAGACGGCAAAGCTCTAGTGATCTGTGGTAAAATATGACAGTCTACAGTGAATTTACAGTCGTCATCATAGTGGGACACAATAGTAAGGCTGCAAGACTGTGCACAATATGAAGTATTATTATTTATACCTGTCACGGTGGCGCTCGCACTACGTCGCGATAAACCCAGCTTACCGCACAGTGACTCATCTACGAAGTTGCCCGTACTACCGTTGTCGAGGAGTACTCGGGCAGTGTGCACGTCACCCTTGCTGTCAACCACTCTCACGATCGCTGTGGAAAGCAAAACATTCGGAGGAGTAGTAAACTGCTGAACATTAGTTGAACCGGCAAAGTTATTGACGGGAATGACTGGCTCAGGAGTAGGAGTTGCTTCTGCCTCATGTAAATGAAGCAGAGTACTATGTTTTTTCTTGCAATATTTGCAAGGTACAAGATTGCACCTTGATTCTACGTGCCCTGGCCGTAGACAATTAAGACAGACCTTTGCCTCTTTGGCCTTTTGCATACGAGCTTCAATAGACAAAGCTCTAAAGGCATCACAATTAAATAAATAGTGAGTTTGACTGCACATAGGACATGTAAATTTTTTGTTATTATTAGTAATGTATTTTTTATTTTTATTGTTGTTCTCATTTGTTTTTTGATCTGATTTTGTAGCTGTAAGTAGATTAGAATTATGTTTGCAAGTGTCTGCCTGTTGTACTTTATTGATATTTACTTTATGTTCTTGAAAAGTTTCTAATAAGTCAGCTCTATTGCAAAGGAACTTTAAAAAAAAATCTAACGAAGGTAGATTATTAAACGTGTTTCTATGTTCCTCCCATTCCCTACGTGTAACGCTGTCAAGTTTTTCGGACATCATGTAGATTATGAGGGTATCCCGTAAGTTAAATTCTGTGTCCTGACCTAACGTTGTTAAGGCACGCAGATTTTTATTTGTGACATCAATAAGGTTACGAATAGAAGAACATGATTCACCCTGCATATATTCAACACTGAATAATGCACGAACATGATTATTAACGAGCAATCTTTTGTTGTCGTATCTGTTACACAATAAATTCCAAGCGGATTCATAATTCTGTGCTCTAAAATCTAAGTTATCTATAACTAGTAACGCACTACCTTTAAGGGAAGCACGCAGGTAGTGCAACTTATTAACATTGTCCATGTCCTTTCTAGAATGAATAAGTGAAATGTAAGTGTCTCTAAATTCAAGCCAGTGTTGATAGTGACCGTGAAAAACTGGTAAATTTTATTTTTGGCAACCTAACACAATTGGATTTAAAGCCACCTGCCTGTATATCCTCGTCACCCGTTACGTAACCATCTTGTTGACTGCCAGACTGGGGAGGACGAGCACCGAGCAGGCTCCGCGCCGTCGCCACCAATTTATAATACTGGTTCTCGAACTGCTCACGCTCCTTGCTCTCGTCACCGGGGTTCTCCAACAACATCTCGATGTCACACTGCAATTTGTCGAAATCCACATATAAGCTATCAAATTTATTAAATCTAGTTTCTAAATCTAAAAGTTGTAAACTGCTAAGTTCGTCGCAACTTTCAAGCATGTGAAGGTAGTTGCTAAATATTGTGAGTTTTGATTTCATACAGCTGCGTTTTTTAACGAGTTTTTCAACTTTTTCGTCAGCCATAGCGATAGAAACACAAGCGATAAATCACAAACAAACTAATGACAGTTAAGAAACCAGTTTTTAAAATGCGAAGAGAGAAAAAAAAAAACGTAGCTAGCTAACGATGTGTGACTCAACAGTGCTAACAAAAGGACACCTGACGCGCAGGCGCAGGTATGTCGCCGTGCGATCAGCTGTTGTAGATAAGAAGCGAAGTAAACGTAAACAGATGGGGTTATTCTGTAAAGGTTTTAAAGTAGGTTTTAAAGTAGCTTTTCAAGCAGAATAATTGAGTTTTAATGAATGCAAGGCTACGAATAAGATGATGAATGATTTATCACTAAACGACTTAAAGTGATAGTTAAAAGCACTCACTTAAATATTGCTATTTAAACATGAAATGAAGAAGAATAGGAAAAGATATAGGTAAGGGACAAATTGGAACGAACTCACAGAATGTCTAAACCATCCATAGGTCAAACGATGATACTGCAAGTTCTTCTTTGTCCTTGACGATGACTCGAACTTTCGAAGGGTCCAAAGTCCGTTGTATGGCCGAATGACTTCTTCTCTGGGCGCGTGCGGGAGCTATGCGTAGTTTCTTCGACAGGAAATTGACGACTCCTGCAGGAACTATCGCCGCTGAAGACCGCTTTCGAAGACTTTTGAGTTAGGAGTTTTCTTCCAAGACCGTTATTTTTTGAAAAAAAACCGGCGAGATCCTAGAAGGACCAATGTTCGAAATGCTCGTTGGGAAATAATGAAAAGTGGACTGTATCTTAAAAAATGGGCTGTATTGCCGATTTAACTTTCAACATGAACTGTCCCGGACAAACATAAATTAATTATAAGGCGTTTGAGAGTGTCGTCCGTCGCGGTGGTCTCCGAGAATGCGAGTGTCCGCCGGCCGCGCCGGCACACCCGCGTCGCACCTCCGCTCGCTCGCCGTGGACGATGACGCGTAGGTCGGTCACGTCGCCTGCGCGTGCCGTCTGCGTGTTAGTTGGGTGCGATTCCCAACACCCATGCTTTCATTTATGCAATATAATACTAAACTATTACCATTTTTAGGGTTCCGTACCCAAAGGAAAAAAACGGGACCCTATTACTAAGACTCCTCTGTCCGTCCGACCGTCCGTCCATCAGTCACCAGGCTGTATCTCATGAACCGTGATAGTTAGACAGTTTAAATTTTCACAGATGATGTATTTCTGTTGCCGCTGTAACAACAAATACCAAAAAACAGAATAATATAAAAGTTATTCAAGGGGGCTCACATACAACAAACATAATTTTTTTGCTCGTTATTGCTCGATATTGATAACGGCAACAGCGCTGTGATCAGCAAAAAAACTGAAAAATTGCTGGTTTCCTGACGAAATATTAGTCAAATCTGTTTAGTTTCAAGCTGCAGAAAAAATGTATGTTAATTTTAACTATATTTCAAAGAACACTGTTGTTTCCGAAACATGTTTAAAAATAAAATCCTCGATAGAAATTATCGTCAAAGTTACCTCCAACTTTGACCTTAGAAAAAAAATCCCGTATTTACTAGCCCACTTATGCTGGTGAAATTTATACCAAATAATGAATCGAATCTTAGCGCAAAACTTTTTTGTTTTAGATTTTTAATAGCTCAACTTAGTTTAGAGTAAATCGATAAAATGCTTCATATTTGGCAAGAAATTGCAAGTATTGTGTCGTCGCGCTTCTCTTTCTTTTCTATGCAGTCCGAGAGTGACCGAGTTTTTGCTGATCACAGCCTCTTAAATATTTACTTTAAATAAATAATTAAATTAACCGCTCCAGCCCTGACATGTTCTGCCGCCATTGCCGGTTCCACTGCGGCTGCTGCTACTGCAGCAGCCGCAGTAGAGCCCCTACAAAGGGCTCCGGAGGGGGCTGAGATGGAGTGCCAGTAATGGCCCCATTTCACCCCCTCCTGTTGAACGTCAGCCACTGCGCCGCCCAGGAACTGATGCTCCTGAGCATGGCGCAGTGACAGATGCCTGTGGACGGCGAGCAATGGGTAGCTCGCCGTCCGATCAGAACAGGCCCGGGTTGACGGCGCGCTGTGTTCTACGCGCGCCAAACCAGCAGTCGTCAGCATGGGTCGGGGCCCGTTAGGGCCAGAGCCTGCCAGGGTTGCGGAATATGTTCGAAAGAGTTACCGCGGCCCTGGAAGGAAAGGCACTAGGAGGACAAAGGGTGGGTTTTAGTCAGTAAAAGTCTGACACTCCCTGCCGCTCCACCCAGAGCGGGAGGGGTCATTTGATGATTTCCCATCCTCAAAAAAAAAAAAGAAAAGCCCTGACGTGAAAATTCCCAAATAAAAAATAAATCTTATGTAATTGGTAAATAAACATTAAATTCGCGATTGATGACGTGATTTTTTGCTGTTTTTTATAGAATGGTACGGAACACTTCGTGCGCGAGTCTGACTCGCACTTGGCCGGTTTTTTCAATAGATGGCGTTACGTGTAGGTATGTGCTTCACGTAATTAAAAGTAATTTCTTCTTGAACATTTTAAGTACAAATATCTTTTGATAGAACGAACCGATTACGATGAAACAAAAAACTAATTAATAATCTGAGTTACGGACAATTTTAATGTGTAAAAGTTATCTACATTCTTTTTGTACTATCTACGTGATGCCTGCACATCTAAACAGACAAACAGATAAACAGACCAACAGATAAACAGATAGGTAAACAGACCAACAGATAAACAGACAAAAACTCCAAAAACGCTAGAAATGTGTTCTGTTATTATTATTCTGACTATTATTATTTTTTTAATTCAGTGTATAAAAATGACTCTTCAACAGATTTATTACGTGTGTAGGTACCTATGTATGTATAGAGAGATAGATATAGATTATTGGTATGCGGTACCTATCTACCTATTCTTGCGCACTTAATTAATAGAAGTAAGTAAGTAGGTACTTAACATAACCAAAGAAAGTAAACAAAAACCCACAAACCCACTTAATTAGGTACCTACTTACATCAATTTTATTAATCGAATAAACTGCCTAAAACCAACAATTCAACGAGGTGTTAAAAATTAAAACTAATAGGATATCCGGCAAATTAGTATTCCTATCAAAATATGCTAAGCCGTTGAAATATTAATTAAATCTTGGGTTACTTACTCAGAAGGGTCAAGCGTTAAAAGATTTAAATGAATGCAAAGCTAAAACGAATAAGAGAGCCTTCATTTTACTGAAATTCCGCCAGCTTTCGTCATTCCAATTTAGGTACCATGTACCTATATTGATTCAAAATACCTAGGTGAGTATGATGACCATCCATCCATACCCACTGTAGCGTAAAAAAAATGGAAAACACATTTTTACACTGAAACACGTATACATTTGTAAAATAATAAAAAAACGCCTAAATTATATATCACCACAAAATCAAATAACATAGACTTTAACATAAGACAAAAAATATGTTGGAAGTAATCGTCTAATTTAATTGTAAGTATTTAAACATTAAACACCTAAATATAACACAGAAACCATTACGTTTTTTATAATTAATCTAGTTCGGAGCAATATATGCAGATTTAGAACATGGTTGCAACACGTTTTTTTAATACAGTGGAATCATTTCATTTAAGAAAATACGTACCTAATTGTTAGTTTGTAGGCAACTACAAGAAAGAAGTTGTGACATTTTATAAAAAAAAACTAGCTGTCCCCCGCGGCTTCGCTCCTGTCAACTGGCTACCTACCCTACACCTACCCTGCACCTACCCTGCACCTACCCTGCACCTACCCTGCACCTACCCTGCACCTACCCTGCACCTACCCTGCACTTACCCTGCACCTACCCTGCACCTACCCTGCAGCTACCCTGCACCTACCCTGCACCTACCCTACACCTACCCTACAAAAAAAAAATCCCTTGTTATCAAAGTATATTAAAAAGTCCCATGTCCGTCTCCTAGTTCTAAGCTACGTCCCCACCAATTTTCAGCCAAATCGGTTCAGCCGTTCTTGAGTTATAAAATAACAACGAAAAGTGGCATTGATTTTCATTTAAATAGATCTAAGTAACGGTATTCACGCGTACGAACGAGGGCACGTCGACGATACGCCTAGGGAGGTAGGGAACCTCCACCACAAACCTCTGCTCCGAGCCGTGAATGGTGAATCTCCACGCCGCTTCTTTACATCACCATCAGGGATAACGGTCGGTGAGTCTTTCTGCTTCTCGCTTCCTTGGTATCAAGCTGCAGTTGAAGGTACCTTGCGAACTCGCCGCGTAATCGGGCGATTTGGTCTTCACAGTGGATAGACCGGGGATCACTACCGGGGAAAACCGGCGAACCGGTTTCTAAGACAAAAAAAACGACTAATTAAATACCATTTCACAAGAAGTCTACGAAACCGATCACGAAATATAAGCGGAGTCAATTTAAGAAAAACTTACCAAAGAATTATTAATAAAATATGCACAAATTACCTGATACGTTTAACACAAGGTAATTTCGATTTTCCTGCTCAAAAAAATATAAGTACAACGTCTCACGTCGACGATAACACCAACATTCACAGGCAAACAAATTTAAATTTTTCTTGTCAAATATTTTCAATCGTATTTCAAACACTCGAACAGAAAGAAAAATTTAAGCAAGAAGGTTCGCTTCAAAAAAGGTCTAAAAAAAAACAGAAAAATTTAACCGCATTGAGAACCTCCTCCTTTTTTGGAGAAGAATCATGTGGTGACAACACTGCACCACCTATTATGCTAGGTAGGTAACTTATTTTTCATTTTTACTTAGCCAAATTTTAAAAAAATGTATATAATATATCTAGGTAAATATTACCTGTATATTATTAATTTATTACACGTTATGTAAATTCACTTATTTTGATTCACAGCTGGGTTATTTTTTTTTTATTATCATTATTTTTTTATTATAATGTTTGTGAAAATTTACAAAACACTTGTAAGTGTTTTGTAAATTTTCACAACCATTATTATCATAACTATATACACACTTAAATAAAAGACAACTAAAAATAATCTAAAACATGGCGTCGAAAAATTCCTCCGCAATGCTGACCACTGGTAATGTACCCAAAAGGCCACGTTGTATGGCAATGCTTATCCTTTGTCCGAGGTAAAGTAAAAGCCAGCGCTACGGTCACGCGAAGTGTCAACTAAGCGTCTTGACAGATCTTTAAACAAGTAATGAGCACTCGGACCCCACAACCCGAGAGTTTCCACCCCAAACGGCTCAAAAATATAACTACCAACAAGGTTATTATATTTCCGCCGCTAGAGGTTCTCCGCAGCCGCAGCGGCAGCGCCAGCAGTCAGCACAGCACGAAGAGCTAGGAAGATGGGATGGCGCAAGAGTATCGACACAAGTAGCGTCCCACACTAATGGCCTACCCATCTTCCAGAGAAATAACGACATACATAACTTAACTAAAATATGTTAATATCTAATAATAAATAAAAATAATACTACAATAAACATACAAACAAATATATAAATAGATTTAACTAAAAAAAAGTAATACTTATAATAGAGTAACACATATCTGTAATATACAGAGGATTACAGTACAGTAGAGAGATAATGCTCTCCTCTTCTATACTATTTTTTCAATAGAGAAATGTTCTTACATTCACGCATGGCTGATGGAGTGAGTTCCACAATAGTACTGCAAGGAAAGAGAAGGAGTGGTAATAGGAATGAGTTTTATGAGATGGGAAGTATAGATGATGTTTGAAGAGGGAATTACACAGCGCATTGGCAGGGCGAGTAAACCAGAAACAATCGCGCAAGTAGACAGGGTTCGTAGGACTACAGAGCATGTTGTAAAAATATCAATTAATCAATCAAATCCATTTCGTGCGATTTCATAACCGTTGTTTAATATGCAATTTATGCAATGCGTCTTTAGAACTGTGGCTGGAACTCGAAAGTTTTATGAAACAGTAAACAACTTGTGGCTTCTCAATGGCTGGGCAGTAGGCGGAGACACGGACATGACATCCGTAGCCTTTAATGGCCACAGTCTTGACAAAAACGATTATGTAACTCCTGACTCTATCGCAAATCATTTTAATAATTTTTTTATTGACGTAGTCACCAAGAATGACTCAAACGGTGAACGACATTCGACTTTAAAATATATGGATAATATTGAATCAATTGGCAACTCTATATTTCTGGGCCCATTAGATGAAGTGATTTAAAGAAAATAATTATGTCCCTAAATGACTCCAAAGCAACTGGTTATGATCAAATTCGTACTGACATAGTAAAATTATCTGTGAATGTAATTCTGGGACCTCTTTTGCACGTTATTAAACTCTCATTAGAACAAGGGATATTTCCCGATATATTAAAGAGATCGATAGTAAAACCGTTACATAAAAAAGGAAATAAAACTCAAATGGACAATTATAGACCCGTGACACTAATACCTATATTTTCAAAAGTTTTTGAAAAAGTTTTCCTGGCAACTACAGGCCAGCGTCGGTCGGGCGGAGCGCGGTTAGAGGGGCGCTATTCTGGAGGGAGGGCTCGCCTGAGCGTCACGTGAGTGCAGAGTCGGAGTTCGAGTTGGACTCCGACGACCTGGTGACCGTGAGCTCGGCGAGCTCTGGACCCGAGGGGGCGGGGACAGGTGCGGAGGACTCTAGGTCCTTCCGCAAGCGGCCTAGACCGGAGGACGACCGGGGGTCGTCTTGCAGCGAGGAGGTGGCATCGGCTCGCAAAATCCCCACCAGCAGGCGGGATAAGGGCCGAGAGGGAGGCAAGAGCAGAGTCCTTGCCCCCAAGGAGGCTGGCCAGCGATCCGAGGAGCTCGCCGATGCTGGACGACCCCCCGGAGATGGCGGTCGCGGGGCTCCTGGTTCGGAGTCCTCCGGCGGTGAGACGGATGACTCCGGACAGGAGCGGGTTCGGAGGGCCGGGTTTGCGGAGGTGGTGGAGGCCGCGATCCGCGATGTGGCCTTGAAGAGGAAACTTTCCTCTAAAAACAAGGCCATAAGCGCGGCGCTGGCCTCCATCCTGGCGGCAGCGGAGGCTAACCGAGGCGAGCCTCCGGCGGACGAGCCTCCGGCGGACGAACTGTCCAAACTGCAGCTCTGGCTGCCGCCACCGAGCGTCTCCAGAGGGAGAACGCGGGGCTCCGAGCAGACCTGGCCAGGCTCCAGGGAGCCAGCCCACAGGGTGCGCCTAAAGGGGGGCGCAAGGAGGACAGCCAGCCCGTGCCGCAGGAGAGCCAGGTGCTGGACCTTGTGCGGCAGGAGATGGCTGCCTTCCAGGCGCGGTTCTCCGTCCTGGAGGGCATCGTCCTGCGCCCCCCGTTAGTGGCGAGTAGACTCCAGGCCAGATAAAGGTGGCCTCATACGCGGCCGCCGTGGCTGCCACACCGGGGTCGTCCGGCCAGGACAAAGGGTCCGGGCCGGCACCCGCGAAATCGGTGCCGGGAAAACCGGACCCGGCCCCGGGAAGGAAGAGGAAGGGTGGGGTTGCTGCGCGGATGGCGAAGGCTCCTGCGCCGTCTGTGCAGCAGCTCCCCCCGGCTTCCTCGCCTTTAGAACATCCCCCGGCTCAAGCCGAATGGCAAGTGGCCGGGGAGAAGAAGAAGGCGGGAAAAGGCAGCCAGGGCGGCCAAGAGGCGGGAGAGGAAGCGGCGGCAGAAGGCGCGAAGCGTCGCGGCTGCGCTCCGCCCCCCGAAAACCGCGGCTGTAGTGCTCACACTGCAGCCGGACGCGGTGAAGAGGGGCGTGACGTACGCGGACATGCTCACCAAGGCGAAGGAGGTGGTGAACCTTGGTGAGCTAGGCATCGTAGGGGGCCTCCGGCTCAGGGTCACCATGACTGGGGCCCGGATGTTGGAAATCCCCGGGGCAGCCAGCGGCCCAACCGCGGACGCTCTAGACGAAAGGCTCAGGGCGTCCCTAAGCGCGGACGATGCCCAAGTGTCCAGGCCCACCAAGTGCATTGACATGCGCATCTTGGGCCTGGACGACTCCGTCACGGAGGCGGAGGTGGTGGCCGCCGTCGTTAGGACGGGGGGGTGCTCAGCAGAGGAGGTGAAGGCGGGCACCTTACGTCCTGACAACACGGGCATACGCACCATTGTGGTGAGCTGCCCCGTGTCGGCGGCCAAGACCTTCTCGGAGGGCCGAAGGTTTTTGGTGGGTTGGGTTTCCGCGCATGTCAAACTGCTGGAACCCCGACCTCTGAGGTGCTTCCGGTGCCAGGTGGGCCACCATGTGGGAGGTCAATGCACCTCGGAGGTGGACCGCAGCGGTCTATGTTTCCGCTGCGGTCAGCCCGGTCACAGGGCCAGCTACTGCGACGCCGCGCCGCACTGCGTAGTCTGTGCGGCAGCTGGCAAGCCGGCCGACCACTGGGCTGGGGGTAGGGCCTGTGCCCCACCCGCCAAAGCCGGAAACAGGAGAAAGCCCTCCGCCACCGCCGTCTCTGCCGCGACCGCCGCCACTGCCGCCGCTTCTTCCGCCGCCATAGCTGGTTCCACTGCGGCTGCTGCTACTGTTGCAGTAGCAGCAGCCGCAGTAGAGCCCCTACAAAGGGCTCCGGAGGGGGCTGAGATGGAGTGCCAGTAATGGCCCCATTTCACCCCCTCCTGTTGAACGTCAGCCACTGCGCCGCCCAGGAACTGATGCTCCTGAGCATGGCGCAGTGACTGATGCCTGTGGACGGCGAGCAATGGGTAGCTCGCCGTCCGATCAGAACAGGCCCGGGTTGACGGCGCGCTGTGTTCTACGCGCGCCAAACCAGCAGTCGTCAGCATGGGTCGGGGCCCGTTAGGGCCAGAGCCTGCCAGGGTTGCGGAATATGTTCGAAAGAGTTACCGCGGCCCTGGAAGGAAAGGCACTAGGAGGACAAAGGGTGGGTTTTAGTCAGTAAAAGTCTGACACTCCCTGCCGCTCCACCCAGAGCGGGAGGGGTCATTTGATGATTTCCCATCCTCGAAAAAAAAAAAAAAAAAGCCAGTCGTACGCTTTTCCTCCGATTCCGTATTTGTAGACTTTAGCTAGTAAGCGTTCGTGACTGACATGATCAAACGCCTTGCTCATGTCCATAAAGAGCACTGAAACAGGAATTTTGTTGTCAATAGAGTCCATTACTGATTTTATTAATTGAAATGCTGCTAAAGATGTGCTTCTATTTTTGCGAAAACCATTTTGTTAATCATTTATAATATTGTGGTGTTCAAGAAAGTTTACTAATTTCTTAAGGAAAACTTTTTCAAAAACTTTTGGAAAATATAGGTCATTTCATTTCATTTCATTTATTCAAAAAACAACTAACGTTGTGTCTGAATGTTACAAAAAAAAAGATCAGCCCGATTAGTGTCACGGGTCTATAATTGACCATTTGAGTTTTATTTCCTTTTTTATATAACAGTTTTACTATCGATCTCTTTAATATATCGGGAAATATCCCTTGTTCTAATGAGAGATTAATAACGTGCAAAAGAAGTCCCAGAATTACATTCACTGATAATTTTACTATGTCAGTACGAATTTGATCATAACCAGTTGCTTTGGAGTCATTTAGGGACATAATTATTTTCTTTAAATCACTCTCATCTAATGGGCCCAGAAATATAGAGTTGCCAATTGATTCAATATTATCCATATAGTTTAAAGTCGAATGTCGTTCACCGTTTGAGTCATTCTTGGTGACTACGTCAATAAAAAAATTATTAAAATGATTTGCGATAGAGTCAGGAGTTACATAATCGTTTTTGTCAAGACTGTGGCCATTAAAGGCTACGGATGTCATGTCCGTGTCTCCGCCTACTGCCCAGCCATTGAGAAGCCACAAGTTGTTTACTGTTTCATAAAACTTTCGAGTTCCAGCCACAGTTCTAAAGACGCATTGCATAAATTGCATATTAAACAACGGTTATGAAATCGCACGAAATGGATTTGATTGATTAATTGATATTTTTACAACATGCTCTGTAGTCCTACGTACCCTGTCTACTTGCGCGATTGTTTCTGGTTTACTCGCCCTGTCAATGCGCTGTGTAATTCCCTCTACAAACATCATCTATACTTCCCATCTCATAAAACTCATTCCTATTACCACTCCTTCTCTTTCCTTGCAGTACTATTGTGGAACTCACTCCATCAGCCATGCGTGAATGTAAGAACATTTCTCTATTCAAAAAACAGTATAGAAGAGGAGAGCATTGTCTCTCTACTATACTGTAATCCTCTGTATATTACAGATATGTGTTACTCAATTATAAGTATGTATTTAGGTAAATCTATTTATATATTTGTTTGTATGTTTATTGTAGTATTATTTTTATTTATTATTAGATATTAACATATTTTAGTTAAGTTATTAGGTATAGTCTATCCTAAGTCTCCTTTTGTCTCACAGTGCCTATGTTTCTTATCCCACTTTTCTGTCGCAGGTCTACTGGAAGAAATTTATTTTGAAATAAGCAGTACCTACTTACCTTTGTGCTCTTTTCTCTGTGTACAATTTTCTTTTTGAAGTTTTAGTGTGTGTGTACACTACAGCATACATAGCTTAGCATGCATACCATATTTGCATGCGTATGGTATGGTATGCATGCTACTCTATGCATATAGAGTAGCATGCATAGTGTAGTATGCATAGCGTAGCTTGCATAGTTTAGCATGAATAGCGTAGCATGCATTGTGTAGCATGCATATTGTAACATGCATAGTTTAGTACGCGTAGTAGTTTATGCTTAGCGTGGCATACATAGCGTAGCATGCATAGCATAGGATGCATGGTGTAGCATGCATAGCGTAGGAAACATTACGTTGTATGCATAGCGAAGCATTGATGTTTCATGCATACCGTAGCAAACATACCAAAGACTCATACGCATAGTGTTTCATGCATAGTGTAGCATGTATAGCGTAGCATGCATAGCGTAGCATGCATAGCCTAACATGCATAGTGTTGCATGCATAGTGTAACATGCATAGTGTGGCTTGCATAGTGTAGCATGCATAGTGTAACATGCATGGTGTAGCAAACATAACGAAGCATGCATAGTGGTGGTTGGTAATATTGGTGACTGAAGCACCAATGGCATTAATTGAAACGTGGCTGGATGGACGCTGGCAGCAGAAGCAGAAGTACCAGAATGTTGGAACCCGGCAGGCAGAAGGCTCAGTCAATGTTTGTTCGTCAATATTAACCACCCATTCAACCATCACCCGCGTTGTTCGGGCGAGAAACAGCAGAGCTAGTGCCCTGTTACCATGCCGCTGAAGCCAACAAGAAAACGTGCAGGAAGAAATGGTTGGTCGGGCTCCGACACAGATTTGAAATAGGATCGGACGGTGTTATGAACATCATCATCATTACCGAACATCACCATGACTGAGGAGATGCTGCAGTCATTGGTAAACAATATCAATACCCCATATTAGTTCAACAAGCCCACAATTATGTTCGAATAGTGTAAACTAGTTTCCAATGTGCTAGATTTATGATCTGATTAGTGGCCGCTAAGTTATGGAACAATGCAACTGACAATAGCAACTTATTATAGTACTTATACCTACATCCATACAGTATGCGCAGTAGAGTGCATATTGAACATTAATTTATTATTAGCAACGATTGTAGGCACAGAATTAGCTAAGGCCGTTTAATATGTAGTTTAAATAGCCTATTATACCCCACCTCTGGGTATAGCGATTCGATCTATCACGCAGGTTTTTTTTTAATCCAATCGATAAGAAAAAAAACGAAGAGCCTTAACTTAAACACTAAATCGAAATCGAATGAAGTCGTTCAGATCTGCGAGTTTATAAAAGAAAGAATTGAAGTGATTTGTCCAATTCGTGGGAGTACGTCACTTGGAGAACCTTTAGCTTTCTTTATAGACCTCATTTGTATTGAGAGTTCAGCTCCCTCCCAATGAGCCGCGTCCCACTCGTCCCAGCCTACTGTATTGATTTGAATAATCTCAAATTTCCGTAGGGAAAATTCGGTTTCTAGTATGTAGCTGAAACGTGAATAAAACATCTCGACTGATTGGCATATTCTAATTCTAAGTACCTGTGGTTTAAATACGAGATTGTCAAGTGGGTTGGCAGGTTTTATTATATTTAAGTATAAGATAACTATAGATTTTGTGAGCGACTTGGCCGTTGCTAGAGTAGGTAAGCGATTATTCTAAGGAATCAAGTCTCTTGTAGATTGTTTAGGTAGGTGTAACATAGTAAGAAGTACAAAGACTGTTACGATGCTCAAGAAGTCCTAGGTTCTATTTCCGGGTAGAGCAAACAGAGGGCCAATTTTCAATTCATGTAATAGGTCACGAATCCAGACTGCGGGTTTGGTGCTAGAGTAGGTAAGCGATTATTCTACGGAATCAAGTCTCTTGTAGATTGTTTAGGTAGGTGTAACATAGTAAGAAGTACAAAGACTGTTACGATGCTATAGAAGTCCTAGGTTCCATGGGGTAGAGCAAACATCCAGACTGCGGGTTTTACGGTAATCCCAGATGGAAAAACCAATAACAGAGTGCAATCTGTCAAAAAACCGTTAATTTCCATACATTTTTTGCGACTGAGATATGCGAATGCGAATGTTGCTTAAAAATAAGTAGAATTGGCACATTTTTATTGGTTTTTCCATCTGGGATTACTGTAAAGCCCGCAGTCTGGATTCGTGCCCTATTACTGACTTGAAAATTGGCCCTCTGTTTGCTCTACCCGGAAATGGAACCTAGGACTTCTAGACCATCGTAACAGTCTTTGTACTTCTTACTATGTTGTTTTTGTACTTCTTTATAATGTATGTGCCGAAATGTGGGTGAACTATACAACGTGTAACAGAATAAACGCAATAGTACTCATCATTATGAACAACTTTCACTATGAGACCAACACTGAAATCGCAAAGAAAAAATCAACTGCCCCATACATTTATGTGTGCATAACTCGACAAAATGTACTGAACAGAGATTTCTTTTTCGCGCTTTCGCGGTTTGTCCCATGGTAAAAGTAGATCAAAATGATGAGTACCCTTATAAGGTATTGCGTTTATTCTGTTACATGTTGTATATGTATATATGCCTATGTAGGCATCTCTGCCCTTCTGAGGACACAGGCGTGATATTATAGTAAAAGGAAGGAAAAACTGCTTATTTAAGTTAAGGTAGTACCTACCTGCCAACAAATATCATAGACAATTAAATATTTAATCGTTTTAACAACACAAAAGTTTAAATTAGGATTTATTACTTTGGCACAAACTTCTAATCAATCAACTTCATCAATTGCAAAGCCTGGTAAAGCCTAGCTAAAGTACTTGCAAGCATTTCGAAACGTGAAACAATTAAAGTGGCTCGCGAATTAGGTAACTAATAAAAAGTAGTTAAAGTCAGCAGAAGTTTTGCCAGTCGGTCACGCGATAAAATTCAAATTTTCGCCAGAAAAACAGCAATAACATTTAATGATGGCAATCAGAAAGTTTTTCCGTATTTCCTGTTTAGTTCCCGCTGTACAACTTAATTGAAGTATGAAAATGATCAGACTTTATAATTTTTAGTAATAAACCTTTTTTTTCATAGTACTTAATGTTCCCGTACATAATGCTTTCAATTACAGGGGAAACAGAATAAATTCTAAAAATAAAAAAAAACAGCAGTTGTACACTTTTACGACACGACGAAATCGGGAGCTTGCAGATGGCATCTTGTTTTTAAAATGCAGATAGTGAACACTGAACCGCTGCTATTGCCCCGAAAGGGGGGAAATGTTTTAAAAAAAAGTTAGTTATACACACTTATTGTTACGAGCTTGGGGTTAGTGACAACAAAAACAGCCGATAATATAACCAAACAAATGGTCACTTTAATTAAACAACACTATTTAAACTTTAAACACTATTTAAAAAACACAATATCACCACTGATCAGTTTAATGATCACTTTAATCGCATCTGAAGATCGCTTTCGAAGGTATGGCTCGTATCGCAAATCCAATACTGACTCGGTCGCTTTTGTTTTGGATCTGGCCACTTGCAGGTCTAGCATACTAAGGCTATCAACCTGTGGTGACCTCAAATGAATTTAAGGCCTCCAGCCAGAGCTTAAAGTTACTAATACTTATCTAACGACCGCTCGCTAAGGGCATCCCCTGTGGGATACGGACCTCGGCTTACAGGCGTCATTTCGGAGGGGCAGCAAGGGACAGGCTGGGCCGTATTATTTGGGGGATTTAAAGCTATTGGCTCAGCGACGCAGGCTGGCTCGTTAGGCAAAAGTTGAAGAGTGATTTGACAGGGTCCTCGTTGGCGAGGGCGGAAAACGGAAAGCGGTCTTTTTTTGTATTTTCTTAGTGCTGGGGGAAACCAGCCCTCTACCTACAGCTTTCTTATAACAGAGTCGAGGTCGTCGGGTTCGACGAGGGTATACCAAGGACGGAACTTATCTGGGAGGGAGCATAGCGGGTAGCCGATGCGATTAGAGGGTTTTGGTGCTTTTCAGCAGATTCGATAAAGCGCTGGTAAGGCGTTTCATGAACTGCTTTATGATTGGGATTTTGAGATCAATATGGAGTCGTTCATTCCTTACGAACCACGGGGCGCCCGTGGCCTTTCGGAGAAAACGGTTTTGTACAACTTTCGATCTGCTTTGACTTTGTGTGTGCGAATGTGGCACACGCATAAGTCATAATCGGACGTAACTGACTCGGTCTCGGGCTATGCGGGCCTTATATAGGGGGCCAGTTAATTCTAGAACCTTCTACTGTAGAAACATCTAGAAAGTCCGCGTACATACCGTCCCGAGATGTCGAGAACTCTGGAATGTTTTGGCATAGAAAAGTTTAAAAGGATCCTGACTCTACTAGTTCTCCTACTCGATACTAGATATACCTCTGTTTACGCAACGTCAAATGTGGCGCACAACCATATTTTTGCATAAATCATGTCTTTGGTTATAATTATTATGTACGGTGCCGTGTAAAATTATAGGTAGTAGTTAAAACATCGAGCAGTAAATATGCCTACATATTTTGAATTAACATTGGTGTTTTTTTTTACACTTTTACAGTTTTGCGTTTGACGACGATCAAACCAAATGCTAGGCGAAGTGGGCGACGATGGAGCACGCTTGCTTACAAGTAACCTATTCGCTTTTGACCCTAGATATTAGCTATCAAGATATACATACTCTGGGAAAAAAAACCACTCCATAGCTGTACGCAAAAATCACCATCTTTATTATTTATCATGTGGGTAGTAAGGACCCCACACACCCTTTTTTTTTTTTTTTTTCTGGATGGGAAATCATCAAATGACCCCGCTCTGGGTGGAGCGGCAGGGAGTGTCAGACTTCTACTGACTAAAACCCACCCATGCTCCTCTTAGTGCATTTTACGTTCCAGGGCCGCGGTAACTCTTTCGAACAAATCCGCAACCCTGGTAGGCTCTGGCCCTAACGGGCCCCGACCCATGCTGACGTCTGCTGGTTTGGCGTGCGTAGAACACAGCGCGCCGTCAGCCCGGGCCCGTTCTGATCGGACGGCGAGCTACCCATTGCTCGCCGTCCACAGGCATCAGTCACTGCGCCATGCTCAGGAGCATCAGTTCCTGGGCGGCGCAGTGGCTGACGTTCAACAGGAGGGGGTGAAATGGGGCCATTACTGGCACTCCATTTCAGCTCCCTCCGGAGCCCTTTGTAGGGGCTCTACTGCGGCTGCTGCAGTAGCAGCAGCCGCAGTGTAACCGGCAATGGCGGCAGAAGAAGCGGCGGCAGCGGCGGCGGTCGCGGCAGAGACGGCGGTGGCGGAGGGCTTCCTCCTGTTTCCGGCTTTGGCGGGTGGGGCGCAGGCCCTACCCCCAGCCCAGTGGTCGGCCGGCTTGCCAGCTGCCGCACAGACTACGCAGTGCGGCGCGGCGTCGCAAGAGCACCCCACACACCCTAGTGTCAGAGTTTCGAAGCCGCCTCAAGGGCCTCTGACATGGTTTATTTGACGACCGCACGGAATCATCTTTTTATCAGACAATCAGGTGATTCAAGCCTGCAATGTCCTAGCCAAACTGGAAACAACTTTACAAAGTATGCTTCCCGTGGGAACAGAACCCACTACCACCGGGTGACAAGGCAAACGCCTAAACCACTCGACCACGGACGCAGTTAAAGAAATCAACATAATCAAGGTGAAAGCGCCAGGGTAGCCCGCGAAATTCAAATTTTCTTACGTTTTTTGCAATTTGCAAGTCAGTATCAGGTTGTATCTTGGTCAAAATATGATTCACGGCCGTAGGAAGTGCTTATTTACATAACTATAATCATTAAAATCATAAATATAACTCCTTTAGTTAGAATTGATGCCAAATGTTATGATTTCATGAAATACTAAATTTGGCATCAATTCTAACTAGACCTGCAAATTGCAAAAAAAACTTAAGAATACTTGAATTTCGCGGGCTACCCTGGCGCTTCCACCTTAAAGTAAGTGGTACTTTTCATTCTATAGGTAGGTACCTATTTGTTAAGTTAGTATCTACCTGATTTAGCTACCATTCCCTCTCTATGAAAGTATTGACATTCAAGACCCTCAATCTAAGAGTAAATATGAGGATTCCGTATAATAATATTATATAATTCTCGAGGGCGCCTCTTATAAATTAAGCAATGTAGGATCCTAATTAGATTTAGCTTCGTCCTACACTCCGTGAATTCTTATAACTGACACGTATGAATTCTTGCGACACATAAGTACCTAATTAAGTAAAGTAATTAGATCAACATAGCGAGCGAATATCTAAACCATTTGCGATTTGCTGATGATATTGTGATAGTGACAGAAAATCACAGTAGGTATGTTAGAGAGTCTCAATTCGTGTAGTAGAGAATGTGGACTGGAGATGAACCTGGAAAAAGCCTGTATAATGTAAGGTCAAATGGAGAACAGATACCAATTGAAATACAAAGACAAAATATAAACTACCTAAATGAATTATGAATACCTGGGTCAGACTTTATCATTTTCAATTACAAGGCAAGCGTGGCAAGCCATGTCACTAACATTTTTCATAGACAAGTGAGATTCTGTCAACGGTAGCGTAGCGAAGACATGGCGAAGGCGATTGTCAAAACGTCAAAAATTTAAGGAATTGACAGATGCTATCGAAATGTCACGTGATCAAATTCTTACATTTTGGCATTTCGACAGGACAGTCTCTTTCGCTAATTGTTTGGCATATTGTCTATAGGGCCTCCTGACTCCTGAGACCATAGAATAAGTAGAAATGGCTAAGTAATCAATGAAAATCGTTGTGCTTAATTTTCCAAAACTAAACTTTAAAAGGGGATATAGGGGGCGTCGAAGTTTGTGGAGTACCTTCTAAATCCGCGCGGACGAAGTCGCGGGCGTAGTGCTAGTTTATTATATTACTATTAATATTAATTATATCAACATTTTACCTACTCTAGCAATAACAAAGTAATAAAATATTTTTATAAACGCTAAAATACTTTAGAGACGCGAAACTTTTTTTCTTCGACTAGGTACCAGCTTAGTCGGGCGTCGAAAGTTTAACTTTAAAAAACTAGGCATAGCTTTTTCCCGCGGCTTCACATTTTCCGAAGTCGAAGAAAAAGTAGCCTGTGTCACTCAGCAATTGTCTCAGTCTTTTTATTAGCCAAAGAATTTTCATCAGTAGATATCATGTACGAGTATATCTATTGATTACCTTTTTCAGACATGTAAACAAACAAACTTACCTAGCTTTAATTTGAACTATGAGTTTAGTCTGAACGAAATCACAAACCTATCAAGATTGTAAACATCACTTTCCTACTTAGGTTTACGTTTCTAGACAAATTCAAACTCCACATTTACAAACATGTCTTTCGTTCTACGAATTATGCAAAATCAACCGGAAAATTTTAAGAGAAAATCCAGTTGTTGAGTACACGGCCAAAGAAGCCACATACTTACCTTGTTACTCAGGAATGAGGTCGGCAACCTACCTACTTAGATGGCAGAGCATGACCCAAGAAAATCTCTCCATGGTCCGTGCTTCGGGTGCAATTGTTTTGTACGAGCTGTGTTTCTTACTGCAATGCATTTATAATGGAGGATAAGACTAGCGACAGAGTACATTATAAGACTCGCACAACGAGTATTGGAAGTAGTTTGTAAGATTATATTTTTCAGTTTATATGACACAAGGTGCAGAATGCAGGTTGTTAGAAAAATTGTTCTGGATTGAAAGATTCATTCGAACTTAGGAGAAGTAATTATTGTCTGCCTCATACTAATTACTGCTCGAATGAGTTATAATAAATTCAAATGAGTGTTCAAATATACCTAGACCTGTTTTTCGCCAATTAGCAATAGGGAATATGCATTGTGCATGCAATTTTTTATTTGGAAAATAAAATACTTTTAGCTCTAGTAAACAATTATGAAATAGTTTTTAAAATATTTTCATTAGTGACGAAGTTATAAAGCTTCAAAGTTGACGATTATAAAGAGAAGTCCGATGCGAACTCTGACTTCAAATACCAACCATGGCGCCTATACAGCTGCCATAGAAAACGGCGTTTTCGCGAGAGGGACTGATAATTATATTTGTTTAAAATAGTTATAATAATTTTATCTCGTTTGTTTTTCGGTCAAGTTTGATTCTATTTTCACTGTTAGTATATTTCTAGATAAAATATTTAGATGCTTAATGATAAACTGTTTTTTTCATGCATATTTCCTTATTGACCAAAAGGTGATTTAAATTTCGGTCTCGGTGTCTCCAGTAGCATCATATTCCTATACAATTTACTTCTGAAGGATTGAGTAAAAGCTATGGGTATATATCTGGACTTCTATACACAACTAAGTACCGAAACCTAAAAACTTTTTAGGTAGGTAGGTAGGTACCCATGTCGTCCTCCGAAAGGTCGAGGGTAAGTGGACGAATTCATGAGCATACTTTACATTTAAATGATCCACTTCATTTTAATAATTTCTTAAAGGTACCGGAAGAGACCGTTTTAATTCCGGAAGTATAGGATCAGCTTTCTCGGAAATCACGAATCGCGTTGCATGATCGCGTTGCTCAGTTAGATAAGGAGTTGTGAGTATGAGAAAGTCTGTGCTTTCAACAAACACGTGAGATCGACAGTTTTTAGAAGGCTAAGTTAAGCTTATGAACTATTCATATTTTTGAAAACTTGGCATTTTCCAATTAAATGTATGTGGGTGTGGGTGTTATTTTAATTTAACAAACAGATCATTTAATTTTATTAATTTGTATATGTCGCAGCCAACTAGCTTAATCCGCCGTTTCATTAAAAGCCTAGTCTTTTCATTGAACTGCTCCGTTTAATCAGCGACATAAGTAAGAGCTCTTACACACGAGCGGCATGTTGCCAACGGCAGAGGTAACGGCAGCCGAGGACACGAGTCGGCGGCCGCCGCCGACGCGTCAGCGGCAGCCGTTGATTCATCGACGGCTGCCGTCGACACGTATCGACGGCTGCAGTTACTTCTGCCGTTGGCAACATGCCGCTCGTGTGTAAGAGCTCTAACTGGGCAGGTCATCAGACGATATTTAAGAAAAGATGTCACGTAGGTCACTGAAAAATCGGCACATTTAAATGAAAAGGCTAGGCTCTTGATTAAACAGCTGATTAAGCTAATTGCCTGCGACATATACATTATTCGATTATGCGAAACAGAAACAGGCAAGGTGTTCAGCTTTCAAGCGCCTAAAAATAGAAAACGCTAAATAAAGTCCACTCATTTAAGCAGTAGGTATTACGAAACCCTCTGAATTTCAGGTAAAGGATGAAATAAGTACCTACTTATTCCCGCTCACCATTAAGCTTCCATTATGACAAAGTAAATATTTAAGAAATGTTAAACATTCCGCTTAAGAGTGATGCGAAAACGTCTCGAAGAGAAATCTCCGCCCCCCGCGCCTCGGCGGATCTCTTTCTATTTATTTTCCCCTCACTATACATTAAGAACAGGGAATTAGAGTAAAACAAAGAGAATAAATTATGACCATCCCAAACATTTGAAGTTATTAATAGGTTCGCCACTGCCTCCGTGGTCGAGTGGTTTAGGCGTTTGCCTTGACCCGGTGGTCGTGGGTTCGATTCCCACGGGAAGCATATTTTGTAAAGTTGTTTCCAGTTTGGCTAGGACATTGCAGGCTTGAACCACCTGATTGTCTGATACAAAAGATTCCGTGCTTCGGAAGGCACGTATAAGCCGGTGATCCCGGCCGCCAAATGGCGGTCGTCAACCAGATGAGGCTCTTGAGGCGGTTTACAACAGTATGATTCATACTGTAATAGTTTATGCCAGGGGAAGGCTCTGTACCTATGCTTTTGCGGTTGCACAACGACATGCTTTGTTTGGCTTGGTAGTGTAGATACAGGCCTACTCTACCTCCTCCCTCAGAGGCGGTAGGGTGGCGGGGTTTTGAGGGAGAGCGCAACGGTCGTGTAGATCCTCAAAGCAAGTCCGGTGGTGTACCTTCCCGAGGTTGCCGCCCCGTTTTTGGTCTAATTCCCTCAGAACTAGACGCAACTGAAACCACCGGGCGAAATATCACAGGGGTGGCGAGGTCATGCCCCTGGGTGTCCATCATCAAACAAGAGCAGATGGTGGATAGTAATGACCTCCCGCGTGTTTGTGCCGTGCGCGGGGACCCGTACGGAGGGATGAAGGAATCCTGGTGATTGAGTGGAGCAGGTTGCACACAACACATCACTTTGGTCTGGAATTCCTCTCACACGGGAGGTTGTGGGGTAGCTACCCACGATCAATCGGCTGTGGCGACCCATAAGCGGGTCGTCAAGCGAGGGCCGGTTTATGGAGGGGGGGCAGCCGGCGTGGCGTGGGGTTGCGGGATGAGTGGCGGCATAGTCTCGTGCCGTTTACAGTCTCGCGATCCTCCGTTGCGTGCGGGCTCGTCTACTTCTCCATAAGCTGGTCCTATACTGAAGGAGTAGCTCTGGCGTCCACTCGCGGAGCGAGTGGCGTCCCCGACTTGAGGGCTCCGTGGCGGGTGGAGAGCTCCGACGGTGAAAATCTTTAATCCAAACCTATGGACAAAGAGACTTCACACCTAACCAACACTCAGGCTGCGTCCTCTGATGCGCCGAAACAAACAACCAACAAACCATCAACGGCTGCGTCTTCTGATGCGCCAACTACAACCAGAGGTGCGTCCCAGGATGCGCCCAAGCGAAAACCGCCTAAGGCTGCGTCCTCGGATGCCCACAGACAACAGAAACACAAACATTCCGCTGCGTCCAAGGATGCGATGGGGAAGGCAATCGCCGGGCATGCGCCAAACCAGGCTGCGTCGAAGGTAACGCCAACCTCATCTGCGTCCAAGGATGCGCGCTCAAACACAACCCTGTCCGCAAGGCCTAGGGCAGCTCTCGCACACGGCGACTCAAAGACGGCTGCTGGCGTGGATGCGCCCACTAGGGCTGCGTCAGCGTCAGTGACCTCGGAGAGGGACCTAACGAGTCTGACCGAAGCCCTACCGACAGGGACAACCAACACGACCGGGATCGACATGTCGTCTCTTAGAGATGCCATTCAATCTCCGGTCAAACAAACCTGGACCACCGTCTCCCGCAAGACATCGTCCTCCAAGAGGCGTCTGTCTGCACCGCTCAAGACTGCGCAGCAGGACGCTGTGGCGGCCCCTGCCGAAGTGTTGGAAACAACAACGGCACCAGCAGGCGCGGCAGCCACGGCGATTAAGCGAAAGCGCAGCTTGAGACCTAGGGGACACAAAAAACACCAAACCAACGACGGGGAACTTCCTGCCAGGGCGCAGAAGCGTGAGCGACCCGAGGATTCCGTCACACCAACCGGGATAGGCAAGAAGAGCAAGCCTGCTCGCTCCCACATGGTAGACGGTTCTTTGGTGAGCTACGCCGAAGCCGCCGCGTCGTACAGGAGCAACGAGCTGTGCGTCGCCGTCATGACGGAACCTTTCGAGGACTTGACGCAAGAACAGGCAGAGGGGATCCGTCAAAAGATCGAAAAAGAACTGCGGGCGCTGCTTATGGCAGACCCTGACCCGTCCAACCCAACTGTAAACACGGCGATCCACTTCCGAGGCAAGGCCCACTTCGCCGAAGGAGTTCTCAAGACCTGGTGCGAGGACGACTTCACTCTGGCTTGGCTCAAGCGGATCGCAAAGACCATGCAGTCCCCGATCCCAGGGACCATTTTAACAGTTCGGCCACAAGCCGAAATACCTAAGAAGGCGTTGTGTATGCTGTTCGTGCCGGAGAACACCGAGGACACTCCGGCACTGGTCAAGCTACTTACCCGCCAGAATCCCAACCTACAAATCAACACCTGGACCCTGACACATGAAAGGGCTAGACAGGAGCCCCCGGGTACCTGTCTCTTCTTTCGTGTGCCAGAGTCCATGGTCAAAATTATCAAAGACCAAAGCAGGCGCGTGTACTACCTCATGGGCAGTATCTACATCCGTTTCCTGGAGGAGGGTGTCGCCAGTGAGGAGGGTACTGCGCCT
The DNA here is from genome assembly GCA_947386135.1 of Melanchra persicariae. Classification (NCBI taxonomy): domain Eukaryota; kingdom Metazoa; phylum Arthropoda; class Insecta; order Lepidoptera; family Noctuidae; genus Melanchra; species Melanchra persicariae. The sequence continues at coordinate 10,227,557 of OX376665.1, read as the reverse complement.
AAAACAACTGCATCCCCCGTCGCACCTGGCTTGGAGCCTGGTCCGCCGCCGCCTGTGCGGTCTCCGTCGCCTACCGCGATGGAGACCGTCGAGGAGGTGGAGGAGCGAGCTTCTTCCCCGGTTGTGACGGAGGAAATCAACGAGGAACCACCACAGGATCCACCCTCGCCCGGACTAACTTCGGACGAGGACTGCTTTCCGGCGGGGGAGGAGAGTGAGGACGATGGCAGCAGCCTCTGCTCTTCTCCCATGCGGGGAAACTAAGATCCTGCAAACCAATCTCCAGCACAGCCAAACTGCGTCGGCTACCTTACGCAGAGTGCTGGACAACCAACACCAAAAGACCATCGCCCTCATCCAAGAGCCGTGGATCAGGGGTGGCAGAATTTGTGGCCTTTCAAACATCGGAGGTAAGTTGCTGCTAGACACCTCCGTAAGTAATCCACGAACCTGCATCTTTATCCCTAAACATGTACCTAACCTATTAATCAACGAATTCTGTTCAAGAGACCTGACAGCAACAAGGCTTTCCAGAACAGGACAGGATCTCCCGGACATTGTCCTCGCCTCGGCCTACTTGCCAGGCGACGAGGACGTGCCCCTGCCAGAGCTCGCCTCACTGGTGGAGTACTGTGAAAGGGAGAAACTGGAACTAATCCTAGCAACCGACTCCAACGCGCATCACACTCTCTGGGGTAATGTCAAAACCAACAACCGAGGTGAGGCAATGCTTGACTTTATTCTTAGCAATAATCTTGTATTACTCAACAAAGGCTCAGAACCAACTTTCATAAACGCACGATCACAAACAGTAATAGATCTAACTTTAGCAACCATAGGTATCTCCAACTCCATCCAGGACTGGCATGTGTCCAGTGAACTATCATGTTCGGACCACAGATGGATCCGTTATACCATCAATTACAACCTACCCAAACCACAACCGAGGAGAATACCTCGTAACACAGACCAACCCAAGTTCATCAGGCTAGTCAAGGCAGAGTTTAGTAAACTACCCGCCCTACCAGCTGAAATTCCTATAACCAACTTAGACGAACATGTAAACAATTTAACATCAATCCTTGTAACTAGCTTTGAGCAGTCATGCCCACTCACTGTGCCTAGGCAGGGGGCAAGGCAACCCTGGTGGGGTCCAGAGTTAGAGAGACACCGTCGCAGGCTGAGAAGGCTGCTCAACAGAGCCATGAACACTCGGTCACCAGGAGACTGGGACCGATATACAACAACCCGCAGAACTTATAAAAAACTAATACGCCTTAGAGGTAAAAACGGATGGAGGCGTTTCTGTACCAACATTGAGAATAGCAACCAGGCAATGAGGGTTAAAACTTGTCTCGCCACTGAGACAGAACTCTCAATAGGATGCCTCAAAAAACCAGACAACACTTACACAACCAACGATGCGGAAACTAGCGAATTACTTCTCACCACCCACTTCCCAGGCTGCCAAATTGCGACCCAGCAGAGCTGGGAACCGCATAGGGAAAGGGCTACGAGCAGCCTGGATTGGGAGGTGGCTTCAGAAGTGATAGACAAAGATAAAATAATATGGGCAATCAACACCTTCTTACCTTTCAAGGCAGCAGGGTTGGATGGTATCTTTCCAGCTCTGCTTAGGTGGAGCGGTGACTCGCTAGCTGAATACCTTGTTAATATATTCCGAGCCTGTCTGGCTCACCGCTACATCCCCTTGATATGGCGAGAAGTAAAAATAATCTTTATTCCGAAACCAGGTCGAAGCGATTACACTCTGCCCAAATCTTTCAGACCCATCAGCCTCACCTCGTTCTTCCTAAAGACGCTGGAGAGGCTTGGGGATCGAGAGATCAGGAGCCAAATCTCGCTACTGAATCCCTTACACCCAAACCAACATGCCTACTGTGCAGGCAAATCAACCGAGTCCGCACTCCACTGCGTAGTAACACGCATAGGAAATGCTCTCAAAACCAAAAACCCAACACTGGGCGCCTTCATTGACATAGAAGGTGCCTTTGACAAAACAAATTTTGCCAGCATCGGCCAGGCACTAGCCGTGCACGGTGTGGCGCCAACGCTTATACAATGGATACACAACATGCTAAAACACCGCGCTATTCAATTCACTGTTAACACCACCACACGAGGAATCGTAAGTAGGGGCTGCCCGCAGGGTGGGGTGCTGTCACCACTACTGTGGAACTTAGTTGTAAATGAGCTCATCGCTGAGCTCAACGCCAGCAGTCTGTACTCGGTGGGTTACGCAGATGACATAGCAATCCTAATCACGGGGAAATTTGAAGGCATTTTATGTGACCTCATGAGGGAAGCTTTCAAAGTAATCGAGAATTGGTGTACAAAACACGAATTATCGGTCAACCCCCTTAAAACAGAACTAATAATGTTCACCAACAAGAGAGTCCTCGGACCTCATAAACTACCTAAACTCTTCAACACCGAACTAACACTCAAAGAAGAAGTCAAGTACTTAGGAGTGATACTTGATAGCAAATTACTCTGGAACAAGCACCTTGACTACAAATTAAACAAAAGCACAATCACACTTTACCAATGCAAAAAAATGCTAGGAAAAACGTGGGGGCTCTCTCCAAAGATCACGCTGTGGCTCTACACAGCTGTGATCAGACCAATGCTGACCTACGGTGCCTTGGTTTGGTGGACGAGGACTGAACTCTCGACCACCGTCTCTAGGCTCCAGCGGTTCCAAAGGTTAGCCTGTTCCGCTATCACGGGCTGCATGAGGACAACCCCAACTACAGCAATGGAGATAGCCCTACATCTAACTCCCCTCGACATGTACATACAGCAGGAGGCAGCACTAGCAGCCATCAGGCTTATGCACTTAGGCATATGGGGCAAGAACCATACTAGTCCTCACGCTGGCATCCTGGACCGGGCGATCGAGTATCAACCTCTCATCGCTGCCCCGTGTGATAGGACACCGAATAAACTCATGTTTAACAAAAGCTATAGCATACAAACAACAGAGGAAGAGAGTGACCAGTCAGGAGTCAATGAAGTACGCGTCTACACAGACGGCTCAAAAACTCCACAGGGTTCAGGGGCTGGCATACACTCCCTAGACCTCAACATTAACTTTCACTTACCACTAGGCGAACACAGCTCGATATTCCAATGCGAGTGTGTCGCCCTAACACAAGCCGCAACAGCCGTAAAGCGTCTAGGGATACACAGCTACGCAATTAGATTCGTATCTGATAGCCTGGCTGTGCTTAAAGCCCTAGAGAACAAACAAACCAACAGTAAACTAATTTTCGAGTGTCACCTCTCCCTGGAGAGTATATCGCTGTCTAACAGGATCACCCTCCAGTGGATCAAGGGACACAGCGGATCCCTAGGCAATGATGCCGCAGACGAACTTGCGAAGAGAGGTTCCGAGATGGTAGTTTTAGGCCCATACCCACTCCTTCCTCTACCTTTCTCGCAGTTTCGTACATGGATTCGCCAGAGATCAACTGAACTCCACAACAACAAATGGTCACGGGCCACAGACTGCAGGCAGTCAAAAATGGCAATGCCGTGTCTAAACCCGCGATTAACTAAACGACTACTCAGCCTAAGCAGAAACGACCTTAGAACAATAATAGGGACAATTACGGGCCATTGCCCCCTAAACAAACATCTCTATAACATAGGCGCCACGGACAGCCCACTCTGCAGGGGCTGTTTTGACGCCGAAGAATCAGCTGCCCACGTCATCCTGGAATGCGAGGCTGTGGCTACCCAACGTGAACAAATCCTCGGAACGGTGAGGTCGCTCCGCGAAGCCTGTGAAGCTCCCAGGAAACTTCTGTGCTTCTGGGCGGAGCTAGGCTGGCTAACTTAGCCAGGACATCTACGCACAACGGACCGAATGAGAGTCTAAGTGCGGATAACGGAGTCCCTACTCTACTCTACTCTACTCTAGTTTATGCCAGCGTCTTCGCCCATATCATGGTCGGAAAATTATTTCTAAGGAAAGCACTACCATGATAAAGCGTATGTTCTAAACCAGTTTCGTCTAAATCCGTTGAGCTGTTGAGGCGTGATTGATTTAATTATCAAAAGTGTATGTAGTTAATAAATCAATCAATCTACCTAGGCTTTTCCTCCAGTCCAAGCGGATGCAGCTGACTACCAGTATTTTACAAGAAGCGACTGCCTATCTGACCTCGTCATCCCAGTGCCTTTTTTTTTCTTTGTTTTCGGGGGGAATCATTCAAAAGGAGCCAGGACTTTTGGGGAAAAAGACCAGAAAGTGTGAGATTTTTACCTCACTAAACCACCCCGGTGATCACCATCAGCACGTATAGAAGAGGCCCCACACCGGAACCCACCCTGTGCAACGCCTGCAACCCAACTGCACCTAACTGGGTAACACGATACCCCTTGACTGGAGTCATACCCGTAACGACAGTCAAAGATCTACAAATGACAACGGACAACGTGGCCCGACCGCCCGACACGTATAGTAGTGCAATGGGCACGGCCCGGACACAGACGTGTGTGGAACCTCGTATCCACTAGGCAACATTTGACGCGCAACACGTGACGCCTAACATGTTCAGCACAACAACGCGCGACGTTGCCAGTAGGCGCACAACATTGACATTGTTACTAAAAAAAATTTAATCGTTGCCGTTCTACATGATGAGCAACATGTTGTGTTGTGCATCATGTAGCGCGTCAATTGTTGCCTAGTGGAACGCGGCTTATGGCCTCGTATCCACTAGGCAACAATTGACGCGCGACATGATGCACAACATGTTGCTCATCATGTTGAACGGCAACGAGGAACTTTTATTTAGTAACAAAGTTAATGTTGCGGGCCTGCAGGCAACGTCGCGCGTTGTTGTGCAACTTTGCTGATCATGTTGAGCGTCGCGTGTTGCGCATCAAATGTTGCTTAGTGGAGACGAGGCTTAATGGATAAGCGGCTTTATTGTTCACACACTGCCGTGTCCGGGCCGTTCATATAAAATGTACGCACCGACGTTTTTTTGAACTTGTGGTGGACCACGGTCCGTCCACATCTAGGGCACCGCCCGGATATGTGTGGATTAACCTTAACCGGTGCGGAACCGAACTGTCAAACGTCAACATCCTATGACATAACTTGTTATAGTAATAATAGAGTTTTAAAACGCGTGAATCGGATGGCACACCGATGTGCCAGAGGTGGTTGACCGGACCTGCTTTCCGAAGCACGGAAGAATCTCGGTATGTTAAGATGGTCAGAAATCCACGAACCATCCTTGGCAAGCGTTGAACCCTGAACCAACGCGTGCGGCTGTAATAACTGTGGACTCTAAAGTTTTCAAGGACTTGTGTGTAAAGTGATCGTTAGAGATCACGCGGCAAGATCGCGAGTCTTACTTCGTTTGAACACGCGGACTCAACGCGTGATCGTTTGGGATGAGTCCGCCTCTAGACGGGCAATCCTGTTAAATACACGTGCTAGATAGAACCATGGTTAATAGGATATTTTACTGAAAAATTAGTCCGTCAAATAGATTTCCAAAAAATATTTTCTTTTCACGTAAACAAAAAATTAAGACGATACAGTGGGCATAGTGTGAGTTTTTTAACGTACTCGATCGCGTTAACGTAAACGTTCGCTTATGTCAAATTGTATAGAAAAAAAAAGGGTTTTCTGTAAGTGTCACCAGACGGCGCTTATTCAGTTTCAATACAAAATGTCGTTTACGCTAACGCGATCGAGTACGTTAAAAACTCACACTAAGCCCTCAGTGTGTTGAAAACACGCGTAACATCACTACGATGGTACAATTTTTACCAACGATGTGTCGTGTCGTGACGTCACGCGTCTAGTAAAGAATAAAGAAGAATACCTACCTGTACCCTGTATTTTGCACTTGGGCCCAAGAAGGCATCATTTATCTTGTTTTTTGCTAATCCTGAATCGCTACATTCAAGCCATTAACACTAATCTCGAAGTCATTAATTGAGCGTTTTTCTGCAGCTTATAAACCCAACCAGAGCTGCACTTCTGCCACAGATAAACAAAAGAACTTACCCTGGCATCCTAGAGCATTTAATTACAATAAGATTTGCCTCTTGAGACAATTTAATCTCTGTATTCTTAAGCAGCCACAATGACATGTCTTGAAAAGGAAGAAATGTGTCGTTAAATGAATCTTATTGCACAAGAAAATGGTGCATTTTATTACTGTTTCTGTTCTAATAAATAATGATTCAAAAGTTGTTATCTATTGTTACTTCTAGGCAAGCGTGCTCCATCGTCGACCATATCATGTCCTTCCATCAGGTGAGATTGCAGTCAAACGCGAAGCTATCAATAATTTAAAGAAAAGTGTTAAATGTTGTGGGGGTATAAAGATCTCTCAATACGCTTAGTAGACACTTCGCGTGACCCAAAGGCTGGCTTTTACCGGACAAAGGATAATCATTGCCATACAACGTGGCAATGCCGCCACTCTTTTGGGCACACTTCCAGTCGACAGCGATGCGGATGAATTTTTGACGCGATGTTTACGGTTAACTTAGTTAGGTTTTTTTATTTTTTATTTTAAGTATAAATAGTTAGTTAAGTATAGGTATATTAAAACAACTGTAAATATCTTCAATTCATAAAAAAAGTTTGATACTTACGTTTAACAGTTATCTAAAAGTAGGAATAATGGGTACCTACCTACATCATAATATAAGCTGATCGAGACCGTATCGATGTTATTGAGATGTGGTGCTATAGAAAAATGTTTCTGATTCTCTGGGCTGCATTTCGCACCGATGAGTCAACCCACGACTGCTTTCACTTTGCAGGAAAAGATGGACATAACCTAGAAAAACTGAAGCTTATTAAGGGCAAAGTTGATGGTAATTTAAGTGTCCGAATGCTCGCAGTCCACTCGGACTAAATTCGCTCATTCCTGGATATACTTATGAAACTCCACGAAGCGTTCCAAAATGCCAAGTATATGCACAGATGGTGAAACATCGTCAAGAAAATAATTTCGGGAGAATCACGACCCTCAGAAATGAGAAATAAGCGACGAAAGGATGAGGTATATAATAAACGGGATAAACTGGCTATTTAATTTGAAAACCTTGCCTGCATACGCATACAAGCAATCTACATGATGTAATGATCCAATCGCATATAAGAACAAACATTTCATCGACCATTATTTTTCACAGCATCCAGCGGCCAAGGTCGTCTATAGAAAGCGGCTATACCTCCTCCACACATTCCCCACATGGTCCCCATGGGAAGGGAATAGTCCCGCGTCACCGTCCGGAGGGTGACGGCGAAGGCCACTAGATCGAGCGCAGAACCGCGCCGTGAATATTAACGAACCCCTTCGGTTAAGTTCGGACATACTGATGGTCATGGTGAAGTTTGATGAAATACCTGATTTTATAAGGTTTTACAAATACCATTTGAATGATTGAGATATCTTACCTGAATTTAAACTACTACCTACTACAAATAGGTAACATTGTTTGTTTGAAGGAGGCACTCATTAAGAAGTACCCCCTCTTTATACTATATGGAAGTATAGATAGATACATACTACATATCCTTGAGTGTCATAGACTACTGTTTATCCCGGAAAAGCAAAGCTCGGAAAACAGCTAGTAGGTACCTACCTAGATAATAAACTAATGAATAGTTTCGATGAAACGAGAGAAAATTATCATTAAAACGTTTCTCATTACGAAAAATTATTTGAACAGAACTGAAGAGGGTATACAGCCAGTGCTGTGCATAACACGACGCCGTCAACTTTACGTGTATAGTAATAAGTTTTATTAATAATTATGTATTGTTTATTATATTATTGTTTAATTTAGCTGTGTGTATTTTATCTATGGGCCTCAGTTGCCTGATAATAAAGTGATTATTATTATTTTATTATTATAACACTCTTCCAAATTCCTAATGCAAAGAGAGGTCAAGCAATGCTAGATATTGACTGTTCATTATCATATATCTTATCTTAGCGATCTTACCTACCGACATCATTTTACTTTCCGACATACACGCGAGCGAAGTCGCGGGCAGCAGCTAGTAAACTAATATTATTCAGAATACTGGTACGTTTAAGTTAATAACATGAACGTTACGTTTCATCAAGCCATTTGGGATTCAAATTATTCCCAAATTACTTAGGCACAGACCTTTTTGCAACATTGGATTTGACATGGTATCATAAATCAACTTCCATTTGCCTACAAACTTCTTTGAAGACACCGTCAGTTAACTAGACTTTAAAATAAACACTAGGTTTATTACTTGGCACGAAGGAAATTAAAAGTTCTAAATAGTGAAAGTGTCCACGGCAGCAAACAGTGTGCTATAAGCCTTAGGGAATTTCCTGTAGTTTTAGAATGGATTTTCACAATAGCCTACATTCCGAACAATACGTAAGACCAAGCAACGGAAATGAATGAAAACCATCTCTTAATAAATACATCGGAGGAAAATATTTCTCTAGCATAAAACCGGATAACTTTTTATACATATTTATGTTGTTGTTAAATATTATAGTATTTTTTACTACTAATTCACTTAAACAAAAACTTTCATCCTTTAAACTTTTTCATTAATTTTAACTTGGAAATCACGCAAACTCTTCGGTGTTCATTTTTTTATCCAATCTCCCTACGCAAATTGTACAATATAATTCTCTTGAGAATATACGGCTAGATTTAATACGTATATTAAAGTTCTCGTGGAACAGGTTTATAACAAAACATGTAGTCAAAAGTGCATATAAATCAGGTTGAGAGAACATTTTGTGCATAGTGAGGCAGTAAGCGGACTAATGCAGGCTGCACTGGAGTGAAACCGTCGCGTTGCCTCACTTATGAATATTTATAAGTCCTCGACTCCACAAATGAAATTTTCAGAGTATTTTTCTCTTACAATAGAATATCAAGATCGTCGGAGACGGATGTGCCCTGACAATGAGGACGTACTCTCGACTGTTGGAGTACTAGGTTCACTGAAAATATTAATATTTGAATTTTGTATAGCACCGCCCACACGTAAGAATATTATTGTTTATGGAAAACAATACACCAGCCTTCACTTACTTCTTATAATATCTTTGGTTGTGTTTTTAATACTCGGCTACATTAATAATACCCACTTTTAGTCCCACGCAATTATATTCTTATCGGTAATATTAACGTTATACCCTGTGCCTAAGTATAGAATTGATTCCATTCTGCGTGAAAAACTTCATGTCTTATCCTTGTCATACATTTGAAATTTTGATTGTTTTCCTATTAATAAACTTTCAGGGGCTTAACCATCAACTCTTATAGCAGTATTACTTTAATATTACTTCCAGTGGGAAAGAGACGGAGCTATACGTCCTGTATAGCTCCGTCTCTTTCCCACTGGAAGTAATATTGAAGTAATACTGCTTTAAGAGTTGGTGGTTAGGCCCCTGACGTCAATTTGATTTGATTATAAAATAAATCCGAGTTTGATAAAAAATAGTCCGAAATGAAACAAACGCATTATGAGGATGTTCATTATATACAAACCCTTAACACCAACCCTTGTGTTCACATAAATTATCCATATGTATGTTTAACACGTTATCCTAAATGTGAAATTCGCGCCAACAGTGTAAATTGTTTCCCGGACGCGAGCCCCCGTTCAGATTGAAAAGTAAACCGATTCGCCCCACGCGCCACGTCGAGCCAGTCTATTTGCCCTAAGTGGCTCACTACGAAGTACTCGCCTATTTGTTTTTATTACAATACACCGTTCTCAAATCCCTCTATACGTCCTTGTTACTGGCTGGAACTTTCCGAGGCTACATTAAAAGCTTTGCAGTTTAATTCAGGTGGTTTTACGATTTTGAATTACCTGTTGGATTATCAGTTTTCTTTTGTTTGTCGTTCAGTTTTCAAAGGTTTTTAACGTAACGTGTTATGATAATTTGGAACAACGTGTTGTATAATGTTGTCGTTAGACACGTCCACGACATCAATGAACCTTCTACTGTGTCGATATAAGCATTAAATATAACCTTATTCTATTACACTCCTATTTGTATGTCAGTGTATTATAAAGGCGGAGACTGCCTTGCAACGTTTGTTTGTAATGGATCATTCGAGGCGAGCTTAATTACTAAACGGCGATACACAAGACGTGGCAAACTCTCGCTTTGAACACATGGTTCAAGCGCGCTCCATTTCTTGATACCTACAAAACGGCGATACACAAGACGTGGCAAACTCTCGCTTCGAGCATATTGGCTCAAGCGCGCTCATTTCTTGATACAAAACGGCGATACACAAGACGTGGTAAATTCTCGCTTCGAGCATATGGCTCAAGCGCGCTCCATTTTGCAGCAACCTGCACTGACTTGTTTGTAAACATGCGCTCGCAATGCTTGAATCGAGTGGCTCGCTCACTCAAGTCAAAGTCAAAGCATTTATTTCAATTAGACCATTTTCAGGCACTTTTGAATTGTCAAGGTCGGTCGGTCGGTTGCACCATTGGTCACTGCACTGATTATTGTAATGCTTGTCCTCACGTCCGTACATGCTCGACGTTTTTACGTTCATTCGAGTAAGATCGAAAGTATTGAACAACTTACTAGCACTTATTGCTCAAAATCGAACCAAACTGTTTGAAGAGCAAGAATTAATGTTTGTTGACACTTGCTTATCGAACATCACATATTGTACGTGTAGAATCCCTATAACGCGTTACAAAACTCGATACTAACAAAGAAACGTTGCATGTCAGACTCCACCTTAACAAAAGCAAACAATTGACGATCAACTTCCCGTCGTCCGCACTTTTCGTGCACATCATGTTCCCCGTCTGAATATACCCCTCACACCACTCCTGCCCCACTCTATAATGCATATTTTCATGCATGCCTGCCCAGTAAGTGCTACACACCTGACCTTTCTGAATATCGATGGCTCAACATCATTGATATAGAAACAGTTCTATACGGTTTATGGATAAGCAAGGTATTATTAGACTAAACGAAATTTTGATGATGAGTGTGAACTGTGAGCACTGAGAGCCACTCAAGTGACAATGAACTCAATTTTCCAAACGAACGAGCTTTATATCTACAGACACACGTCTACAGTAAGTATTTCAAGACAACACAATAGAAACAGACGAACAACAATCAACGGAATAATAAATACAACAGAATCTCGGCAACTTCAATCAATGCTTTGACGAAGTCGCAAGTCAACAGAGAAGTTGGCTTGTTCCTAAGTTATTCCCGGTTTTAATGTCATTGAAAAGTTTTATTAATAAATGTCAACAATTCTCATGAAAAGTATCGCAAAATTATGCTACAGATTATAATCATAAAAAGACACAACAGTTAGTAGTAGGTACAAATATCCACCACCGACGAAACCTGTGTAATTAAATAAATGAAAATCTTTTCTATTATGTTTGCTTACTTGCTATGCTTGCTTTTTGTTGTAACTTTTTACTGACAGTATTTTTAATTGGATGCCTAAGTCAAATATACTGATTTTTAAGAGCTTATTCAAAAACATAGGCCTCGTTAGTGGAGGACATTTTGACAAAACCCCCAAATATTTTGCCCAATCTCTTTTATCATTTTACATCGTTAAAATCTTTCGTAGCTCCTGGCACCCACTACGCGGCTACGAGGCTACGCACCTCTACGAAAGCGACATTGTCACCGCTCTCAAGGAAGCCCGCGGCGAATACTTAAAAGGTTTTAGCGATATCCCCCTGTCTGTAGATACCTATAACACTTGGACCAGAACGTTCGCAGACAAGTCCCGCCAATTAGACGCCAAACTTTACCTACTCGAAAGTTCTTAATGGCCTCCCCGACGCTCCTTCACAAAATCAAATTGTATAAAACAGCTAAAATTCACTGTGTCATTTTAATTAAGGTAATTATTCGTATTGGAGCTGTTATGGATCGAGATGGCATTTGGATAGTTTAAGTGTTTTGTTTTTTTTTAATGGTGGGATCTCATCGAATGACTGCCTCCGCTCTGGGCGAAGCGGAATCCCTCCCGCTCCGCCCAGAGCGAAAGCAGTCATTCGATGATTTCCCAGATGTGTCAAACTCTTAAAGACTAAAACCCATCCGTGTTCCTCCTAATGCCCTCTGCGTTCCACTGCGGTGACTCTTTCGAACAACTTCCGCAACCCTGGCAGGTCCTAGCGGGCCCCGTCTTCTATGCTAACTTCTCTATGAGGCGCGCGTGGAACACAACGCGCCGTCGACCCGGGCCTGGTTCTGATCGGACGGCGAGCTACCCAACGCTCGCCGTCCACAGGCCCGCGCCTACTGTGGCCCTCTCAGGCTGGTCCGCGGCGTCTTCTTCTGTTGCGGTGGCTGGGGCGTGAGGTTTGCCTCTCCCTCACGCGGCCCGCCTCCTCCTTCGCTAGCATTACTGAATGATTCGCAGAAGGATGTGACTGCTTCCCATGCCTCTTCGCTCCGGAACACCGATTAAATTAGGGCGGGACGCGAGCGGTCGCGGCCGCCGACCGTCTCGACGAGAACACGGCGGTGCTCTGCCCAAGCAGGGCAGACCACCGTATGCTCTACCACCGGAGCTTTAATGTTTAGTTGATAAGTTTTGAGTGTGATTTTAATATTCCCACAACTTGTTGCATTCTCATGTATGTATAACAGACTAACAAACTCGCTTATTTTTTTTAACGTTATTTGAATAGTATTTTCGGTAGGATTGAATACTATTCCTTGTACAGGGTAAATAAAATAAATAGTTATTAATCCTGCGTATCTACGATCCAGATGGAGGGTCCATGCATATTATGTAAATATTATAGGTAACTAAAAAGTTCGTTTAAATATGGAAACTCTGAAATGAACTATTTTTTTTGTTTTTTTTTAACATTAATAAAAACCAATTAATTACACAAATAAATTAAACAACCTCGTTGGTAGTTATATTTTCGAGCCGTTTGGGGTTGAAACTCTCGGGTCGTGGGGTCCGAGTGCTCATGCGTTATTTAAAGAACTTGCTAAACGCTTAGTTGACACTTCGCGTGACCCAAGGGCTGGCTTTTACCTTGGACAAAGGATAAGCATTGCCATACAACGTGGCAATGCCGCCAGTCTTTTGGGCACACTTCCAGTCGACAGCGATGCGGATGAATTTTTTGACGCCATCTTTTAGGGTTAACTTAGTTAGGATATTTGATTTTTATTATTAGTGCTGTCTCTATTAAATAGATAGCAACAAAAGTCTTATCCTCTAATAATTAAAAAAAAATTACACAAACAAATCCAAACATCTTGATATTCTGCCGAACCAATACCGTATTGTTTGTGGTATCTGTTCCTACACTAGTGCTAGACAAATACGTCAATCCTACAACAATCGTACGCTAGAGGCCCCTCTAGTCAAGACGGAGCAATTAGAGCTGCTCCGGCTAGCAGGCACTCTGCCAGATCTAACGAGCCGATTGCTGGCAACTTAGACTTGAGCACTTGTCCAAAAAGAGAACATGTTTTGTCGTTTAAAAGTAAATAGGATTTAGTAGTTTTTTGTATATTTAATTTTTAAATAAAAACCAAAACAAAACCTTTAAAGGATCACTCCGTTGTCCGTCTGTGGGTCTGCCACGAAATTTTTCTCATTAAAAAAAGTGAAGTCAACGCAATAAAAAATACTGCCATTTATGTGTCCTTATTACAGTAGGTAACTGCAAGTAAAGAAAAACGTCAGAAAACTGAGAGTTTTAGTTTTATCATATAAATAAAAATATTTTACAAACTTATACAGGGTTATTTTTTAATGACCGGCCAAATTTTCACAAGGTGTTCCACCCATGAATATGAACAACTTTCACTATGGGACCAACTCTGAAATCACGAAAAAAAAATCAGCTGTTTCATACAAAAGTTCAATACCTACTCGACTAAAATTATAAAATTAAAATAAGCTTAATCCGCCGTTTAGTTGGTGGCCTAGCCTTTTTATTTAAATGAGCCGAATTTTCCGCGACTTAAGTGACATCTTTTGTTCAATATCGTTTGATGACTTGCCCACGTGACTTATGTCGTTGATTAAACGACGGATTTCAATGAAAAGGCTAGGCTTTTAATGAAACGGCGAATTAAGCTAGTTGGCTGCGACATATATAAGTACGCCTCTGTCTAATTTTTGGGGAATAGAGGCCGCAACTTCGTACGCGCATATCCCGTTTTTCCCTGTTCCTCTAGGAATGCCCAGTAACGGAAGAGTTTTATATTGATTGATTGTGTTAATTTATGATCAGATTCGTTACGTATTATATGTTTCCCGGATATATTTTATTGATTGTTTTGGCCCGTGTCGCATTGACGTACGAAAACATACAAAAAACTTTCGGTAAAATGAAAAATAGTAACAGGCAATGCAGGCAGGTGGTAGTCACAGAGAAATTCGTTCTTCTGCATGCATAAATGAATAGCAATTTTATATTACCTACTTTTTAGTTAACTACAAGTACGCAACTTGAAAATACATAGAATAAGCTAAAGTTGAGGCCGAGGAAAACTTTTGCCGCGACATTATTTTGAAGTCTATTCTACCGACTTTATAAGTTTGTACTTAGTTCTGCAATTTAAAGTATCTAGTAAGATGTAAGATACTTTAAATTGCAAAACTAAGGAAAAACCGCATAATATAACTTACCTACCTACCTCAGTCTATCCTAATAGAATTTAGTACTGTTAAGGCCAGTTAAGGGCCTACCTCGAAATTAACTGACTGTTTTAAGGGGTTCGAACATTTGTCTATGGGAGCTGGCACAGCCACCTGCCGCCATTTTGTTTTTTTTTTTCAAAATCGTGGCGCACGCTGAAACATATGTAGGTATATCCCGTACGCGTTAACTTGACACCTGGCTCGACACATTTCGAATGACGTTTTGTGGTTTTCATTTAAATTGCCAAATTATATTTCGATGAAAACAATATTAACGCGTTAGCATCATTGTTACCGTTGCGTTTATATTATTTTCATCGAAATCGAATTGTTTAATTTAAATTAAAATGTCAAAACGTAATTCGAGCCAGGTGCCAAGTTAACGCGAACGAGTAGTATAGGTATGGTTAGAGGACACATAAACCAACAAAAAATGTCCGGAACATGGTGCAATAAAGTGTCACACTGACGAGATATTTGGAGGTAAAGTCGCCATGTGAGAACAATGAAAATCATAAAAAAATTAACTCATCACGTGCTAACCTACATTCAGTGGCTAGTATCTAATAATAGTTCGCAGGTTTATTTGATAAGATTATTTAGATAAGCTTACATGTAAGAGAAAGACGACAGGCTGTAGATCATCGTTGACCAGATAGGCGGGAGAATTTTTCGGAAGTCTCCATACAACAAATATCCTCGTTGATTGGACTAAAAGTTGTGGCTATAATGCACATTGCTCAACACTTGCTGACCCCTCTTCTTTTGCCACTCTGAAATCCAGTATGTTATAAGAAATCTTTGTTGTGTTCTTAAATATTGCTTGTACAGTGTTAGCAATAAATGTTTCTTTCTGTCTATAGGTATGGGGAACTTTCCGCCTTTGTTAAAACTAAATGTCATATACAAGTGAAACTAACAGAGAGACCATATGTGGCTTCACACATGGATGTAACGGCTGCTGTGGTCCATTCGTGGTGTAGAATTACTGAGCTAAGTACACCAGCCACAAGTACAGTCGGAGCCATATTCGTATTCAGTGACTTGACTATTGGAGGAATACCTGTGTCTGACAAAAAGAGAAAAAAGAATGAGCGAAATCGAATGAACCTTAAATTGTACTTATATTAAAGCATAGTTCTATGTAATTTCTTAACTTATACAACATAACACATTTGTTTATAATATACTTAATTAAAACTACAGATAAGTGAGGAACAATGTCACTCCGCTGATAACGATAACTTTAAGTATGGCAACAATATTTTGCTTAGAACTGTCAAGTTGTATATACTGAATACTTCATTGATGCTCAAAACAGTTATTTGACATACATTAAAACAGTGAAAAATATGAAAATGTAGACCTTTATTAGCAAACTATACAAATTTGTCTTATTTGGTTGAATTAAGTATCAGATAATTTTTGGTTAAAATAAAGACGTCGTTTTTAGGTAATAAGCTCGGCTTATTGTATGGGACTCAACATAACTAGATACACCTCTGCGTAACTGTTCGGGGAACAGGCAAGATGTATATCGAAAATGAGAGATACAAACATAGTACCTATCTCTCTGTGTGTATATTTGATGATTATTAATCACGGGAGCGGACGGCGCCGGATATTGTTAGTTCCGCATCTGACACGGCCGGAGACGTCCCTGATATATTAAATACGTACACATCTCGCATAACTGATTCTGGATTATTTAAGTTATCCACCTAATCGAATTAACATGAATTTGTTAAATTTGTAGAAGCTTTTGGGAGTTTCACAAACATAACATGGCTATTTTCAATCGTTTGATACATACTTTGTTTTCTAATAATAAATGACAGTTTTTGATGATTTAAGGTTCCACATAAATCGCTAAACGAATCTGTATAAAAGATACCTACTTATACTCTTAGACCATGTCTTGGATTGACCCAAAGATTTTTTTTTGGAATGCATGTACCTAAGTAGGTACCTACAATAACAGAAATAAAAACATTTTTTTTGAGGACAGTCCATCAGGTACACATAAAATAAAAGTGACGTTATGTTACAATACGTCAAAAAAAATACAATCGAACTGATAACCTCCTCCTTTTTTGGAAGTCGGTTAAAAACATTCGTACTAGGCCTTCAGTAGTACTACTTCCTCTAGTATTCGACTGAAACCGTGACCAACACCTAGTCAGTTAGCTATAAATAGTACGTAGCAAATTGTTATTGACACTTGACAATGACACATTGTTTCAATAGCTCGTGTTTCCTTGACCATAATTATCACTCGGAAGTCTGAACCTTGACTAAGCCTTGATATAGCCACACTAATGTGTTTACTAACATTGACCTTCCTTTTCCGATACAAAGCGGCATAGCCCAAGAGTGTATTTAACTTAAATATCGATTAAATCAGCCTAGCCTTTTCCCAACCATGTTGCAATCGACTTCAAGTCAAAATACTGGGTAACATGATTCAAATTCAAAGTATTTTAATTCAAATGGGTACTTATAAAACGTCAGAAGCTAGTGCACGGTTCGGATTAGTCATAACCTATCAATGTTTTAGGCAAAAAATTAAAGTTTACTAGATTGCCATTAATTGCACAGCTACCTCAAAAATATACATTTTAGTTCTCAAAACAAGGCACCTATTCTCATTCCTAAACAACATTGAACTTACTACAATTTATATGTCTATACAACTATATCTTATCTATCGCCAACGCAACCATCACATCTATATCAATACCAGTTAACTCATATCAGAGATACTGCGGTTCTGCGATAACCCTCGAAGGACCCGAGATAATACCAGTCGTCCCTCACCGAGTTATACTGAAGCAAAAACCCCATGCGCCGTCCCTACGAATGGGAAATTTATCCCGTGGGACAGATGCGATAAATACGGTTTGTACTATTAACCGTTTCTGGAACGAAACTGTGTTATTCGGCAGACTATCTCTGAGGACTAATGGATTTAAATGTGACTATTTTAAGTAATATTATGAGATGAGTTATTCGTCTGTAGTAATCTCTAGAAGTGCTGCTCCGATTTAGATAAGAATTTCACTAGAAACCTAGATATAGAATCTTTCAGAGCCACAGGCGTTTTTCCTGAAAAAAATTACAGTTCTTGTGGATAGGCCACGGAGGCGAAATCGCTAGTCGATTATTACTTTAAATACAAACGCGTATAATAAGTAAGTTGATACATTTTTCGGGTTGCAGTGTGCCATCCGTACCGACATTATAAAATAAACTGTATAGTGTTGATCTAGATAACTTTCCTTGGTATTGATCTAGAAGCCACTTTATTGCTAGCACGATAATTTTCTGACAGCCTTTATATATGTCACCGGAAAATTGCGAACGCCGCGCCGTAAGATTGTAAAATATCGCGTGAAATTGTAAACTATTTTTTCTTAATAAGGCACGGATATATTGGAAACTATTGAATTTGGATGGGATTTATTGTATTCAAAATGATTCTTAATATATCGAAAAATTTTAAAATGTAATATAGCATAACGCAAGGATATTAAATTATACAAAGCTATCTACTGCTCTGTTGTAAATCTTTCCTGTAATATGACAATTCGTTTTATACGCAGCCATGTAGCATTTCTTCTGTTGTGGTATTTTGTTATCAGTACAAAATTAAACTTGGAAGTCTCTGAACCGACTGCGAAAATTTGGGCATATCTCGATGAAACAGTTGAACGGTTGATTCTGCCTCACCTACTTTCCTGTAGCCTAAGGCTGCGTTTCCACCAGAGATATGCGAGGATGCGTAGCGAGGGATATGTTTGTTATGAACCAATAGCATTGCTTCATTTACTTAGCCTCGCTCAGCGCAAGCGATTCTATTGGTGCATAAAAACACATCCCTCGCAAGTGCGAGTTTTTTAACGTTCTCGATCGCGTTAGCGTAAACGTCAATTTGTATTGAAACTGAATAAGCGCCGTCTGGTGACACTCACGAACAACCTGTTTCTTCTATACAATTTGACATAAGCGAACGTTAACGTTAACGCAATCGAGTACGTTACAAAACTCACACTGAGCCCTCTGCACTATCCGCTGCAACTGACGATGCCGTGAAAGTAGCGAATTATTGGACCAACAAAATGTAAGTTCTGCACCATGCAGTGGAAGCATTTTTGCCACAACCACGACATGCATGCTTTATATAAACTTACATTAATTGTTGTTTTTATTCTTATTTAATTTTTTACTCGTCTTTACTAACATAATTTAAGAACTACTTATATCGTTTGGGTTTTAATGCAAATCCACTAATGTAATGTTGTTTTGTGTCAATTTAATACTTTTTCTTTCTTTCTTTTCCATCGACCCTAAGAAGAAAAGGCCATATGCCATTTATGTCGTATTATCATCACTGTTTTGAGAACGGCCGTCCACTGCTGGTCACAGACCACCCAGCGTCGCCACATCGATCAGTCATTTTCGTCTTATCCAGCGGTTTCCCGCGGCCTTCACCAGGTCATCGGTGCACCTTGCGAGTGGCCAACGCTGTGTCTTCCGATATGGAACCCACCGTTACCACTAATAACAACCATACAATCTAACCCTTTATGTCTCAAAAGATCTTGAAACAAATGAACCCAACAAAGACGATTGGTACAGACGGGTCTATTGGGAAAAATAACATCTTAGCCGGGTCATGGTTCCGCTTGTCGGAAGGTAAAAAGGTCCTTCCTTATCCTTAATGAACCTTGACTGGCTTTTAGCAAAGATCAAACCTTTGTTTTATTATTACTTTACTTAATGGTAAAGTAACTACGTGACTCGTTCCCAATACATTCCTTTAAAGATAGCTAATGATAATTTAATTAAAAATTTTAAAAACCCCCCACGCAAAAATACTTATAAGTAGTTTAAGTTACAACCCTTAAAAAGTAAAAAAAGAAACAAATGTTTATCGAAATGTGAATGGAAAAATATTTAACAAGCCGTCTCTAAATCTACTGAATCTGAACAACAAACTATATACTCAATTAACGATATTTGTTAATCAACATTCCGAGATATAGACTTTTTGTAGTGATTTAAAGTCGCCTCGAGGTATCGCTAAGTAACAAACTTTAAATATCGACTAGCGATCCAAAATAAAACTGAAGTCTCTGAACCGATATAATTTCAACTCTAGTGGTGTTTCAATTTACTGGGAATAGGGTATTTAACTGGATTATTTTTTTACATTTCTCAAAACCTAGAGAAGACTAAACGCAGTAAAAAAATTAAAAAATCCGTCATTGCGAACGTTTTAAAATCTGTGATAAACAGTTATGAGTATATGAGTGACAGCAAATGTCCTGAGCACACTGAGAGGACTGATCTGCTTCTGGAGGGAGGTTGGCTGGTTTGAATGACGGCCGATATGGCTCACGCACAATGGTCCACAGCAGGACTAAGTGCAGAAACCATATTTTAATAGATAGATACATGAGTGACCAGCACTAGGTAATGAATACCTACCTAAATCTGTGCCGTTTTGCTTTTAAAAGCGAGATTTTATTTGGAATCAAACAGATAAGCATCACATCATAATGGTCGACCCGTTCCCAGCGATAAACTCGTCTAATATAAACTGGAGCTAGTCAAGTAAAGCTCGTTCCTTGACTAGCTCCATCTGACACATCATTACATTCCCTCACCAGGGAGCTTTCCCCACTTATGTACGGAATTAACTCTATACGTGTTCTCGCTACCTTATGTCTCACATACTCAGTACACCTAGTCACTTGACTACGAGTCAAGTGACTTACTTATAACGCCTCCAATTGTGCCAAGCTAATCTTCTGTAATCTCCCAGTATGAAACTTGTTCTTATGTAAGTCGTTCATAAGTCTGTCAGGTTTTACGAGGGAGACGCTTTTATAAGAAGTGTTGCTAAATCTTATTAGTTATGTAGGTACATATGTTGAACCGATATTTTTGTGCTTCGGTACCTACCTATGAATGGAAAATTCTAATTAAGATAAATTTTGTTTAATATTCCACTGCTTTGGGAAAAGACAAACACATGCAGGCTCTCTTCTATTCCATAAAAAAAATCTATGATTAGTTTAAATACTGATTAACGGGTTCTACATTCGAATTCTCAATAGAAAAAATAAACAATCTACTATTTAATATTTAAACTAAGCTTGTGGTCTTTTTTATGAATAAGCCTGTAAGTAGGTTGAAGCCGAAAATATACACTCGTCGACACATTAATTTTCTCTACGAAATATTTTATTAATTTCACTATTCAAATATGGAAAACGCTGATCAATACCAAAAATAACAGACAATTTTTATAATATTTGAGGCTACAAAACCAACAAAAGGCGAGAAACATTACAGAAAAAAAAACACATTCATCTATATGTCTGTTGGCTGAATGAACAAAAGCTATAAAAAACTTCCCAGATGTTCCCGCTATTTTCTAGTAGTGATTTTTTACAAATGAAAAGTTGTACATTCTACAATCTTATCATGCTGATGACCTTTCTTTTTTACTTGTTTTATTTTACCATTGTTGTCTATTATATTCAGTTCAGCACTAAGAATACAAAAAAATAACCAATCATCATAATAAAAACATGATAAAAAGTTAATATTTCCTGTGATTTTTCATTGTTGAAATGAAAAATTTAGTCCACATAAGTAGGTAGTTGAATTGAAAACCAGGGAATTTCATACAGACAGGTTGTTCATGAAGGTATTTGATTTAAAATCTAAAATACGTCCGTCGATTGATACATTTAATAATATTGAAACCTGACGAATAACAGTTAGCAATTTTCATGAAATTTCTTGTCTTATTTTTCATAACATTTCCCAATAAACGAGCAAGCGGATGTCAAAGTAGTATGGCACAATATCTTGCGACATTCATGGCGGTTGTTACCAAGTTTGTCCTACTCGCCCATGACTTTCGGTAGGTAACAAAGACTTTAAGCTGACGTCGCTAACAAACTTTTAAATAACATAGTGACGGAATAATCCAGTTACTTATTCATTTTGTTACTACGTGGTTGTATTAGACTGCATAAGTTGAAAGTGCTTCCTCCTGGTTCTTCATGAACATCATTATTTTATCTTGTTTCTTGAGCACGAGCTAGTTGTAGCGTAATTAATTACTTATATATTCTGTAGTACGAAAGGAGACAGGCCGGGAAATGGAAATAGGTATAATTTGATAAAGTATGTAATTAATTTGAAAAATCAACATATTTTTCACAATCCTTTCTTCGTTTCTCCGTGTTTAGCATTTTTTTTCTCTAACAAGTTTAAACCGTAACTGTCGTGGTAAGACTGCGACAATAAAGCACTGCACCTTAAATGGTTGTTGGCGCTCTCGAGTAATCACAGGAAATGCCATCGCGAAACGTAAACAATATAAAAATCAACTGAACCGAATTGTGACAGTGGATGCCATAACAAACAATGTAAGTTAGGGAATAAAATAACTAAAACAAAACAGACTTTAAATCCACACACAAAAAAACAAAAAACACAATATAAAAATCAACTGAACCGAATTGTGACAGTGGATGCCATAACAAACAATGTAAGTTAGGGAATAAAATAACTAAAACAAAACAGACTTTAAATCCACACACAAAAAAACAAAAACACACAGGGTTAACAGAAAACCCCAAACTTTTTCAAAGAAAAAATTGTTATCCCAACCCAGACAAACTTTCTGATTTTGCAACAAAGGGCAGGCCAGTCATTGTTTTCATAATATAGTATAAACGCCACTAAATATTTGAGGATATAAATCATGCGGAGGGAATATTATCAATGAGCGGAGGATCAAACCTGAGAGGGTGTGTGACTGACGGGCACCACTCGAAGCCCGAGACTTGCTGAGATTTCAATATGCCAGCCTCCGTCGCATCGCGCTATATTACGGCCAAGAAAATTTACGGAACTTTTCCGTACGCAAGGCAAAAATCGCTCGATGTAGGTAAAAAAATCTCATAATATTACACCTTCGAGACCTTGAGGGTATCTTTGATATTGGGGATTTATGTGACGAAAAATATTAAAAGAAAGCAAGTGGAAATTTGTTTTTCTCTTATTGATTTAGCTATGTCAAGACATTCTTTATTGCAGCAATCTAGCAAATCGCGTAGTAATAAAAACAGAATGGCATAAATGATCAACATTCGGATAACATCCCTTCTGTAGTGATAGTCGTAATTTCTGAGTCCCGCCTTATTTCATGTAATCCAAGATAAACCGACCAATAAACGAAGAGGCCTGTTCTTGGAGTATCCACGAGATATAGGTCCGCTCCTTGGAGAGCAATCATGAAGAAAGGTTGGCCGCAGGGCTTTCTTAAGCCTCTCACAATCAAATTTAGCTGCATCGCGGCCGGGTTAATCGAGGATTAGGTAAATTGGCCCGGGTACACTGATGGGAAAATCTCCCTTCATTTTCCAAGGTTGATAAATAATGTAATTAACATCTTTAGGATATTGCAGCAACGACATCGTAAATCTCCTCGTATTTTATTGCTGGCAGTTCATTACTGTAACTTTCCTGTTTATTTGGCGTTCAACTCTCAGTATATTATTATTATGACTCAGAAGGTTTGGCCAATAAATAAAATGAAGTTGATTTTAAAACAAAAATATTCAAAACCGATAACAAATCGATTTTAAACTAGCTTTACGGTCGGATCCATCACAAAAAGTCGATCCAACTGCACCATTTCACTGCGGTTGTTTACTGTGGCATTAATTTACGAAACCTATAAGTTTATTCTAATTCATACAAGGTCGAATGGTCAAGTTCAATTGTTTGAATTCTTCGTCTCTTAGGAAACTAACGACCTACTAACGTCTCGACTCTCGGCACGTGTCCATGTGCCTGCATACACTACCTACCTGCATGAAGTAAGAGGTGCCATGTTGTCAAACGGAGTGTAACCCAATGAAGGTCTCGCTCAAGGTGACGCAGCCACTGAAAATTTAATGCAAGGTCGATTCAGTGCTTACGTAGCCACAATCAACTTGTCAACCTTTGAAATATGATGATAATATGACGCCGCCCTTGCCTTAACGAGGCAGCGAGCTTCCTCCTGAAGTAAAAACTCTATTCAGTCAGTGTAGAACATCGACATCCAGGCGGCGGTCGTAAACTGAAAGATACGCCTCAAAGATGTCGTACTACACCAGTAACAGTTTGTTCCCTACGACCGTACCCATACCGAATGGGTTTCCTGTTCAGATGAATGAGAGGCCGAAAAATAAGGTCATTTTCTTGGATGTTACGCCTGTTCGAACACCAGTGAAAGCGATCTCGTCGAATGCCGTAGCTCCAAAGAGGAATAATTTCGTAGAGCCAATAATCTCAAACGATGTTATCTATGAGAACATCAAGCCAGTGTTTACTATACTGAGGGTGATGGGAGTTCTACCACTAACGAGACCGACCTCGTGTGTGAACCAGTTCCAGATAGCGTCGTCTTCGATGCTGTACTCGATCCTAGTGTTCTGTTCTCTGGTCAGCTACGTGCTGTACCTATCTCTGCACAAAGTGCAAATTTTACGGACAGCGGAAGGAAAGTTCGAGGAGGCCGTTATTGAATATCTTTTTACGGTGTACTTGTTTCCGATGATAGTCGTTCCAATCTTGTGGTACGAAACGAGAAAAATTGCGAATGTTCTGAACGGATGGGTGGATTTTGAGGTAAGACATTTTGATAATATAACTGGATTTTTGATAAGTCAGCTGAGTATATCTTGGCGAAAGATTCCTCTCGGTCTGCCAATCTGGGGCAGGCTGCTGACGTAATATTCGTGTTATATATTATATTCTTATATTTACATAATTCTCTACATTATCATAGATGGTCTACAAGCAGCTTTCAGGCCGTACGCTCCCAGTGAAGCTTTACAAGAAAGCTCTAACCATAGCGGTCATCATACCGATCCTATCGACCACGACAGTCATCGTGACGCATGTCACCATGGTGCACTTCAAACCTCTGCAGCTGGTGCCCTATGTTTTCCTGGAGATTCTGACGTACATGCTCGGAGGATACTGGTATCTGTTATGCGAGATTCTCAGCATCTGTGCTAATATTTTAGCTGAGGATTTTCAAAACGTAAGTAAACATCTCAAATAAATGCTAAATTACACACATTAATTGTACTACTGGCATGCTAGCTGTTAAGTTATTAGACTTACTTAACTGAAGGGGATTCATTCAAAGCTGTCCCAAGTCGATCCGGATTACGACGTGTAAAGATTATCATAACTACAATATGAATGGTTGTGCTCTTTGACTATGACCCTAATGTTCCGTTTCTTTCAGGCTCTCCGCCACATTGGCCCAGCAGGCAAAGTCGCCGAGTACCGTGCCCTATGGCTGCGTCTCAGCAAGCTCTCCCGTGACACTGGCATTGCTAATTGCTACACGTTTACCTTCGTCAATCTGTACCTCTTCCTCATCATTACCCTCTCTATCTACGGACTGCTGAGTCAAATATCTGAGGGTTTTGGTATCAAGGACATTGGTCTTGCGTTGACGGCGGTCTGCAGTATCTTACTACTCTTCTTTATTTGCGACGAAGCTCATTACGCTTCGCATAACGTAAGTAACTACCATACAACAATGAAAACAGCGTGCCTTGTATCTGGCGACGCGACGGTTGATGGGGCGATGTGGCATCGCTATTACGCAGCGTATTTGAATGAATGCCTTCGAAAGATGCGAAAGATGATTTTCAAAAGCCTCATCTTTGTAGTCTAGTGTCTCCAGATTTCTGTCTCCCTTCAGGTGCGAACAAATTTTCAAAAGAAGCTGTTAATGGTGGAGCTGTCCTGGATGAACACGGATGCCCAAACCGAAGTCAATATGTTCCTACGAGCCACTGAGATGAACCCCTCGCAAATTAGCCTGGGAGGTTTCTTCAACGTCAACAGGACTCTTTTCAAATCCGTACGTAACACTGTTAAATGTTTATGGTTTATTTATGTTCGTATCAATATGCTTTGGTAAGTTTCCAAATAAGGTTGAACACTCCGGCTGTCAGACGACATTCAGACCTAGAAACTATTCGTGTAAAAACCAGAAACCTTACCTAAATTCCCCAGTAAATAGACTGTCAAATGGTATAAAAACCGCTTCTCCTTCGAAACCATTCATTTTGCTAAGTTGGTAGATAGTAAGTTGATAATAAACTTAACTGAACTTTATGCCTTGAGACATGCACCATGACATTGGTTCATATTGAAGGTCTTTCATTGACACGTTGTCAAGAGGTCTAGAACGGCAAGGGCATGAGGCAACGCTCGAGAACCCTTGTAGCTTGCACTTTTTCGCGCCTTGATTATCCTCGTGCTCTATTTGAAATCGAACAATCCAATTAACTGTAGTCCGTACTTATTTGGGTATTGTACAATGATACTTGTTCTATGTAGTTAACCTACCTGGTTGGGATCGCCTGTCCGGCCCCGGCGACACACCGGTGTGTCGCGAATTAATCGCGAATTTAATGTTTATTTACATATACATAAGATTTACTTTATATTAGGGAA
This sequence comes from Melanchra persicariae, assembly GCA_947386135.1. NCBI lineage: Eukaryota > Metazoa > Arthropoda > Insecta > Lepidoptera > Noctuidae > Melanchra > Melanchra persicariae. The sequence continues at coordinate 10,201,295 of OX376665.1, read as the reverse complement.
TTTTCACATGTTGGGCCCGAGTGGTTAAATAAGAAGCGTATTATCGTTAGAATATCGAAATTATAAGGTACAATGAAATAATTATTTTTGTGCTGTCGACACGGGCCTAGCTTTGATCGGACGGCTCGCCATCCGCAGGTACGCCCCTACGGTGACCGTGAATCGCCTAGCGACTCCCGACGCCCGGGGCGTCTCCCTATGTTGCGGCGGCTGGGGCGTGAGGGTTATCTCTCCCTCACGCGGCCCGCCTCCTCCTTCACTAGCATTACTGCTTCGCAGAAGGAGGTGACGGCTTCCCATGCCTCCTCGCTCCAGACCATGGATTGAACCAGGCACGCGAGTGGTCGCCGCAGCCGATCGCCTCGACGAGGACACGACGGTGCTCCGTCCAAACAGAGCAAACTTCCACCATATGCTCCACCGTGTCCTCCGGGCGATCCTCACAATGAAAACACCCGGGCGTTTCCTCTCGCCGAAACCGAAACAGGTACCTCCCGAAACAACCGTTTCCGGTGAGTACCTGCGTCAGGCGGAAGGTGAGGACGCTGTGGCGCCTCTCTAGCGATTCCACAAAGAGAGGCACTATCGCCGCAATTGTGGCGTGCCCAGCACTGGGTTGCGACAGTCGCTGACTCCATACCGCCATGGTATCTTGCCGGAGCTCCGTCCGCCACGCTGCAATTTGCCGCGGCAGCGGAGTTTCCTGGCGTAATGCTTTATCCTCTTTGTGCATATTAAGTAAGTAAGTAAGTAAGTAAGTAAAATTTTATTTGTTTAAACATGGTGTACATGATACATGCAAGATAACAATAAAATACAGAAAGAAAAGTTCTAACATGTTCAGCCGCATATCGTGGCGTACAAATTGGTAGGAAGAGATGGTGCATGAACCGTGCCAATAAGCAAGAACAAGAACAAGAACAGAGAGCAAGAACTGCTTTTCTGCCAGCTTGTCAAAGTCTTAACTTTACGAATAGTTTTGAAATAAATCCTTCCGTTACAGTTGCTGGCAACAATGGTGACATACCTTGTAGTACTGCTGCAATTCCAAATCAGTATTCCCGATGAGTCCCAGAACCAAGGCGGAGATGAGGAAGAGCCACTGAACATCACCAGTGCCACAACCGAAGCGATGACAACAACCACCACTGTCATGACAACGATTCTCACCACTCTTGCGAAGAAGAAGAAGAAGAATTTGTTTTAACACCATATATCATTCGAGATAAAGCTTAATTTTGGCTTGTTAGAAATTACACTAGTTATAAGAAAAAATAATCGATCGATCGACAACCCGCCTCCCAAGCGTGGCGATTATGGCAACCCCCCATCTGGGGGAGGCCCATGTCCAGCAGTGGACGTCTTTCGGCTGATATGATGATGATGATGATAAGAAAGTGCTTCCTCAAGACGAGTTTCCGAAAGGAGTTGGAACAGGCCTTCGTCCAACAGTAGGGAAAATACTGGCTAAAGATTAAATTTACTTTCAGTTGCTTAATTAGATACCTGCTCTGAATCAGCTTAATCATCTTTGTGACAAAATTATTATCTGTCTAACATACAAGAAATTAAGAAAAATAAGATTTTTGTGTTCTGTTTTGAAGTAGGTTATCAATTCAGATACTTTCATCAGCTCTACAATTTATCACAATAAAAGTTCATACACAAAACCTTTGTTTAACTACGCTCTGTAGAATATCTGTAACATAGGGTAAAAATCTTAACAAGAAAATTATTTAGAGAGCTAGATATCAGAGCTTTAGGAATGATAACTGAACATACCTACCTATTTAATTTATATCACTTTTAATAAGGTCGCAGCCAACTAGCTTAATCAGCCGTTTCATTAACAGCTAGCCTTTTCATTGAACTGCGCCGTTTAATAAGCCACATAATTAAGTGACATGGGAAAGTCATTGAACGACATTGAACAAAAGATTTAACATTGAAAAAACAAAAAGCTAATTGGCTGCGATAGGTACATAACGAGACTCCTCCGTGCCTCGGAAAGCCCGACAACAAGTACTCTGTGCCGACAACCCTTTTGTCCCGGCTATCATTTATTTTTTGACAGCCGTTACGGGTACATAACATTGAGATAATTTATATGTCTATGGTACATAATCAGATAACACCATCCCCCCCCCCCCCCCTATACGGGTAATCTGACACCAGTCCGGTCAACGGGCCCATGTACACACATGTTACCCAGTTACCCAGTTTCTGGGATGTGGAGGTATAATACAATCAGATGCTCTAACTAGTTGGGGAAAAGGCTAGATCATATTTTACGTCTAAAATATTTAAAAAAAATACTAAGCAAAACAAACAGTTTGCAGGAAGTGCTACGAGTAGGCCGCTTTATAAAATCCTACCATCTTACCATGGCTACCGAAAATCTCTCTATGACAATTTTGTCTATGACAGGTAGACGTGACGTTTCTGTTTATTATCTGTTGCGAGCGTTATGTACTGAGAGAATTTTCCGGATTTTTTACTGTTTCTTGAAGTTATTCGTTTTCCTACAAAGACAAAAGAAAGTTAAAACGTTAAATCGTAAGTGTAATCCTTGAATTTAACGCAAAATGGTCGACTACAGCAAGTGGAAAGACATAGAAGTAAGTACTTATTCCGTACCATTCGAAATTAACTCCACCGTTGTTTATACTCCTACGTTAACCTGGATTGTCTACCCATTTTAGATATCCGATGATGAAGACGAGACCCACCCTAACATCGACACACCGTCGCTATTTCGCTGGCGGCACCAAGCGCGAGTCGAGCGCATGGAGGAGCGACGTAAAGAGAGAGATGAATTCCTCCAAAAGAAGACCGAAAACTTCAGGTGTATAAACGAAACTAAGAAGCGAATCAGCGAAGCGGGCCCCGACAGCCCTGACCTTGATTCATTAAAGAAGGCTTTAACTGAGCTAGAAAAAGAAGAGAAACTAATACAACAAAAAGAAGATGATCTTAAGAAGAAGGAGAAACAAACTCCGTGGAACGTGGACACGATCAGTGAGCCGGGCTTCACCAAAACCGTTATTAACTCCAAGCCCGCGAGGCCCAAGGATGAAAACTTGACTGAGGAGGAGAAGGAGGCTAAAATGAAGAAGTTCATCAAAGAAAATGAGAAGCTTCTGAAGCAGTTTGGTATGTTGCGGCGTTACGAGGATTCGCGAGCATTTTTACAGGAGCACAGTCAGCTTGTGTGTGAGGAAACAGCCAACTATCTTGTCATCTGGTGCATCAACTTGGAAATGGAAGAGGTCAGTAGTATGCTGCATTTTTGGTTTGTAATGTTGTTATCAATATGCTAGTAATATTATTTATATCATTATTGTGTCTGTTTTGAATTTGTGTATGCCAACCCCAAGTAACATGGGATAAAGGCCGGAAGATAATGATTGTTTCTGTTATGAATTTTTAAGCTTCTCTATAATTTCCATTATCAATTTGTTTTTTTTTTTTCAGAAACATGACCTGATGGCTCATGTAGCCCACCAAACTATCTGCATGCAGTACATACTGGAGTTGTCAAAACAACTGGATGTGGACCCCAGGGCTTGTGTCAGCTCTTTCTTTTCAAAGTAAACAACTTTAGATGTTTTTTTGTTTATCAACACTTTCCAGAACCAATTTTTAAATATAACTTATTTCTTAAAGGATACAAATTGCAGAGAAGACATACAAAGACTCATTTGATGATGAATTAGAGCAGTTCAAAGCAAGGATCAAGAAGCGAGCTGCAGAAAAAATTGCTGAGGCTATCAGAGAGCAGGAGGAGGAGGAACGGAAGGCCAGGCTGGGACCTGGCGGACTGGACCCTGTTGAAGTTTACGAGGAGTTACCTGATGTAAGTAGCTTGGGTTTATTAAATTAAAAGCACTGAGATTGCAACTTATTTGTAGTAAATAGTATACCATACAAATTATACCACTTACTAACTAGCTTCTGCAAGCGGCTTGGCACACGTGTATTTTGTACATTATTCCAAGGGAACATACTCCTGGGATAAAAAGTTACTCATTTGCTATTCCAGCTATCAGTTCTGATTGAGTAACAAACATCCATCCAAACTTAGTATAATAATAGTAGTAAGACAAATGTTAATAACTTAGATAGACTAACAATTTTTGCCATGTCATCATTACAGGAATTGAAGAAATGCTTTGATGCCCAAGACGTGCCATTGCTCCAGGCAACAATTGCTAAAATGCCAGAGCAAGAAGCCATATACTTCATGAAGAGATGTGTGGATGCAGGACTCTGGGTTCCCGGCAAAAACGATGATGAACCTACCATGAAGGAGAATGCTGCGAGCTCCTCGCAGTCTGCCGGTGATGCCCCAGCCCCCTCCTCAGTATGCACTGACGATGTTGACTGAGACACAATCAAAGCCTGCTAGTATCTAGGCTTTAGTCTGCTAAAGATCATTGAAATGCTAGAACCAGAATGTTGGCATTTTCCATTATGACACATGGACATTTAGATTAAGTTTATGTTAATAGTATTAATTTTGTATCCTCAAATTGTAAGTGAGCTCTGGTAAATGAGAATGCATAATACTTGTGTTGGATATCTCAAGGAATGAAATGTTTTTTTTTTAAGTGCTGCCATGATACATCTGTAATTGCAATAATTTTATTGTAAATCTCTCAAGTGCTGTTATGTTTATATTATTTTCATGCAGTGTACTATACTAACAGCAAATTTAGCCCGTATGAGATTTTACAATATATTATGATATATATGTAAGAAAGGTTTTATTTATTTCTTACACTTTTTTAGCTAATGAAAAGCAATATTCCTATAGTTGACCTAAAGTTTTCTGTGCCTTAAGACAAGCAACCACGGATTTTGCTGCTGATTCCTGTCATCTTATCTCTTTCTATGGCGTAACAGTTCTGGGAAAATAGCTCCTGCGTTATTATAACATAGCCTGTGTGAATACCACGCCCGGCAATAGCCTACGTGATAATAAGCACCAAGCAGCCTTACGAAAAAGCCGTTTACTTATGGAAGTTAACGGCTTTTTCGTAAGGATTGTGCTTTCCATGGGGAAATCAGCTAGTCATACCTGATTATGAAAAACAAGTTTCCACTATAGGTCGATCAAAACTTAATGTCGTCTGTGACGTTCGCCTAGCGCTGCACAGTACCCCCTAAAACACTGCGAGTTGCTGCGTAATAGCCAATCCTCATGGATTGGCTATTACGCAGCAACTCGTAGTGTGCCGAGCCGCCTATATGTTAATTCTACATACACACAGGCATACTAGGCTACAGACTTGATTGATAATTCATTAGTAGGTTGGAGAAAACGTGTCAAGATCGTAGGCATACCATAACAATTCCCGGGCCATTTCCATTACTTGACATTCATATCCATTCCACGAATTCCACTGTAGGTACACTAGTTTCGTGGGGGGGGTTGCAATTCCCGCATGGAACAAATTAATAACTTAACCACATGATGGCCTACCACAAACACCAGAAAGCCTTGCCACCGATCGTCGTGATCATGTTGGGTAAACCTAGAAGGCGCACTCTGTCGGCGGGGCGACGCCCTCGGGCTTGCTATGCGATGATCGCTTCGTATCACGTCCCACAGCAAATGAATCCTGATGATCCTAAACCCCAAACTTGCCAAATTATTCTAAAGAAGCAGTTCTTTACAATAAGTTTAGTTTTATATGGCCATATGTTGGTGAATGTCAGATTTACCACTTAGATAAGTAATTTGTTTCTAATAAATGAATTGCACAGCTGTGCAATGTCATGTAATATTTTCTTATCGGCTTGCGCACACTCAGTTGCTAAGGGTCACGCGAACAATGCGGCATTACATACAATAAAAGTGTGTATCTTTTTTTAAACTTGTACTTTTTATATAACAAAACTACAATAGGTGTATGAGAGAGGACGCGGCGGAGACGCTACGTGAGCACATGCGGTGGCAGTTGCGGCCGCCCCTCCAACTTGCTGTAGTCCAAGTGGAATTCTTTCGCCACCTGAAGGCAAATAACATCATGATTACACCATACAATAAACAGTAAATAAATCAAAAAAAGGCTGAGACTCAGCACTATTTGGACATCATACGCTAAAAATGGGCATAAAACTGCCGCCCTTCATGCAGGATTAACGGATAAGCACATCGCTAGCAAGCTAGGCGAGAGAATGTCACATTTAAAATTCGCAATTGCTTTATTAGATAACGATAAACGTAGAGTTGTCTTTCCTAATGAACATGCAGTGCCTTCAAACATAAATATTCATGCCTTTCTTAAATAAAAAAATTGTCATGCAACATGCATAATATAGTGTATATCTAAATAAACGCCAATAGTACCTTACGCCAGTTGTGCGCATCGAAGAAGTAGTAGGTGCCACGCTCGTACGTTGAGGTCTTCTCCACCATAGGCATGCCGGGCGCTTGAGAGATCCACACCTTTTCCTCCATGTGATACCGCCATTCTCGATTATAGCTGCAACAAAAAATATAAATTTTATTACTATGTAATGATGAATTACCTTACATCCTAGTCGAGTTAATTCAGCAGATATCTGCTGCGAAAAAGGTTCCATTATTGCAGCAGTGTCCAATTGATTGTCTTAATTAATCACTTCATTTTGTAAGTTGATATTTCAATATCCATGACAATGCAGCTGACAGTATATTGCTTTGCATTGCTTTACCTAATATACCCTTAGTGGGCTATAGCCTAAATGCCCTTAGTTGAGAATAATTAGCTCATTTAAAAGGATTAGTGGCAGGTGAGCATAAAACCCATATAAACACAATGTTTGAAGCTAGTCGAATGGCGAACTACTTCTCTTGCGCCGGCGACGCTGCTACCCGTCACCGGTAAGGAGCATAGGGCAGCCAGACAGGGCGGCCATCCCTCCACCTGTCGATCGTCAGAGCATGTTGAACAACAAGTCAAAACGTTGACAGGTGTCTTGGATTTTTATATCTAAAATATGGCTATAAGCTTTATGAATATAAATTTTTCAGATACTTTTTTGGCGTTCCATTTTTGTTTGACTCTTATAACATTCAGACAATATTTTGTGGTAATATCTACTTTTGTGTGTGCTGATTTATTGCCAGATAGTAGATGGACGAAGCTAGTTCCATGATAACCAACCTGTTGCTACTACTAAAATTGTGGTTATACATTATAATAGCATACAACTATGTAAAACAATAAGATTGACTCACAGTTCCGCTGCAGCTGCGATTTGCAGCACGTCACCAACGAAACAGTAGAACAAATAAAACAAGAGGTCTTCTTTATATCGACTCAGTCGTAGAGGCGCCAACTTTTCTCTAATTGAACCATTGATTAGATATTCGGGAGGCACATGATAGTCCATATCCTGTGGTCTGAAACAAATTATAAATCTATTAGCTCCTCTTGCTAATTATATTTTTATGTCACCGTGTTTTTACCCATATTTGCAAAAACAAATATCTTATCTTATCTATTCAAAAACTATGCTGGATTTTATATAGTAAAGATTTTAATGATTAAGTAAATTATAATATAATGTATATATAATGTGCTTCACCAGGGCCTTAAAATTAATCATTTATTTAGAAGACTAGAGCACTGAATGCCTGAGTAACTGATTTGATATGAATTCTGAATATTATATTAACAGATTACCTGCACGGCGTATCCGCCCAAGGGCCAGCAAAGGTGAGATAGAGGTTGTCTGGTGAATTTAGGTTCAGTCCGAGCGCGGTGAGATCCTGCCCTAAGGCCAGCGACACTAAACTGGGATCCGATTCCGCCGCGCGAATAAACGTCAACAGTCCCACAATACCAAACTGGTTCGGTATCATTGTCTCTGGTATATTCGTTACTTTACCTAAAACATTAAGTACATATTATTAACACCCTGCCAGAACAAAAATTCTACTTCTAATGGAATATTATCTGGATTATATATTAAAACTGCTATATGCTATAATAACAAATGTATGCATTTTAATATATTTCCAGCACTTATTTAGTATACACACCGTAGAATTCCGTATGTGCTCCTTGACTGATAACTTTAGGGACAAAAAAATTACATGTCAGGTGCAAATTCACTTTAACAACTATCTAAATCAAAATTCCACAGATAGAGAACATTCAAATATGGCATGCATTATAATAAACACACAGTTTGTAAAACACACTTTGTGTTATTAATTAGAAATGCAGCGCAATATTTAGTTCATTTGCAGGATTTGACACACTAAAAAAACAGTGCGTTTCTGTGTTATTTCAACCAACATTGTTTTGCTTTTCACATCAGAATTTTAGTGGACAAATATCATTAAGAAGTTAAGTAGGCTTGTTATTAGTATGTAACATTGGGGATAATTACCATCGGGGGAGGTCTGTATGCCTTTCCGGGGCTTGTCGTTGGTGTGGTTGCTGAAGTCGGGCGGTGGCGGCAGCGGGCCGGGCGGCGGCTGCGGTGCCGCGCCGCCCGCGCTCGACGTGCCGGGCAGCGCCGGGAAGTCCTCTGACGACATCGTGAACTCTGACTGCTCCGATGTTGGCTGCTTCACCATACCCACTGCCACACAGTAACATCAACTTATACAATGGTCAAGTATTTCATACAAAGAATAATGCAACAAACATCGGCACATTGAATTTGCTACTTTCACTAAAGTTAAATGCATGTTAGAAGCTCTAAAACAGCAGGTGATTACTTGTCATACTTTTTATATCCAAGAAAGTTCTTTTGTCATATAAGTTAAAATGTTTTTTTTAAGGTTTACCATATTTATCGATCGAATAGTCAATCAGTGGCAGAATGAACCAGTAGACGTTGATTGACAGTTCCTACTACATCAATCTACCGACGGCGCCGATCATTGTCATTGATAGAAGAACGATCATTGGCGTGGTAACACTCACAGAATGTACTTTCCATTTTTGTAACTACTTGGTGTTTAGGTGATTCAACTAAGTACTTACCGTAAGGTTTAGAGCCGGGTGGCGGCGGCGCGGCGGCAGGCGCCTGGTCGCCGGCCCCCCGCGCCGTCAGCGATGGGAACTCGCTGAGGTCCAGCAGTGGAGGTGTCGACGTATCTCCGCCCTCGCCGAACACTGAGTGGTAGTTGCTGCTGGTGTTGAACCGAGACAAGTTGCCCATACTCGACTGAAGACAACAATACACGCAAATAAATAGAATAATGTTCACTATTACAATTTTAAAATATTAAGATGAATAGAGTTTAACAATGGGTAGTCTTATCACTAAAAGGAATCTTTTACAGTATGCGGAAAAGATGTACAATCTTACACATATTACTCAAACTTGACAATAAGTTATGCATTTCTGAATGTGGAATGCTTAACCCCAGCAAAAAAGTCTGTATGAACAAGATTTTATACAAAAAGCACATACATCTTAAAAATCAGATTTTTGTTTCTTCTTTAGTTCTCATGAAACAATAAAATAAAATTACGAAATAAAGAATTAAAACTCGAAAGCTATTTGAATTCAAATATTGACACAAATCTTGTCAGGTTTATTTGAAAACCAAAGTAGTCAGTATTGATGTTTTTAACATTTTTCAGGTTATTTCCCAGCAATTTAGTAGAGGATTTCTGAGACCAGATTATGCATTATACATTATGGATTTTGCACATTCTAATTATAAAACTTACTCCAAAATGACTCACTTTTTTCCAATTATTCCAACAAGAATGGCTAAGTAATAACAAGCAAAGCCAACAATCATTGTATGCTATTCTCACAGACTACACTATTGGCTGTGGGTGAGCAAAAATCACTTTTTATTCTTCTACCCACAATAAATTATGTTTATGAGGTAAATGAAATGAGTTTCTCACCATGGAATTTGAGTTAGGCTGCGATAACGCGTTTGGTATGGGTACCCTGCGGTCGGCAAACGCCCGTTGGCCGAATAGTGTTGATCGAGATGCCATAGAGGGCGGAGCGCCCCCGGGCATGGCGGTGGAGTTCCGACCGGGCGACAGTGCGCCTCCGAACGTGGGCGTCACATGGCCCGACACGCCGCCCACCAGCCCCGAGCTCACGCGACCGCCCACACCGCCGCTCGCTAGGCTTCTAGGTGCTTGTTGGAAATTCAAGTTTGCCATAACCTGAAAAAGTTATACCTTCAGTTTCATATGTGAAATGCACCACAATTCTCACACTACAAAAATTTTAACAATACAGTTTACGCTTTACTGAATAATGTTTATCTAGGCCACTTACATATTCTTGCTAGTGACCAACTCAGATAGTGTCTTGCAATCAAATGGTGGTTTTTAATGGACTATCATGAGCTATTATATTATGCAGCTGCTAGCCAGCAGTAGTAATTACTGTGTGACAATTTAAACTTCTTATAAACAATAGTCCTTAAATAGAATGAGATTCTTATAAAAAAAACTAACTATTGTTTACGAAGTGCAGCTCATATACCAATTACATGTCTAAAAGCAACAGTTTTACTTGAGACAGCCTGTCTCTTGGTTGTATTGTTGAATTAATTATGGAGATGACGATTTTGTATATTAATGTTTCTACATTACTAAAATTATGGCAATGAAGTTGACTGTATTCAAGAGGTTATCATGAAAATTTTCTCATTATTTATAAAGGCTGAATAATAAAAGAAGTCACAAGTTATAAATACATTAGAATACTAACATTTCATACAAAGAACTAAAGAAAGTCTGTTTCAAAAGTCTTCCAACTTGATTTATTTTCAATACCCACTTTCCAATATCTTGGCTGGACATTAGTGTATTGCATTCAGCTATGTAAGGCATTTACTTCAGCTAAGTATATCCTAAATGGAAAATATATAATATTTTTAGCCATTTGTTCAACTGATTTCACAGGACAAGCAAGAATATGGTAGGTCAAAACACCTCAAAATGTACTGTTACAGACAATAATCCAATATATAGCCACATAAACAGAACCTGTAATAGTTGATTTGTGTAACCACGAGTGTAAATTTGAAGGTATCAGGGGTTTTCAATAAAATATACGATACCTTACGGTAAAACTTTGTGTTGACTTGAATAACTATCAGTTCAAACTTATGAGGTGTTTATGAAACGAGACCAAATGAATTTCTTACATACGCATTGAGGTATTCAATGCAGAGATAGGAATATGAGATAACGTTGGCTAATAACAACAAATGAAGTAGGTATCATACATTTTATCAGTATTTTACTACGGTTTGGTTATTCGTCCCCTGTCAAACAATGGCGACCCCTGTTTTTGGTACACTCGATTCTTCAAAAATTACAAAATTTTTACCTAATGTGTCGACGTCAGTCCTTGTTCCACTATTTCAATACCAGTATAAATGGTTCATAATCGAGTATTCTCTGCAGGAACAAATAAATCCACTCTAATGAAATAAACAAAAGTTTGTTGACTGTCCAATTTAGACGACGATTTTTATACATTCAAAAATTTTAAGACGAACTTAAAAGATGCTCAAGACCGTCTATGCATGAAACACTGCTATAAAACGTTGAAAACTTTATGCATCTTTACGTCACTTATAAATATTTTAACAATTTCACTCAGTTTTGTCGAACGCCACATTACCCTAAACAACTGGCGGCCATATTGTTGAAAGCGGACGCAAAACTGTAACAATTTTCGCTCTAGTAACTTATTAATTATTTGAATGAGCCACGTTGAAAAAGGGAAATCAAGAGAACTTTTCAATTTTTGTTTTTAATTTTAATATTATTTATAAACTTCGACATAACTGTAATTTTAAAAAATCTTTCACAGTGAGTATAAATAGTTTTTAGTTTGACTTTTGTAGCCAACACTCAGTCATTTTAATTACCACACGTAAATAAAAAAGTCTAAATTGTGCTGTATCAAAAGATTAAAACTACTTAGTCTATGATTCCAATAATAAATAGCGTAGTCTCACGTGGGTGTACAAAATAAGAATCCAATGGGTTATTTTATTTTACGAAAATTAATCAATTATTGCAGTTCAGAAAAAAACGCCAAAAAAGATATACGCCAATGTCACTACATTCAACGTTTTTGACAAGCCAAATGAAAACGAGTAATTTTCTTTTTAATTTTTGTGACAAGTATCTACTATTATCTAAAGAGAATTCACAAGGTCACTGTCATCGTGCTTACTTCCGAGCACGATAGTCAATGGCCATTACTTTCCTCTATGCAATGACCACTCAGAGACCAGATTTTTGTTGGGACGAATGTGTGCTGTAGATATGTGTGGTGCTGCTGTTTTGACATGAGATTTATTACTTTGCAATAGCAATTAAAGTGGCCTATTCGCCTATGACATGAAGCGAACTGAATATCCATACTTAGATCAGTAACTACAAAAGTGCAAATAAATCTTACAGTGTTGGAAGTGAAGGCAATGGCAAATAGTAGGGTCACTAAGTATTAAAGTCACTAAGTACCGTCTGAAGAAATATTTATAGTAGTTTTTGAATGTTCAAAATCTGCATTTGGACTATGATTCTCGAAACATGCACTATTCTAGGAATCTCTGGGGATGTTTTAATCTTTTTGTTTCCACTTTTCAAAGAGGAAATAAAAAAATAAACATCAACAAGGTAACTCGAAAACTGACCCCTCCTGTCATCATACCGCTTTTATCTCGGCTCTTTATCACCCGCCCTCGCCTTTGTAACGAAGTTACGTCCACCTTGACTGCAATTACCAAGTTAGCGTTAAATGTGCTTCCAGTTTTAATGCCTACATGCCTAAATATCGCAGTAAAACTTATGCCGAATGCAGTGAATCCGAAGTTGTGACTTGTAAATCCAACATGTGAAGGCTGTCCAAACTCGATGAGTTAATTGAAAACTTCGGCTGAATTCATTCATTGAAATATTATTAGAGCTTAGTGCAGAATAGAAAAGAAAATCAATGTTCATAACAGAGTTAGAGTAATCAGTAATTAACCTGTTACCACTCGATTTCGCTCGATTTGCGAACTTTCGTCAACTCATATCAGAATCAAATAAGAAAACGGCACTACTTGCCGTACCTGTCTATGGTACGGAGTACAAATTTTTCATTACTTGGTAACACCGGGATCATATGATTGTTCAATGAAGAAGCACGTCTGATAGGCGTCGACTTACTTCTTTGAGCCAGTTTTTAGTTTTCTGGGTCTTTATCGGTTGTTTTTTCGTGTTAGTGGTGCTAAATATTAACCTTCAGCCATGGCGCTCAGCGATGCAGATGTTCAAAAGCAGGTATGTAAATGAAAATTAGCAGCAGCGTAAATCAGTCGACATGGATTTGTCAGAATAATTGATCCAAGATGAGGCACTTGCCGACTCTGTTCCAAATTGGCTCTGAAGTCCGAATGGACTTGAAAACCGACTTATTCTTAAATAATGGCTTATTTGAATGAAAAATGGCATTCTTTGTTACTAGATCAAGCACATGATGGCCTTCATCGAACAAGAGGCCAATGAAAAGGCTGAGGAAATCGATGCGAAGGCCGAGGAAGAGTTCAACATCGAAAAGGGCCGTCTGGTGCAGCAGCAGCGGCTGAAGATCATGGAGTACTATGAGAAGAAGGAGAAGCAGGTTGAACTCCAAAAGAAGATGTAGGTTCCCTTTTACAAAAGTATTACACATCCCAGTATCTAACACTTTCCTTCATTTGATATCATCTAAAACTCTTCAGATGTTAGGTTATATCATTTTGGTTAGTTTCAACTTATCCCTGCAGTCAATTTTGACAGTGCACTTTACTGATCTTTTTTTCTTAGTTTATGTGCTCTTTTACAGTAGACTCTTCAAGCTGCTATTTCGTTCCTGAATAATTTGTCTTTGTATTTTAGTGTCTTCCTAAGCACCTTGTTTTGTTCGATGTAATTGAACATGGCCTTGAATGGTAGTTCTTTTAGTATGCAGGCTAAACCAGTACTATTACATAAATCAATTTCTTTTTATTCTTAAGATACTTGGATCTTGAGATCAATGAAGTTATTCTGTTTTAGATTTATTCCTCAATTGTGACTGTTTATTGAAGGGAAATAGAAACAATAAAACTCATTTATTAATTGAAATCCCATGACTGTAGAATTTTAGTGAATTCATACATACTTCACCATAATCAAACTACTTGATCTTAGAGATGTCATATGACCAGTAAAGTGGTTACTCTTATGTCATACCTACAAACCAAAATCTTCATACTACAATATTTTGTAGTAAATGAAATCTTTCCATGTTGTACTTCTTTCATTCACTTAGATTTTGTATTTGTAGTGAAATAAGATTGTCACATGACCATACCATAAACAATATCAGTACTCATTTTACATTTTGTGTATGTCACAGTTTTTTTAAATTCTGAATGATACCTAACACTATTTTCGAGGGAATTGATCTTTATCAACTGTACTAATATTATAGATGTTTTAGTCTGGCATGTTTATCAAGCAATCACACCTCAATGTCTGAATAGATATTGTATGAAATTTGGAAGTGGGCTATCCTCGGTAATATAATTATGTTCCCTAGGGTTGATCACTTAAGGCTTTTGTGTGGGCAAATCCTCTAGTAAAGGCTAGTTTACTTGTATTTTATAATATTAATGGATTCAGGTTCAATTATGATTAAGTTCCTCACACAAGTCTTACATGTACTACTGAACAGAATAAAGTGATAACAATGATTACATGGAAGTTATCTCAGTTGATAAGAGGTTTTATTTTTCAGTTTGTGTTTTTCGTTATAGTTTATTTTTTAAGTATATTTGGACTGCACTTTAAATCTCGTCTTAAGTATTTCAACAAAAAGAAGTGCATCTATATTATAAAAAAAACCGGCAGACAAAAGGTTCCATACCATTATCTATAAAAAAAACGGCAAAATAATCACGTTTGTTGTATGGGAGCCCCACTTAAATATTTATTTTGTTTTGTTTTTATATTTTTTGTTATAGTGGCAACAGAAATACATCATTTGTGAAAATTTCAACTGTGTGGCTATCACGGTTCATGAGATACAGCCTGGTGACAGACAGACAGATAGCTAACCGCTCGGCCAACCGTGCGGCTAGCCGCTTCTCAATATTAATATGGAACCGCTGGCGGTTAAGTGTGTAGGATAAGAAGCGGTTCCATATTAATATTGAGAAGCGGCTAGCCGCCCCCGCGGTTGACCGCTAGTGTGTTTGGGCGCTAAGGACCAGTTCCTGTGGGAGCACAGTTCAATGCCCCTATGGCAATCATGGTCTAGATTCGCATGAGAATAGGTCACTCTGTGTAGTGTGTCGTATTTGCAATGGCGTAGTGATCTGACACTACATAAGTACCTACCTTCTTATTAGAAACTTTGAGAGCTTATATGTAAAATATCTTGTACACTTGGCAACACAATCGGTTTTGAGCCATGAGAGTAGGTTACATTTACATACAAGACTACTTTGAACTAGATATTGCATTCTCACTTGAACATCTTTTATTTTTTATTGATGGCCTTACATTTGACTACTATCTCATCTGATGATAAGTGATGTGATGATCTGATTGATGATGTTTATGTGTTTAAGGGCCAGTTACTAATTTTAACGATTTAATTAAGAACATTTCAACCCCTACTTTAATTCTCAAGTTTGTAAGGTTTTCAGGCAAAGAAGAGTTTGTCTAAAATTCAACTTCCAAATTCATAATTTAGTACTTAATTGGGTGTTTCTGCAAAATTCTTGTTAAACTAAAAAGCTAAGCCTGTATCAATATGTAAGTAAAATAGGTAATACTATGAAGTTAGGTCTAAACCTTTAGTCGTATCAATCTTCTAAACAAATGATTACATTACAACTCTTATTTGGCAGCCAATCTTCAAACATGCTGAACCAGGCCCGTCTGAAGGTGCTCAAAGTACGTGAAGACCACGTACGCAACCTCTTGGACGAGGCCCGCAAGCGTCTGGCCGAGGTACCCAAGAACCAGAAGATGTACGGTGATCTGTTGACCACCCTCATCGTGCAGGCCCTCTTCCAGGTTTGTACCATTCTTGACTATAATAATCCAAAGGCAGTATTGTTTAGCTTCATATCAGCCATTAATTAGACAGTAGAGCAGTTTGAAATGGAATTACGTTACTCACATATGTACCTATGTCCCTAGGTACCACCACTCCAGACACATTAATCTCAAATATATAAAACTGGGTTCGCGATTTAGTTTCCGAACATTTTATGCAAATTACAACTTCTATTGGGTATGGTTTTCGTCCTTACTCCTGCTGGACTAAGTGGACCATTGTACGTTTCTTTTTTAAATATTTTTACGTAGGTAGTCATTCTGATTTCAGCGAAATGTACACGGGTATAAAGTTTGTCTTCCTATATGGAAATAACGCAACATCAATTTGCAAACATAAATTTGAATAGACTTGATATTGGAATTAATATGAACTGTACATTTCAGCTGATGGAGAACCAAGTCATGCTTCGCGTGCGTCAAGTCGACAAGCAGCTGGTCGACTCTGTCCTCGGCAAAGCCCAGAATGATTACAAGACCAAGATCAAGAAGGACACCAACCTAAAGATCGACCCTGAGCACTGGCTGTCGCCCGATACCTGCGGTGGAGTCGAGCTGGTCGCCCTCAAGGGACGCATCAAGGTATTATCAAATTTTATCTATTTTTTAATTCCTAAATGTTTTTTTATGGCCGGACTAAGTGATGAAGACAATACATAGACATAATGTATTATGTCTTCATAATATAAAACAGCTGTTGATGAAAGTAAAAAAATGAAACCGTACAGCTGCGTAAAAGTTCACTTAAACTCACCCTGTCTTGGTTCCTGTTTCGCTGGAACCGCGTGAAACTGCGCTTCACCATTACGATTAAAATTTTGAATGTTCGTGATCAGATTTGTTAGTGAATCTCGTACTGATGAAATGAAACTCATAATTCAGTAGAATTATAGTGAAACGGTCACGCTTGATAAGGTAGGTATATTGTTTAGCTACACCTCGGAGTGTAAGAGAATAATATAGTTGTGTCGTTTGTGCATGTGTCGTAATAAGGCAGTGTCAAGTAACGTGTGTTTGCGCAGATCTGCAACACCCTGGAGTCTCGCCTGGAGCTAATAGCCCAGCAGCTGTTGCCGGAGATCCGTACCGCCCTCTTCGGCCGCAACCCTAACCGTAAATTCACCGATTAAACATTTAACGGTGACCTATATTCACACTTGTTACTACTAACAATTTATTTAAAGTTCATAATTTGTAGAACTAAAATAATATTATAATAAGTGTTTTCCTTTGCCTAATTAATTATATCGTAATAATGCGTACAATTTTATCGCTGTTTAGAATGTAATCTGATGAGTGGTCCCGTTAAGTCGCCAGAAAATGTACAACTGACAATGTGTGATCATGTGAGTTTCTGATTTCTGGCAATCGTACCACCAGATAGCTTGTAATCTATACTGTGCATTAGTTTCGCCTGCTTAAATAATGTGAACACCTACTTACTGAGCATAAAATATTTTATTATAACAATTCATTCATTTAGCATAATGTTATATGTATTTTAGAGGATGTAGTTTATAGGATTTGGAGACGGTTTAATTAAGATGTTACCATTTATTAGGTCACACAAATAACCATTATCTAAAGTTGATACTGTTGAAACTGGACTTCGCAGCAACTTGTCCTACAGTATTACATAGCACAAGAACACGCAATGTAGACCCGCGTTATTTCTATGTAAAGCATGTAATTGTATTTTAATAATCTTCCTTCTATGTATTATGATCGTTGTTACTGGATGTTTTGGATAAATATTGTTCGTATGTACCACTCATGTTATCGGTGAGGAATTGTTGCGGGCTGTAAGGTTGTCGTGTGACGGCAGCATCCCACGCTATGTCCACTCAAATCGAAGTAAAGATTTGACTGTGCGCAGTGTGGTGTGACACTTGAACCTTGCAGCATTCCAATACATTCCTACTAGTGTTTATCCTAGCAATCTAACATTCTGGCTTGCTTTTGACAGTGGCTATACAGAGCACCATAGCTCTTGATACCTACTATATATTATTCCCATACAGCACTGTTAAAATCCTTATGTAAATATATAGATGTGTTGAAAATGGTCTTTCATTTTAAGTTAATACATATAAACCACATGGATTAATCAGTTTTTATTACATGTCACATGTAGATGATTTAATAAACTACACAACAATATAATTATTCAATAGTAAACAAGTAATAGAAGGTAATAGGACAATAATAACGGCATAAAAAAGTAATCTTACGGAACTTTTGCCATACAGTGCCATTGAGTTTGTATTTATTTTAACCACTTCCATAGCAATAACTAGCTAGTCTTATACTTAACGGGTATTCTTATACATTCAATAATTAGTACCAAATTTAGTTGATTGAACATGCTAGAACTTAACAAAATGGGGTGTCGAGTCAAAACCCATCCCTATCAGTAAAGAAAGACTTAAAAAATCACACGAAAAATAACTTTTTTGCGAACCTTACAATTAATCACAACTATAATGGAGTTTAGAAGTTAGTTAAGAGGCCATACCCTGTAGTTTATACACATTGAAGAATATATGGAATGTGCAATCAATTATAGAGCACCAAACCAAGCAGGCCTTTTGGCGTATCTGTTATGTCAGTGTTTATAGTCAATATGTCGCAGCCAATTAGATTAGTCGGCCGTTTAATTGGTGGCCTAGCCTTTTCATTTAAGTGCGCCGATGTTTCAGCGACCTAAGTGACATCTTTTGTTTAATATCGTTTAGTGATTTGACCATGTTTCGTATGTCGCTGATTAAACGGCGCAGTTCCATGAAAAGGCTAGGCTTTTAATGAATCGGCTGATTAAGCTAGTTAGTTGAGACAAATGCACTAAATTCTCTGGGGCAGATCCATATGGCCCTGTGTCTAGATTGCATAGTGTAAATGTGGCTCCTCATTGAAGGTGCTACAGTAGATTAGTTAATTACTAAATACCTAAGTTGAGCTTAGTAAATTCTTCTCAATATCATAAGCTAAGTCACAGCAACGATTCAAATTCTAACTACTTGAGGACGAACAACACCAACATAGGTCTAGTTTACACGATGCGAGTTCGAAGTATGCAGTCTAGCCTAACTTGTATTCAGTCAAGTCTGTTCAAGTTATAGATGTCGCTGTTGTCGAGACTTATTTTTATAGTTTTCAGGATATTAACAACACAACAACAACAACTATTGGGCATCTCAGCAACAGAGCATTTGTCCCGAACCAGTATCTACTAAACTAGGCAGCAAACCATTCGCTCGCACTTTATAAACGAACCACCGTTTGAACGCCATTGCCAATCATCAAACGCCATTGCCAATCATCAAACGCCATTGCCAGGCATCAGTGCACTGGTGTACCATTGTACTTCGACCAAGCCACAAAATGAAATCTGATTTTATATCTTCAGATTTTTTTAACGTAGGTAAACCGTGTTTTTTTAAATCGCCTATCGACTCCTTTCATCTTTAGAGTAGAAGTCACTTCGAAAACGTTCTAATTTAACGACCATACTTGACAGTGGCGTTCAAAAGATTTTAAAAAATAATCCTAATGCGCTTTACACGACAAGATGCGAGACATCAGGCGTGTAGGCGGGCAGGTATCGGGGCACACGCGGCTCGTCCCGGCGCCGTGCTCCCCGGTCCACGGCCAGGCTGATAGTGCCCGCTTCCTTCACCCCGTTCGACTTGGCCCTGCGCTGCGACGGCATGATGGCGGCCCGGAGAGACTTCCGTTTCTGAAAATGTTCAATGTTCACCCAACCGTTCTTGTACACCACAGAGGAATAAACAAGTGGAGTGATATCTAATGTGAAACAAATTTACTCAAAAAGTCATGTTAGGTACTGGCCATGCAGAATCCATCTGAAAGAATCGTGTATTCGAAGCGAGAGTTCTAGGGTGGGCTAGGCTTTATCTATGCGTATCTCTCCATTCGTTTACTAATCTGTGCTGCACAGTCACGAATCAAACATGAATAACACAATGACATCTACTTACAACAGCAATAGACTATTACCGTTTCCAGCGAGTTGGTGTACAAGCTCCACAAAGCAGCGGGGACTCATTGTGATCAAAATTAACAATGTACATGAACATGAAAAGTGTTTATTTTGAATATAAGTTAAATATTGGTCGTTAACAATATTTTGATGTCTACATCGGGGATGGCGAACCTCCATAAGCAGACTACTTAACACTAGATTGAGTATTATAATAATAAATATTCTTATAAAGATATGTCGCTATGGTATTAAAATTGGGATTGACTAAAAATATTTGAGTAGCAATGGTTCGCAATCCCTGAGCTACATACAGTGCGTATCAGTCGTCAGTGGGGCCTCGGGCCGCAGGTCTATATTTTACTTTCTAACTGCTCTTTGTCTTTGACGTTATTGAAGTGGTCCACATCCATGGCTTCCGCCTTGACTCTGTTTACCTCGACAGCTCCGCGCCACCGGTCGGCGGCGTGGCGCGCAATCTCCATCCTCTTCTGCTTCTTGATCTGGTGCCGTTTGTACACCACCTCGATCACTATCAGTACTATGCCGCCTATTATACCCGCTAACACAAGTATGAACACTCCCGCCATGTTTTTCAAGCCTAAAGTGTTCGGTGTCTTCTCGTTTTCTTCGCAGTTTAGCATGTTGTTTCGGAGGATCCATAGGTTGTCCAAAGATTCCATTATGCCGCCTGAAAGTTATGTACATTGAATTAATTTTTATCTTTCAGATAAATGTTAACCAGGAGATTCTTCTTTTAAAGTCAGATACATACTTTCGTGAAAGTCCAATATAGCCAGTGTGACAAGATCCGCCCAAGGAGAACCCTTCTGTAATCCAACGCCATAGCCTGAACGACCAAACAGTTCTCCAGCGGTCACAAGCTCACAGTCCTGAGCGGCCTCGAATTCCAAGCGAGATGAGTCCCAAATGAATGCCATTAGTTTACTGCAACCACGGACCAGAATAAGAAAATAGGTAGTTGAAACATATGTTAAAAACCTACTTCAATTTTCTAAACTACTTGTTCAATTTTGAATTTATCTTTCCATGGTCTAAATTGAACTACAAAAAAAAAAGTTTGTGGTCATCTATAATTTCTATGTCTACTTAATTTTGCAACTACAGAAACAAAGGTATAAGAACCCACCCGTGCTTAACGTCCTCGATAGCTTGCTCAGCATTATCATAGTTATTCGCTTCCATCGTTCGGTACATATTCGACAATTCGACTTGTCGTCTAAAATACATATCAACAGCTGATCCCTTAACCGTGGCACACGTCAGATTCTCCATGGTATTGCGAAGCTAAAGATAATAAAAAATAAAGCATTAGCTACTGTCTAAACTAGTCTATGCTTCTACGTTAGCCCGAAAATATTAATCAGTGAAGTTGTACCTCCCCTTCAAACTGCACCATCGAACAGTCCTAGGGAAATATTGCTATAATCAATTAATCTTGGTATGTGGTCTGATTGATGGATAGGTACTCGTTAGATAAGTGATTAACAGTTAGAAGTTAAGACCCCGTAATGATTTTAGCTAACGCCTTTAACGACATCCAAAAATCCCACAACCTCACTGCATCTAACTAAACTAATTTTTGATATTGAAACATTAAATGGAAAACGTTTACGTACCCTTGCGTCGTTGATTCCGGTGAGCTTGGTCTTGGGGCGTTCGAGCACGAGGAAGGCAGCCAAGTTGGCAGTGTAGGAAGCAACGATGATCATTGCAAATCCTGCCCATACCATGCCCAGAACGCGTGCAGAGAAACTGCGGGGAGTGCCTGAAACAATCATAGGTAAGTAGGTTCCATCAATTTAGGACATGCGTATCGAAATAAGTATCTTGCAAGTAACAGAAGACAGCCGACCGGATTTTGAAAGCTCTCAGTTTAGTGTTTTCAAATCTCATGACAATCCTTTGATTGGCTGTTTTCATTTTTTCGACAAGTCAGAGATTAAGATTTGACAATAGATTAACTGATCAGATATTTAACAGGTCATCAACTAAGTCTTTGATGATCTAGGTTTAAGATATAGGTAACTAAATAGTTGATCTTACCTTCACCAATTCCGCTGTTCAGAAGCACGCCCCAAGCGAACCAGATAGCACTCGAAAGGTTCAAAGCGTCTTCTTCAGTGCCATCAATATTGGCCAGTTTGAACCGTCCAAAGGGAGAGAACCTGTCCAGTAGGTACAGCACAAGAGCAACCACGTGGACTGATACCATCACCAAGATCCAGAGCGTGTTGGAAAACGGTTGCAAGAACGATACCAATGTTGAGGAACGTGACGGCTGGAAGTAGATAATTGTGGTTAGCCAAAAGCGTTTCAGGAAAGCTTAGCATAGCTGGAACACAAACACGGCTCTCCTCCCCCTGAGAGCGAGCAGACCGTAAATCTGTAATATACCACGCGGCCCCATGTGGGTTGATTTTAGGGTTCCGTACCAACATGGTAAAAAGGAACCCTTATGGTGCGACTCAGTCTGCCACAGCTGGATATCTCAAGAACAATCAACTTGACATTTAGAACAGTTTTAGATGATAGGTACTTGCTTTCACTTGGTAAGTTCGTAATTATATCGAATGTCGTATAACGGTTTTACCGCCTAACGCAGTTAGGCTGGCAAATGACCTCAATAGTTGTTTGGTATTGTAGATTTTCAAAAGTTAAAACTTTTATTTCTCCCTTTTTTAGTTATTAAAAAACTTTTTTACAAAAAAATACAACCGACTTAGCGGCGTCAGTTTGGGAAAGGGACAACAGGCTGGGTCGTTTCATTAATTAGGGGTTATTAAAGCTAAGGCTCAGCAGCGCGGGCTAGCTCGTTAGGCAAAAGTCGGGGAGGGTTTTGAACGGGTCGTCGCGACGGACCTCGGCGGCGAGGTCGGTATACGGAACGCGGTCTGTTTTTTTTTTTTCTAAGGGTGCTGGTTTCCCTACAGCTTTTCTGAATCTTTGTGATCTCGTCATCGGACTCGACGAGTGTATGCCGAGAACGGCGAATCTTACTAATACGAGAGGGAGTGTACTGGGAGGCCTTTGAAATCAAAGGATTGTTGTGTTTCTCAGCAGATTCAATAAAACGCTTTGTAAGGCGTTTCATGAATTGTTTTATTGTTGGGATTTTGAGGTCGACGTGAAGTCGTTCGTTCCTAATAAACCACGGGGCGCCCGTGGCTTTTCGGAAATCTCCAGAATTTGAACCAATCGCCTAGGTCGATGGCCGCCTTCTGGAGTTTTTTGGCTATTGACTTTTCACTACTGCCGGAGCAATAGATGGCCGTGTCATCGGCAAAAAGAGCTAACTGCGTCTTGTCATTTCTGGGAATGTCGCTTGTGAACAGCGTGAAAAATAAAGGCGAGAGCACGCCGCCTTGCGGGACGCCGGCTCGGATAGGTTGGGGGGGGGAAAGCGCACCTTCGATACGACTATATAAATATATATACGACACGATATAAATTAAGCCATTGTGCCAGACTGACGAAAGCTTTCGCTATGTCAAAGAACACGGCTCCCGTCACTAAGCCGCGTTGAGTGCGGTCGCTGATATGTTCAACGATGCGGTAAACCTGTTGGCCACATGAGTGATTAGCTCGAAAGCCAAACTGTTCATTTGGAAGGAGGCCCTTGGCTTCGGCATAGTCTCTGAGTCGTTTATAAATAAGACGCTCATAGATTTTACCTAGGACCTTGAGCAGACTGATGGGGCGGTAGCTATTAGGGGAGGACTTTGGCTTTCCCGGTTTTGGAATAACGATAACGGTAGCCTCTTCCCACGATTGTGGGAACATGTTGTTGGACAGAGCGCCGTTGAAAATGGCAGTCATCAACATGATAAGGGAAGCTGGGAAGAAACGGAACACCTTGTTGGTGATACCATCGGACTTGATCGGACCCAAGGGCTTTCCTGGGTTTGAGTTTCCCGATTATCTCCTTCACCTCGTCTGGAGTGACGGGGGGGAGGGGGTCTTTGGGGTCCTCAACGGGGGGGAGAGAAGTCCTATGCTCGACCTCAGCGTCCACCTTGGCGAGGTGAACTGGGTCAACCGGGTAGGTGCTAGGGGAGCATTGGGACTCTAGGCTGTCGGCCAGGCATTCAGCTTTCTCATCGTCTTCAAATGCGATGGTGTTATCAGGGCGAGTGAGGGGAGGCATTATTAAAACCTCAGAGGTGCGTAACTTCCTCTGGAGTTCCCAGAAGGCCTGGTGGTTGGGTTCGAGGTCGCCAAGCATCTTAGCTTCTTCCGAAATTATAGTTATTTTATACTTTGTAGTGTTTTTTGTTTTGAAGTCGGTTGTATTTTTTTGTAAAAAAAAAGAAACCGACTTCCAAAAAAACTACAAAGTTCAAAATAACTTTAATTTCGGAAGTCGGTGTTTTCGGTTGCTTCTTCGTTATTTGACACCGACTTCCGAAATTAAAGTTATTTTGAACTTTGTAGTTTTTTTGGAAGTCGGTTTCTTTTTGTTGTGAAAAAGTTTTTTATTTTTCACTTTTTAGTGGTACCCCACACCTAACAACACCACTGGAAAGTCACAGGAAAGCAAACAAAAATATGCAATTTCGTATACATGGATGATTTTTCCACATATTTTTTCCAGCTATTTGGATTTAATAACCAAACTACTGATCCGATTTTGATAAAATTTCAATGGGACCATTTGGGAAGTATACCCTTTCCAACAAAAAAAGAATTTTTCAATTCGGTTGGCAAGCGACAGAGTTATGCCCGAACAAACATAAAAAAAAAAAAAAAAAAAAAAATACAAACATCCGAATTGAGAACCTCCTCCTTTTTTAGAAGTCGGTTAATTAGAAGTCGGTTAAAAAAGTTTTTATTTTTCACTTTTTAGTGGTTAGCTTTAACTAAACCCAACGCAAAAAGAATCATCAAGGTCGGTTCATAAACAATAAAGTTATTCCTGATTAGATAACCCCAAAACCATGGTTGGATTGTACACATCTGCGTACCCCTTCACAGCGTACCGGTGTCATGTTCTGTTATGAACTGGTGTAAACAATTAACAGACATGCTATTTCAGCAATCCTGGCTTCTGGCAATCCTTGCTATCATTTATTGAAGAGTTCCGTTACCTATCTCCGAAGTTCTTCATCAGATCTTCACCAAATTAAAATGGGACCAGTCCGGGAAGATACTCTTCCAAACAAAAAAAGTATCATCAAAATCGGCTGACAGTTGGTGAAAATATCGATGAACAAACATACAAAAAAAAAAAATCAGTCGAATTGAGAACCTCCTCCTTTTTTGAAAGTCGGTTAATTAAATGAGGAGCTCGTGGCTAAATAATAACAGCCGCACGGGTCGATCTTCAAGGTTAAACACGCTTGCAAAGGTCGGTCTGAGGATGGGTAACCATCTTAACACGGAAAGCACGTTAATACGTTGGTCCCGGGTGTCATTTGTAGATCTTTGGCAGTCGTTACAGATTTTCAGAAGCCAGAAAATCTGTCTCCCGTCTACCCAGTTTAATTGATTAAAATAGCCGATCTTATTTAGGTCATGGTTTTTGCTCTGCTTAGCTCCCCGAAAGTATAGCGTGATGATGGATGTTGCTTTGAAACTTTCTTTACTTTTCATTTATCACGACAGACATCTGAGAGACTCGACAGATAACAATTTTGTGCCTTATTTTTTGAAAATCCCCTATTTTCATAAAATTATGTTCCTCTGTAAAACACGCAGCAAGTATTCTTATAAAAAAATATTGCTTTGTTACGATTTTATAAGGTATACTAGCTGCGCCCGCGACTTCGTTCACATGAATATCGAAAAAAATTGTAGGTATTTACAGAGGAATGAGGAGACTAGTTGCTCATCATCTTCCTGCCCTTAACCCATGTTACTTGGGGTCGGTGCAACACGTTTTCTTCTTCCATTCTGCCCTATCTGCCGTCACACTATCACTAACTCCCTTTTCTTTCATATCGCTCCTCACACAATCAATCCATCTTTTCTTTGGCCTTTCTCTTCCTCTCCATCCATTCACATTTATATTCATAACCCTTTTAGTTACATGCGTTTCATCCCTGCTCTTCACATGACCATACCAGGACAAGCGGTTACCTTTCAACTTTTCCGTCACTGGCGCCACTTTTAAACTACCTCTAATGTACTCATTTCTCACTTTATCCATTCTCGTTACTCCACACATCCATTTCAACATTCTCATCTCCGCTAAATGCAATCTATTTTCATCCGTCTTTTTCATAGCCCAACATTTTGATCCATACAGTACGACAGGTCTTATCACGGACTTATCTCGGTCTATATTGCCATCGCCCTGGACAAGCGACCCGAGGTACCGAAAGTTGGAAAAGATTGGTATAGGCGTTCCGGTGAGAGCTATAGGTATAGGACTGGAGAGACCGCCGAAATCGCAGAACAGGTATTCTGTTTTGGTTCTGCTCAATTTCAGGCCAACACTCTCTAGTCTCTGCCACCACGTTTCCTATCTGCTCTGGACCTCGAGACCACTTTCAGCAACCAGCACAATGTCATCAGCAAACAGCATACACCAGGGAGCCTCTTCCTGGATGTCTAACGTCAGAGCGTCCATTATCATCAGGAAGAGGTAAGGGCTAAGAGCCGACCCTTGGTGCAAACCGACTGCCACACTGAAGCAGTCAGTGGTGCCCACTGCAGACCGGACTTGGGTACTGCATCGACTGTACATCGCTCGGATCAACTGCACATACTTCCCAGGCACACCTTTCTCCTTAAGGGCCCACCACAAAACCTCACGAGGCACCCGGTCATATGCCTTTTCGAGGTCAACGAACACCATGTGCAAGTTTTTATGCACAGCTCTGTATTTCTCGCACAGCTGACAAATAGCGAAAATGGCATCCGTTGTACCCCGTCCAGGCATAAAACCGAACTGGTTCTGTGAGATTTCACTCTCTGGAGGAGAGGAGACTGGTTGCTCATGACTTAATAATCACAGCCGCAAGGGTTGATATTTATAAGGTTAAGCAATGCTTGTCGAGGTCGGCCTGTAAATGGACGACCATTTTAAAATACTGAGATTCCTTCTTGCCTCGGATAGCATGTTAAGTCGTTGTTCCGGCTGTCATTTGTAGGTCCTTGGCAGACGTTACGGATTGCCAGAAGCTAGAAAATCTGACACCAGTCTCTCTTGGCAAGACTGGTGTCAGATTTTCTAGCTTCTGGCAATCCGTACCTGCGTACCTACCTACTATGTTTCCCAGTTAATAGGTTGTGAAGGTCAAACAGGCAGTCGCTTCACGTACCTACCTAAAACAATGATATTCAGCTGAATCCGGTTTGACTGGAAACCGACCCCAGCATAGTTGGTGAAAGGCTAGATGATATTTTTAGTACTAAATGAATTGATCCAGTAAATCGTTTTAACACTCTAGAAAATCGAAATACGTATTTTTTTTGTTTCGATCACTAAAAAAATGCTTTAAATGTGCCCAAAACCATTATAAGATTTAAATACAATTTAACACAATTATAACTCAATAACTCGCGAAACTTGTGGATAAAGGAAATGAAAACAAAGCTTTGATTTGATTTTTTATGATTTGCTAAATAATCGTACCTCTCGGTACGGTCAAGGTCTGTGGATGGGTGACCATCTTAACATACCGAGAATCCTCCGTGCCTCGGAAAACACGTTAATAAGCCGTTGGTCCCGGCTGTTATTTGGAAATCTTTGGCAGTCGTTACGGATTGCCACAAGCTAAAAATCTGACACCAGTCTTGCCAAGAAGTACCGTGTTATCCAATTTTTTTTTTTTTTTCTTTTTTTTTTTTTATTAAACGTTGCCCCACACTAGGAATTTCTCCTGTATCGTGGGTGCGGTTACAAACATACAAATTCACATACACAAACAGCCAGACCCGGAACAACTATCTGTAGGCCATACAAATATTTGTTCCGTGCGGGAATCGAACCCGCGACACGCAGCGCAGCAACCGATCGCTCAACCACTGCGCCAACCGTGTCGTCAAATTAATGGGTTGAGGAGGTTAGCTATGCAGCCGCTCTATGTAAAATACTGTTATTCAACTGAATTCGGTTTGACTAAGAGCCGACCCCAATATAGTTGTGAGAAGGCTAGGCAGATGATGATGCTAAATAATCGTGCACCGTTGAAGGATTCAGTCACATTTACCAAAAAGAAAGTAAAAGAGATTTCGCGAAAAGCTCGATGAGCACTCGGACCCCATGGCCCTAGTGTTTCAATCCCAAACGGCTCAAATACATAATTCCCAATAAGGTTGTTGTATTTGCGCCGTTTTAGATTTTCTGCACCCGCAGCAACCCGTCGTGAAAAAGTCCTATTTAAAAGATGGGATGGCGCAAGGGTGTCGACACATGTTGTTTTGTATGCAATCTATTTCATAATAATTCTTTGGAAATACATTTTCTGAATGTGTTATATCTAACAATAATTTAATTACGCCCCTCAAAATAAAAATAAAACAAATCTGTTAGACACTTTCAGTACCTACCAAGTTACCAAAAATTATAATTATTATGTTAAACTGTTAACTTCTAAACATACCTTTTTCTCTAAAATCGTAATACCTTGATATTTGAAAGGCTTGCTAAACTCAATAAATTCGGCCCTTTCAGGATTTATTGTCAAGGGAGCCACTATCATGTCTGCACGTTCATACACCAATTCACCTGAAAATTCACATTCGTATTTAATTAGGTACTTAAATGAAATTATTAAAAATTTTCAATTTTTTAAGTATGGGAAATCATCAAATGACTCCTTCCGCTCTGGGCCAAGCGGAAGAGAGTGTAACTAAACCCATCAGTGTTCCTCCAAATGCCCTTTGCGTTCCAGGGCCGCAGTGACTCTTTCGAACAAATTCCGCAACCCTGGCAGAAAATATATTTCTGGTGTCTCTTTATCCACAGGCACACAAAACCTGAAAAGGGTCATTGTGCTCGTCATTATGAACTACTTGAGACCAACCCTGAAATCGCGAAGGAAAAATCAAGTGCCCTATATACACTTCCGTTTGCATAACTCGACTCATTTACCCCGACGACCTCGATTGCTGAGTAGGTCCCATAGTAAAAGTAGTTCGAAACGACCCCTTTTCAGGGTTTTTTTTTTCTTTTTTTTTTTTGATAGGCACGCGCTTGACCACTATACCACGGGTTTGCAATATTTATATTACGCATTGTATAGGTACCTCTCATCTCACTCACCTATAAGCCCTGTCCATTCCTTCTTGGCTCCTGGTTGGGAAAAGTTCCTTATTATATAGTTTCCAAATTGACCATCAGGTGACAAAGCCAGAGAATACGTAAAGTTGATCGCCTTTGACAGATGTTTCAGGAGATCCATGCAGAAACCCTTGCAGCAGTAAAGTTGGTCTGAAACATGGTAAATAACTTGGCTTATATAGGCAAAGATTAAACGCCGTAGATAGTTCGAAAATTCAAAAGTTGGGGTTTTACTGGCAGTGAAAAGGCGTCCCCCTTTCTTTTCTCTTTAATTCTGTCTTCAAACAGTTTAAAAGCTTGTCCCACTTTTGAAACGACAGTCCACACCTTTGGTCTGCCGCGATATCCATTTTCGCCTAAAGGGTTATAGACTTTAAATAAGTCTAGTGAGGTACAGGGTAGTATATTCTAATAGATGACGCACTATGTAATTGTTTGGAGATTGGTCAGATATATAAAGGGACTCAGTGCTCAGCCCCTGTAAAACTGAGATAGAGCCCAAAAGCAAAACCTGTTTAAGTTTATCACTTTTCCCGCTATAGGGGTTTGATAAAAAGTGCTAGAATCTCAAACATTTTAGCTACAACCTCAAGTCAAGAGTGAATATATTACTTCTAGGCAAGTGTGCTCCATCGTCAACCACATCATCGCTATCCATCAGGTGCCCACTAAACCTAATAAAAAACAAGCATTGGTAGGGTATTAGATTGTACCTGTATCCTCAGTCGCATTGTAATGAGGACAAGGGATCTCATCAGGAGTACAGTCACTGCCGTCGTCAATACGGCGAGTGTACACGAAAGGCTTCTCCTCGATCGTCAACACCTGAAGTTACAAACATATATTTACCTCTTCCTATTTTACACACACATATAGCTATGCTGTGTCTGTCCTATCATACTGTTGATTAATGTCACCTTGAGATGCGTCGGTATCATGAATCCCTCCGGTTTCGAAGTACTGCGGCCCATCCATATTATCTCTTGTTCTTTTAGTTCCAATCGCATCTTCTGGGTTTCCTGAAAAAAGTATGTATTTTTAAATTTTTTCTTCTTTTTGGTGTGCATCAGGCAATTTTGGCGTTAAAAAGATAAGAATTCTGTTTAGTTTTCGAAATAGGCAGTATGAAGCAACCAGTTTTGTCTTAATTTTCATAATTTCGTAAACACTGTACTGTGAACGTACTTATATAGGTCTCCCCAAAGCATTGCCACCTCTAGGGTTTCTTCTCGCAACCAGCAGATTCACGCGAACATGTAGGTCACGGTTCATTGTTGTGGTAGACTTACCTTAGAGTAAAAGTATTTGCCGACAGCTACATGTTCTCCCTGAGCCCTCACATTGACCATATCATACTCCGCATGCACCCGGTCTCCATGGTCATCAAAGGCCACATGACCTGTAGCACCATTCTCCAATCGTTGCTTCCTGACGTAGTCGAACAGAAGACGCCCTGTTGTCCAGATAGACCCTGAGTTATCGCAGTCTGATGGAGGGGCATGGATCTCCTCTGAAGTGTTCATGTCACGGATGGCTGATGCTAGCACGTAGCTTAAAATAGTATTAAAATATAAGTTGCCATTGGCCATTCATTGCAAGTAACTTTATCAATTTCTGGAAATTAGACCGACGCCGACGGTGACTAGGGGAACCTGTGACTGCTAAGCAAAAAGATATTTGAAAAAAAAAAAAGTAATAGTAATTTATGAATCTTTTTTTCGAAACCTTCAAGGTGATTGGGAAAAATATCGCAACTGGCTACTTTTGATAAAAAATAATACGAGATGCCATATTTTTTCTTTTTTATTATTTTTCTTCACAAAGTATACAGCGTGTCTTTCTTTTTATCATCTAATTCAGCCTGCACAAACTTTTGTGTGATAGAATCTCCTTAGCATGGACCTAACAAATTCCATAGTGTTAGTTAGCGATTCAAAATGAAGGGAGAATAAAGTTTTAAGAACCAGCAAATAATGTTGTTCGAGTTTTTTTTTTAATCTTCAGGCTTTAGCAGACATGTTATTAGTATAGTAGTTACTTTTTTTTAGAAACCCAATGCAATAGGTACTTCAAACAATATTTTTTTTTAACAACGCTTAGCTTACATAGAGTCCTGGATATGCGCGTGTTCGTTGGTAGCATTAACAAGTCGTAATCCCAGTAAGCCCTCGGGAGCGTTGGCAGCGTCCAGGGCCTGCTCCGTCACCATCCACACGTACCCCACCGTCGTCATATTCAGGAACGTCGCGTCGCGGAATATTATCTCAGCGTCCGTTTTACTGTGGGTTACATGATAATTAATTACAGCGAAGAGTCTACCAGAGTAATTAAACCACTAAGGATCACTTGCGCAAATCAGAGCAAACTAGAGTTATCTTTTATCTCAGAGTTGCTATATGCTTAATGCTTCCGGGTTAGAACTAGTGGTTTGTGCAAGTGGACCTAAATGATCATGCACTTTAGACTCTCTCTTGTGACTGTGGGTTAGCAGTATTATTGCGATGATAACAACAACGTGACCCCGTTGTGGTGAGGTTGGGATGTGTTGTAGTGATGATGGCAACCATGTGCTGCGCTGTGAGGGTGCCGAGTGGAATTGTGGTAAGGGTGGGGGTACGTTTTGGTGTGGGTGTGGTAGTGTTGTTTCAGTGAGGTTACGACTTACGACGGGGTGTTAAGGCGAACGTATACGTCTGGGTATAGATATCGGTGGATGTGAGGTCTGGGGGTCATGAGGGGTTGAGAATAAAGGCGTGTGGGTATGACAGGATGTTGCGTTACATAAAATTCTAACGTACCTGGCATACATAAGAAACACTCTCGCCTGAGCACCTTTGACATCCATGAGGCGATCGCTGAAGGAATCAAGTCCTGGCTCGAATTCTATCACCTGCTCCACCACCACCTTACGGTCCACATCCTCATCCACACTTTGAGAAGTTGTCTGGAACCTGGAAACATAGTAAATTATGATTTAACTACCAAAAATTAAGGATCAGTTTCGTCAATGATTCTTGCAAAGTCAGAATCTATTACAAACTTGGCACAAGCTTGAACTTTACGATTTAACAGTTACCACGAGGCAGTGTACCTACCTTACCAGGTAATTAATTATTTATTTATTTAAACTTTAAGTACCTACAATATGTACCATGTACCACACATATTATGGGCAGACTTAAGACAAAAGGCATTCTCTACCAGTCAACCTTTCAAAAAAAGACTACGCTGTACATAAATGGGGAGCCTCTTTTAATGACGCTGTAAATTTGTGTGTGAGTAAGTAATAGAATAATATTTAAGTTTGTCAACTTACCGTCCCAGAATAGCCCTACCATCAGTATCAGAACTATGAATGAATATGACCTTCATGTAATTGAAGTGTTTCAACACATCCACCCACACGTCAGCTTGGTGGGAATATGGCGGCACTGTTCGGAGGAAAGAAACGTGAATGTTTTTGTCGGAGAATGCCGAGTCCCTTGAGGATATGCCGATGACTGGGATGTGGTAGAAGCCACTGGTGTATGACACAGCAGCGGGCGAGAGGTCCCCGGTCAGTGGGTGAGATACCACGATCGCATATACCTGGAAGAGTTGTATCTTTATCATCGGTTCTTATTTATTTAAACTTGATGCAAATAATGGTACATGGATGGACTTAAATGTCATTCAGGGGTTAAAGGTCAACCTTTCCGTTAAAACGACTACTACTTACACTGCCACTGTGGTGTACAACAAATAAATACAATTAAAAATTGAATATTGTTTCGTAAAGAATACACAAGTAATATTTATATAGCGTGTCGCGGGTTCGATTCCCCGAAGTCAAAGTCAAAGTCAAAACGTTTATTTCAATTAGGCCATTAAACGGCACTTTTGAACGTCATCATTTACGTTAAAAATAATATAAAGTGAATCTACTGTCCGTTCGCAAGGGTAGATTCGTATGGAGAAGAACGGACAAGAAACTCCATACTATACTCTTTTCAAATCAATGTTTTACAATATTTTGAGTACAAAAATTAATTTATATACGTGAGGTCGATGCACCTAAAGTATACTACTTATAGGATCAAAGTATTCCCAGAAGAGGTAAACATATCCATTTTCTTAAAACGAACAAATGTGTATGGCCTACAGATAGTTGTTCCGTCTGGCAGTTTGTGTATGTGAGTTTATACCTACCTATGGTTGTAAACGCAACCACGATACAGGAGAAATTCCTAGTGTGGGGCAACGTTTTAAAAAAAATATATACTAAGTAATAAAATACATAGGTACCTACTCCAAGATGTTTCGTTTCAATTGATTAGTATACTTACACGATGTGCAATCAGGTCCTTGCATACATTCAGCGCCGTTTTTATAGGGTTCGGATCCATGAGCATGGAATAATCGTGGTAAGTGACTCCTCGAGGCACATATTGATCTTTGAAGTTCAGATTCTGTGAAAGAACAAGTTATTTAAAAATGTAGGTAATAAAATTGTGTTAGTTACTGATAAACAGGCTCATGTTGGTTTATTGTTTCGTATGCATATCAAAGGAAATGAAAATTGGCATTAACTCATTTAATTGAAACAAGTTTGTAATGGGAACAAGTTGGTTTATTCTCACACTGTAGTAATATAATATAGGTAGTGTTCGTGACTGACAGCATGAATCATTCATTGTGAAATGTGCCTTTTTACAGATAGAGTGGGATTCGAGTATTAAAATAGCCCTTTATTACAGAGGATTAAAGGGTTATTTTAATACTCTACAGACGATCGATAGTTTTTTTTAGAAAAAAACAACGGGTTGCACTCCGGGAGTGCTGGCAGAAGTGAAAACTTCAACATCAACGTTGTGCATTTTTGAATATTTTGGAATGGTTAGGGAATAATTTCGCACGAATTGCTTTATTTATCAGTATAAAAGTACTGTTACGAGCTTAGGGTTCGTGACAATAAAAACAGCCGATAAAATAACCAAAATGACACTTTAATTAATCAACACTAATTACAACTTAAACTCACTAATTATAAATCACAATTGCACTACTGATCACTTTAATTCGCAGTCGAAGTTCGCTCTCGAAGTTGTCGCTTGTATCGCAAATTCAATACTGACCCGGTCGCAGGCTATGCGGGCCTTATATAGGTCGGCAGATAATTCTAGAACCTTCTAGTATAGAAACATCTAGAAAGTTCGAGTACATACCGGTCCGGACCAACCAGACATCGAAAACTCTAGAATGTTCTAGCATCGAAATGTCTAGAAGGATCTTGACTCTACTAGTTCTGCTACTCGATACTAGATGGCGCTAGTAGTAACTTTTATCGTTATGTACCCGGCATTAATTCTGGCGCGTAACAGTACTATCATATTTTATATGGTTAAATACAATATTCATTTATTGCGCTATCGTACCTACACAAACATGACAATTTATATTACATATTACATTATCCGTCTTACGAATTTTCGATCAGGTCACGTGTCCTGACGCGAGTTTAAAATTTTTTACCCATCCCCAAAAAGTGCACAACGCCGCTAAAGAAGTTTTCACTTCAACGTGTCTTACGAATTTTCGATCAGGTCACGTTTCCTGACGGCCACGTGTCACATTTTAAACTCAAATGTGAATGTCAAAATGTGCACAACGCCGCTAAATAATGAAAACGCTTAAAAAATGTTAAACTCGCGTCCTGACGCGAGTTTAACATTTTTTACCCATCCCAAGATGTGCACAACGCCGCTAAATAAGTTTTCACTTAAAAAAACATCGAACACAAAACCCATCCAATAGGTGAAGCGCTAATCTTCGAGCTCGTTTCGCTCGCTCTTATACGATCTAGCGCTATAACCTCTACTGCCACTTATCAACCGATTCTGCTGACCAATTCCCGCATCATCAAACAAAAAAGAACGCCCCCCCCCCCTAATGCAACCGCGTACCCGGCACATAATGGTGGTAACCCCTTACCCGTCTGGTACCGTGCCTGTGTGATCAACTTACCGATATCGTGTCCTTATAGAATGCAATAGACTCGTTGCTGGAGAGGACCCCGCCTACATTGTAGTAGGTGGGGTTGGAGAAACGTCGCCGGTCTATGTCGGCGGACACCAATTGTCCGGCGCAGTATAACATCGTGACGAGGACGTGGTGCGACCACATCTTGTTGTCTGATTGAAGAATGGAACATCATGAATTGTAAGAGGGATCATATAAACAGACTAATTTGAATTGAACGAAATGTGCCAGCTGCAGAATTGCAGTTGAAATGCAATTATGTTTCGGTTGCCATTAAACTGCATCAGACTACCATCAACCAACTGCATTAGAACGGCATTCCTACTTCGATTACATTCTCTAAAAAAAATAAAAAACTTTTTCACAAAAAAAACAGACTTCAAAAAAAACACTGTTTTCTTTGAAGTCTGTTTTTTATGTGAAAAAGTTTTTTATTTTTCACTTTTTAGTGGTATCCCACACCTAACAACACCACTGGAAAGTCACAGGAAAGCAAAAATACGCAATTTCGTATAGGTACAGTATGGATGATTTTTCCACATA
This sequence comes from Melanchra persicariae, assembly GCA_947386135.1. NCBI lineage: Eukaryota > Metazoa > Arthropoda > Insecta > Lepidoptera > Noctuidae > Melanchra > Melanchra persicariae. Next base: position 10,165,402 of record OX376665.1, on the reverse strand, counting down.
TCTTTTCCAGTTATTTGGATTTAAAAACCAAATTGCCCGATTTTGATAACATTTAAATGGGACCAATCGAGAAGTATATCCTTTCTCATAAAACAAGAATTTTCAAATCGGTTCATATAGGTATGACGGTAACAAACACAAAAAAAAAACAAAAAAAAAAAATACAATCGAATTGAGAACCTCCTCCTTTTTTGGAAGTCGGTTAAAAAGTACCGCAGTATAGTTTTCAAAAAAAAAATTCAAAATTCAAATTATTTATTTCAAATAAACCATTCACAGGCACTTTTGAATTGTCAAGGTCGGTCAGTCAAAAAGATGAAGCTATTTGCACCGTAACCTATATGTACTTTAAAACCGAATTTCTTGGATTGAATTTGAAATACAGGTGGTCGGTTTTTGTCACCAAGCCTGCGTGAATGTCGCCCTTCTCCAAGTTCTAATCTATCTCTGTACAAAATTTCATCCAAATCTGTTCAGCCGCTAAGGAGTACCTAAGTGAAGAGGTAACAGACAGACATAGTTACTTTCCCCTAATATTAGTATGTATGGATGCGCTTCGGAGTCGTGGACTTTGCGACAAGGCGAGAAGAAGAAAGTTGATGCTCCGGAGAATTGGTGCTGGTGGGGAATGTTAAGAGTAGAGTATCCCAGCTTTTCGACGGTTGTAATTGTGACCGGCGCGGTGGAGTGGTCAGAGAAACGCAACCGCGCAGTCTAGTGGCTGACGCCGATGCTCGGCAAAGCAAGCGGTTTCCGTAGCGGCACGCATGCGCGAGGTGTGGCCTCAGCCTGGCCTAGCCACCGAATGATGAGATGACGTAATAGCACTCACGTCATTCCTCGAATGATGACGGTCGCTGGTAGGCGCCCGCAAATACGCAGATACGAATTTTGCTGTGCGACTGCCGAATGGAAGTCATCAGATTTCAAGCATATATTCGAACTCTATTTTTGCGGTATCCGCTCTTCTCAAGACACGTAAAATATTTTAGTAAAAGCAAAAATCCTAATTTTCTATTTTGAAAATGTGCTTCGATGCGCACTGATGCGATAATATGGCGAGATTATTAGGTACAGCTACTATACTTAAAAACTAATAGCTAGATTTAGGGAGGTAGAATCAGTTCAAATCACAGGTAAGTAATTAAGATGTATATCAAAGGTATGAAAAGGTATGAACAAAGTTACCCGCCTCTATGTGTAAACAAGCGGCAGTACTAATTACATGACAGCTCAACTTTAGATTGAACATGAATATTTGAGACACCCCTTTTCGTACCCAATCCAAATTAACACAGTCATTCTAAGGACGCTAACATACTGGTTTTGAATCTTACCTTATAGTCCTCTTCGTTAGGCTTAATTTGTGCCCATTTTCGGTATAAAATGAGTTAAATTCACTGGGTTACAAAATTATTATATGAACAACAGATGTAGGATTCTGTAAAAGCAAGATCTGTGGAGCTTCATCTCAGTCGGCCCGAGTTGAAATGCGCAGGCGTAAATACCGAATCAATAAATGGACGAATAATCTAGAATACTGGTACAGGCAATAGGTAGTAAAAACTTGAGTTTAAATAAAAGCTTCAAAATAATGATTAATTGTATTTGGAACTGTACGTAAGTGCAGACAAAGCCTTTATAAACACTTGTAAAAATCCAGCAAAAACACCTATACTACGTGAACATCCTTGCAATATATGAAGAGAAGGCTCTTGATAAACCTACAAAGTCTTAGGTAGTAAGGTTTTTTTTAATTAATACTTATATACGTATTGATGACTGAACTTAAAGGTGCAAACTGCAGTTATTCGATAGCTTGTAGGCTAGGTAAAAGTATATTTATGTTCGTCCTGAAACATCTAGCTAGATATTGTGTAGTGGTTGAGTTTACCCATTCATTGATCCATGCAACATTCTCTTAGATTATGGGTTGTTGATTATTGCCTGCTTAAGCGCAAATCGGTAGTACGGAATACCTAAGTCACCTCTCACATACTTATTGCAACCTGAAAAGTCAGAGTCAGTTGCAATACTCGTAAGTATGTGAGAGGTGACTTTAAAAAGTGATAACAATTTATGTTCTAACAAAAATGCAACTCTGTTAGGTTACTAGTTGGCTAGATACGTAATTAGACAGTTGGCTAGAAACGTAATTAGACAGTTGGCTAGATACGTAATTAGACAGTTGGCTAGATACGTAATTAGACAGTTGGCTAGATACGTAATTAGACAGTTGGCTAGATACGTAATTAGACAGTTGGCAGATACCTTATTAGACAGTTGGCTAGATACGTAATTAGGCAGTTGGCTAGATACGTAATAGACAGTTGGCTAGATACCTAATTAGACAGTTGGCTAGATAGGTACCTAATTAGACAGTTGGCTAGATACGTAATTATTACACAGTTCGCTAGATACCTAATTAGACAGTTGGCTAGATACCTAATTAGACAGTTCGCTACATACCTAAATCATTAGACAGTTGGCTAGATAACTAGATACCTAGTACCTACGTAATTAAGTAAGAAAAATAATGGATTATTTAAAATTTAATAACATTTATTTTTGTATCAAACTTATAATCTAAAAACTTACAAAACATTATTATGTAGTCGAAGCAGACAGACAAAAGCAACAAAATCTTAAAATTATTAACGTGTTTTTATTTCCTTAGTCCTATATCCTTTTATAAATCTAAAAATAACAAGTTCCTAGGTACTGATTTGCCTTCACATTTTTTTGCGTAATGTTGTAGTATTTAAGCCCAGCCCCAAGCGGGTACCCAGGCTGATGGGGCCCAAGGCTTGGCCGGCCACTCAGGAGTCTGGGGGCGCAGGGCGGCGGCTGCAGCCGTGGCAGCGTGCTGAGCAGCCCCCGCAGCTCCAGCCGCGCCAGAGCTTTGGATTACGGACAGCTTTAGAGCTTCTAAGTCTGAAATAGAGAAGATTTTGGAATGAGAAGTTTAACAATATTTTTCAAACTTCCTCAAATACACATGTGTGGCAGTGCAGATCAACTAGCCTGACGACCGAAACGATCAAAATACAACTATGTAAGTAAGCCATGTTTAATTTTTAGCTTTATCCATTGACTTTATCAGCAGCTTAGGCTGACAGTAAATATGGGTAACGTTTCTACTAGATCAATCGGTGATTAAAAATATGGAACGGCAGACAACCAGGTATCGAGGCGCAGATTGGAAGAATAGGCATAAAACCACCAGTGGACTGTATACTTATTTGGCCACCTACCAGCGTTCTGCAGTCTAGCAGCCTGGTTGCTCGCGGCGCGTTGTATGGCCTTGGCAGCGGCTGCTTCCCGGGCCGCGGCGATCTTCTGCGCGGCGGCGGCGCGGGCCTTCGCCCCTGCCAACTGCGCCTGTGACTGTACTGCAGCCTGCGCGGCCTCTAGTGCGTGCGCACGGGCGTTCCTTGCTGCCTCCTCGCTGTAAATGAAATCGATCATAGTGTTTTATGTAACAACTGCTTGATAGGTAGAGTAAAGAATATCTATCGATAAATCTATTTGAAAAATAAATATAAATAATGGAGACTTGCGTTTATGAGCTTTACCTATTGGTGAAGTTCTTTCTTTGTCGACGAAGAACGACTGCTCGCTCTTTCTCGTTCGTTCTTTACGTGATCTAATTAAGAGCTTTTTCCTGCATCCATCCGAACATGACTGAAGTGATTAGCTAGGCTAGGAAATATTATCATCGACCCTTTATGACGATTGCCTCGACCGCTTCTGATCTTTTATAACAAACCTCTTATGAGCTGCGCGAGCGGCCGCGGCTTCCTTAGCGCTGGCAACACTCTGTTGTTCGAGGGCAGCATGCTTAGCCGCGGCGACCTCGTGCTGGGCCGCCATCACCGCCATCGCAGCTGCTTTAGCTGCCGCCACTGCACCGGCCACGTCTGAGCTAGTGTCTGACGACCAAGTCCCTGGAAAATGCATTTAAGATGGTGATCTAAATGAGTAAAATTTAAGTCGGTCTGGTTGAAATCCGTTATCCACACACTAAGCTTTATGTAGTGCCTCGATTGAGAGATACAGGTAGACTGTATAAGTCACAAGAGAGACTAGGGTTAGGTTAGAAATGGTATAGCCTCCAGGCTCAGTCAATACAAAAAATAACGTTAACGTAGCTAGTATTGGTAATGGCGGGTAATGTTGTGCTGGTGTCACTTCACAAAAAAAGAACACCCCCCCCCCCCCGCAATAACTACTGGTTTCAACTGCAGTCGCAACTCATTTTTTGGGGGTGCTACGCTGCCCTTTGCTACGCTGCTGAATACAAAGCTTGGGCATAGTGTTCCCCACGCGCCGCCTTGTTAGGGAAGTTTCATAAACTTTCACGTTTCTATGGGAAAGGTCACGGGAGCGGAGCCGAGGGAAAAACCTCTATACAAGCGTGCTCCATCGTCCACCACATCATCGCTTTCCATCATGCGAAAATTTGAATGGATGTTTGTTACTCAATTACACCGGAATGGCTGAACGGATAGACTATAGTTTGGAAGTAGAATAGCGAATAGGACTTTTTATCCCGGGAGTATCTTTCCTTGGGATAATATCCACCATTGAAAGGAGTCGAAATTGAGAAGCTGGTAAAAAAACAAAATTTATTACCATGTCCTCCCTGCACCCAGGCCGCTGGCCACGCAGCCGGTTCCACGCTAATGACGCTGCGTTTTTCCTGGCTGCTGGCCGTCACAGCCGCGCCCAGACAGATGCTCAGTACCTGCAGACGATGACGATGTTATGAACATGCCCTAAGACTAAGCTAGGGGGAATCTTGTGGGAGTTTTACGGGACCAAAGACAACTTTAGGACTTTAAGCGTTATGGTTAATGCTTTTCAGCGTTTCTTGTTTCTGTATCTTTCCTGAAACTTAAATGGTGTAACATAATAAAGAGGACCTATTCTATTATATTCTATTCTCACAGCCAAGAGTAGGTAATACGTAGTTCAGTCAGATGTTATAAATACTTTGATAAACAATAAAAATAAGAAACTGAAATGTAGATTAAAAACGAATGTAAACTTTTGTTACTGACCGTAGGTACTCTTTTGTTTCCAGACAATATTTTGAACTTATGGCGGCAGATTTTTTTTTTAATTGCATGGTTTTAGTTCTACTATCAATTTGTTTACTTACCAAAGTAATGAAACCCATTTTGTAATTCGTTGTTGTTGACTTGTCGTCTTCACAAGATACTGTGATACACAACTGATGGACATGGATCATTTTATATTGTCGAATCCGGAAAAGACTGTACCTAATCATATAGAAAGGGATAATGAACGAAGTACCTGCCCACAGTACCTACCCACTGTCTAAATGCGAGTAGAACCTGTCAGTAAATCGATATTCTTTCACTTTCTTTAAGAACAATAGGTAATGAATGACTTAGTTCGTAATACCTACCTACTTACTCCAAAGAGATTGACCTGGTCTAAGTTAAATTATTCTCAATATCATTCGGTCATCATTTACTCATGAGGTAGGCTGTGAGCTCATGCAGGTTGGTTGTCTTGAGTTTGATGTCTAATTCAGGCATTAATTCATTCAGTCATTGCTAAATTGTGGATGCATAATATGCAAGTTACACAAACTACGATTTGTCGGTGTAGGTACTTACCATACTTAACGGTAATGGCTGGTCAAGTTCCGTACCTATCCTAGGTATACATTTTATGGGGTACCTATGTAAACGCAGTAGTATAATTTAGTGAATAATATACCTAGTTTAGTTATTGCGTTGAATCGCACGTGTCTGCCTTCTTCGTACTATGTATGGCTATGGAGTGGAGTAACGAGAAAGTAATTGCGTTTCTCGAGATTCTGCAAGACAGACAGCCATGTTTGTGGGATTCGAGACACAAAAGTTTCAAGAATCGTGCATCGCAAAATGAAGCTTGGCGACGAATAGTGGAATTAAGTATTACCTTTTTAATAGGTATGTAACTATTGAAGAAATTTAAAAAAAATTACAGAGAAAACCCGACCTCTAAAAACGCCTAAAAAGTTACATACAAGTCGCTTTTCAAGCAGTCTGATCCAGTTTATGGCCTCAGATCTGTGATTGAACTGCATCTGACTGCTTGAAAAGCGACTTGTTTGGAACTTTTAGTCGTTTTTAGCAGTCGGGTTTTTGACTTTTCTTTTTTTCCTACATTTTAGTGACAATTAAGTAAGCCTATGTCACTACCACAATTCTGACGAATTCAACGACACCTCATATGTCCAAATCCGTTCAGCCGTTTGGGCTGTAGGGCGTGCCAAAGAAATGGACACGCTCGAAAAACATTACCCTCCTTCTGACACAGTCGGGTGAAAAGAACTGTCAAAGTGTCAACATCCATCTTGCTTGAACTTCAAGGAAAATTAGCACCAATTTTATCGCCAAGAAAGGACATTCACGTTGATCGCTCAAGTGTAGCCACTCAATATAAAGCGTTAATAATTAGTTAGGCATTGACGTTTCTCGTTAGTATGGCCCCAGCATTAGGAATTTGGATGAAGGGTATCTATACATAATTATAACATTTGAAAACTGTAACCGATCGCTCTCTGTACATAGAAGCTGAAATAATTTTTAGATTTTTTTTATCTAAAAAAAACCGGCCAAGTGCGAGTCGGACTCGCGCACGAAGGGTTCCGTACATCCAAAGACTACAATAGTATACTGGCTACGTACATCTTTAAAAAGAAAACGGCAAATAATCGCGTTTGTTGTATGGGAGCCCCACTTAAATATTTATTTTATTCTGTTTATAGTATTGGTTGTTATAGCGGCAACAGTAGGTACCTAAACACATCATCTGTGAACAATTTCAAGTGTCTAGCTATCACGGTTCATGAGATACAGCCTGGTGACAGACAGACGGACAGCGGAGTCTTAGTAATAGGGTCCCGTTTTTACCCTTTGGGTACGGAACCCCAAAAAACGACCACCTGGCACCTGCTCGTTTTTAGGGTTCCGTACCCGAAAGTAATCATGGAGCAGTACCTACCTACCGCGGCCCTGGGCAAACTATCTATTACGAGTAGGTATAGTAAGTATACCTAAGGATTTGTTTACTGATCGTGTAAGTACATCTTGCTATATTATATACGACACTTTTTTTCCGACATAGGGACACGCGAACGAAGTCGCGAGCATTTACGACACATCTGCGCCTAACCTTTTAGGAAAATATTATGATCTACTAAATTGAAAAACTTTTCGAGGTATTACTTTGCTGCGAGTCTGGTAGGGTTGGTGTTGGAAGAAAAACATTTTATTCATAAAATTGGTAAAGTTCTAACAGAAAATTCTTGTCTGCCAGCTTGAGCTATTTCCCTTCTGGCAAAATTATTTTTCTTATTTTATTACTGTTGGCAATTCCATAAAATGTCAAGATTCACACCTCCTAAAAAAAATGAGTGACTTTTAAACCAGTGCTACCAGCTAGTCATAAACTACTGAAAACACGGCAATCTTGAATTCTCGGGCTTTTTTTCTTCGTATCTCTATCCACAAAACGAAGAAGTCAAAGGAATTTAATTTAACTTCGTTGGTCTCAGCTTGCTATCTTGTCAGTGCCAATATTTAAAACAAATCCTATGAAGCAACAGCATGAAGTGCAGATGAGTCGTACTAGGTAAATTTTGTACTAGGTGCACCTAGTCCTAGTCCGTACAAATACTCGATCCAAATACCTGTTCCGCCTAGTCTGAACTAGTCCACGAAGTACGCATGCTTAGTTTGCTAAGTCTGCGTACTACCGATTACGCGTAGGTACGACGTACGTTCTACGTACGGTACTTCAGACTTGACTGCATTGCATCTAATTATAGATTTAAATATGTCATTTGATTCAATTCTAGATTCATAAATAAATAAAACTAATAAACCTCCTAAAAAAAGTAAGAAATAAAATATAAGAAAATCAGTAGGTTTTAATTAATATTCCTGATAATAAACAGGCCACATCATCGCTTACCATCAGGTGAGACAGTTGTCAAGCGCGTGCCTATCAATATAGGCCAAAGTCTTCATTCGGATCAAGTATATTTACAAGTACAGATCTCGTCAAATAATTTTGCCCCTCTGAAGTTGGCTACGAGTGGCTGCGTAGTAGTCAAAATTATGAACAAACTGCAAGTGCGCATGCGCAAGAGACATGGGGGCGGGGATTATGGCGGCGCGATTTTATGTCTCAGTCGCTCGTTTACGTTCGATGCATGCTTGGGTCCCGCATGCTCCTGTCTACGTGACTGCACCTGCGCGAACTTTTGCAAATGGCTAACTTCAGAGGGGCAAAGTTATTTGACGAGAACTGTACCTAGTGTACAAAGTCTGCGTGGTAAATTGCTCTCGACGATTCTCGCGCGCGCGAGTGTGTTGTGACTGACTAAGTGACAAACGAATGATTTAGGCAAACACTAGTGAGCGGCAAAGCAGACTTGCCATCTCGTTTCGACGCGCCACGCCGGTACTTCAAATCGAGTGGGCCGCGCGCGCGTAGGCACAGTTAGATAGACACTAGGTGGCTGCCTCCTAGTCTCATTAAATACCTAGTCCCAATATTTGTCCAAGTATATACCTACACATCATCTCTACCATGAAGCCATAAAGAGGTTAAAATTATTAAAATTGTAGGAAATGTAACTAGGCACATTTAGGAACCTAAATTGTTAGCTAGTGATCACACTACACTAAATTGGATTCTAAATCGTACAGACCACGCATTTATGAAGTAATTAATAACGTATTGGACTGCATGTTTGAAAAAACAGAAGATTGGATCCGATTTGGACTATGTAAATCGGATCCAATCTGTTCTACTACGATTACATCTTCCGATTTCCTAGTTAGATTTCCTACAAATTGAATAGTGTAAAAACCCCTCATTTCCAAGAAATAGACGCACTTATGTATTTATATTATGAACACATAAAATACTAAAAAGTAAACTCTATTGACTCAATGGTTTTTCAATCAATACAAAACAAGGACAGAAATCTTTTAAGACTGGCAACATTCAGTCTTTCGTCGATCAATCAATCAAACTTCAAATTCAAACCACAACTTCTATTCGTAGACGTCAAATGCATTGTGGCTTTAAGACAACCGAGACTTTTTATTATTTCCGAAAATAATTGTTTATTCTAATATGTTGAATATCATTTAAGTCAATATATAGTTCAAGGGCTATTTACTATAACCTACACCAAATAGGTAAGTAACATTTTGATTAGTGCGATTACGTAAAATACCGATGGGAAGAATCCAATTTCTGTAAAGATACAATACGAAGTATTCTATTATTTCTAAAGATTAGAATGTTATCCTGTCAACAACCCATCATTTTTAGAGGTACTTATCTCATTTAAAAGTTTTATGTGTGTACCATGCGCGATGTTATTGATTTTTTTTTCTATTGGTGAATACTAACACAGTTTTTAGCATAATAGTTGTGATGAAAAATACAGTAAGGGACGAGGCCGGGCCAATTATTCATAATAAGTATCTACGTGATTATCTAAACTCGTACCTATCTGAATATAGTTCCTAAGACTTTTTATTAAATTACTTAAAATTATTTAAACTGCAATTTTATTATGATTATAGTATAAAAATATAATTATGTTAGGTACATTTACAAGTATTTAATAAAGAACATCAAGAACCAGTACTGCGGCAGAACAAAAAAATATGACTAGACATACTGGACTCCTATCCAAAGGGTTGGGCTCAGATTGCCTAAGAGAGATTAAAAGGAAAGAGGGAAATGCCTTTGCCCTGCAGCAGTTCACTACGGACTTATATTGAATAATTAATAAATTAATTGATTATAGAAGGATATCATGAAACTTCTGGTCCTTCCCCCACTGTTTTATTTTAAATTCAGTGTTACAAGAAATCAGTATCTTTCTTCAACTGGTACTGGGACACTAGTATGTTTAAAGGAATTGATGACTAAAGCATACCTCAGGTTTTAAAGTTGGCATGTGCAGTTTACATAAAAAAATAGAGACCCGTAGTTCTAAGTGATCTGAAAAACTTTGACCTTTGACAATCAGAAAGACTTCTAAATAAACCTCTGACAAGTGTCACCTGTTTCTTTTACTGAAGAGCATTAATGATATATATGTACTTTAAAGTTTTTTTTACTGAAACTATTCCAATTAGTATAAACAATCTGTTCAAATATCATTTTTACAGCTCTAAATAAATCAGAATGTCGGGAAAGGATGCACCGAAGCCTCCGCCGGTGGCCCCTATCACATCAAAAGTGTAAGTAATACTTGATTGTAACAGTAATCCATTCTCAAAACAATAAATACCACATTTAGACATAGCCCTAAAAGGACATACACAGACCTTACCTTATTGGTGGTAAGACCATTCCTTATGGTGTCAGATGTAAAAGAATAGTACCATCCCATCACTTCCCGTGGGTGTTGTAATAGGCGACTAAGGGACACGCCAGAGAATGGACAGCAGCATTCTCTGTTTGCAACAGCTACACTTCCATCGCCAACCCATCTGCCAAGTGTGGCGATTATGGCAAACCCCCCTTTTGGGGGAGGCCCATGTCCAGCAGTGGACGTCTTTCGGCTGATATGATGATGATGATGATTGGTAAGACCAGATGATTGAGGTATGTATGTAAACAAAATAAGGATCATAGCAGATGGTATTCTGTACTATCTGCCTATCCCTATGGGGAAAGAGCATGAGTTTGTGCCACTGATATACAAAATATTCTGCCAGACCAAGGATGCGCATGTCCAGCAGTGGACTACTATATAAATTTGTCAATGTATAACAATATGCATCACAATCGTACAAAGTATTCTCGTTTCTGTTATGAGCAGCTATAATGACGAAATTAAAATTATGCAAATTGATTTTCTTTATCTTATACCTACCATTTTGAAAAAAGACCTTTAAGTACAAGATATAGTGTTCATTTTGCTGTGATCTATTAGTTTTCAAACAGCTTCTGCCTGTGACCTTCAATACAATCACTTCTAACTGAACTGGTCGATATTTTTTGTAAATGTCCATTTGAATTATTTGAAACCATGAATCCTAGAAAATGTTTCCAAATTAGATGACCTAGGTACTTATAAAACTGGTATTTAGGTTCTCAAAATACTGAGGAATGTTAATGGCAGAACAAAACTGATGTTATCTATCTATACTAATCTAGACTAAGCTGAAGAGTTTTGTTTGTTTGAACGCGCTAATCTCTGGAACTACCAGTCGGATTTGGAAAATTCTTTTTGTATTATGATAATCACATTCATGAGGAAGGCTATAGGCTATATGGGAACGAGAAAAACGGGATATGCGCGTACGAAGTTCCAGGAAAAAGTTATCTGGGTACATTAGGACTTGTAGTAACTTCTCATGGCTCATCATCTCCACTGCCTAGGCTTTTCCAAGTATGTTGGGGTTGGTTCCGATCTAACCGGATGCAGTTATACAGGGTGTTCCAGAAAGGTGTGGTCATATTTAAAGCTGATGTTGGATAGCTGATATGTATATCAGCTAAAAAAAAGAGATATTTTTCAAAAAATTCGACCCGAAAAAGCGGCTCAAATCTGTGATTGAACCAAAGTAAATGCCACCAACTGCAACAAACTGCTTGAAAAATCATTTCTTCGTAACTTTTTGATCGTTTTTTCTCGTCAATTTTTTTTTTTTATTCTCGTTTTTTATATTTTGACATTTTTTGCTATATCAGTTACCCAACATCACCCTTAAATATGACCACATCTTTCTGGAACACCGTGTTTATTAGTATTTTACATGAAGCATATTCTGTTTAACTGACCTTCACAAACCAGTTACTGGGTGTAACGTCGTAAAAATAATCCCAAGAAATACCTACTTAAAACCATTTCATAATAGAAAATTTATTACTTGGATTTTAAAAATTATTTGTAAAATAATTATTTTCTGAAAAATATATACACAAAAACTAATGCGTTCCATATGGGGGTAGGCAGAAACAGAACGCCACGACGACTAATTAAATTCTACGATCCTTGTTGCGGATTTTTTTCGAAAGAGTCACCGCGGCCCTGGAACATCTCGTATCATCTGAAACTCCCTTCGCGCATCCATAAAAAAACGCTCCTTACATTCCTTACACACATACTCCTTTTGCTTCGTTAACGTTTATACGCCTGGTAATAAACGCATGCACGCCTTTTGCGAGTACCTACTACGCAAACGGCGTTTTTAAGATGTATGGCGTGTAAGATGACCGACTCCTGCGGCCCTACCATGACGTGTTAAAGCGTGAGTAGTTCGAGCGAGAAGGAGGGATGGAGCTTCTCGCTCGAACTACTCACGCTTTAACACTTCATGGTAGGGCCGCTGGTCAGTGGGTCATCTTAGGGGCGGTCCTTCTAGGGCGTTGTCCCGGCGCGGCGTTTCCTCTCACTTCTGCCTTGAAAATAGGTTTTGTGACCAAATCATCCAAGCATACACAGTCTTTAAATCTGTAATTATGCAATATCTGGTGAAAGGAGTTAGATTTTTACGAAAAGTGTCAACTATATACAGTTTGTCACCCCAAATTAGCATTATTTTTTGAAGTTCGAAGCCATATCAGATGGATTGCGGGAGGTTGATCATGAAGCCATATCAGATAAAATAATCTGATTTCGAGTGATCTCTAGATAAACGCATTCGCAGTTCTATTTATCTTTTAAGATCTGAAAATTCTAAAAATATGAATGTCTTTATGAATTTTGTTTAACATCTTGTCGCTCGGCAAACTAGCCACATATGGAAGACAAATATTTCTGGCAAAAAGAAAGGCGGCAGAAACTCCGGCCAAGATGAGACTGGGCGCAGGCGACCAGTCGTCCGACCAGCTAGGGCTAGACTATTCAATTTCGCTGATCGGTTGACGTAAAGTAGGTGCTGTGCTTCACTGAGTTAGCTGTATAAAAAACACAAAGATTGCTAGCCTAAGAAACGTACCGGTGGTGTAGCCACGCCAGTCAATTTATTTGTTTCATTTCAGTTTAATACCAAAGATCATCAATGGCGGTATTGCTGGTATTGTGGGAGTGTCTATCGTGTTTCCCCTGGATTTAGTGAAAACGCGACTTCAGAACCAAACCATTGGGCCGAATGGTGAAAAACAATATACCAGCATGTGAGTATCATATATATTTAGCCATATGACAAATCGGGACCAAAAGCAATTACGTCTGATGGTTACATTTGGACTGAGTGACTAGTCGCACGGAAAACAAGCCTCACAACAGAACCACTTAGGAAGGCTTAGTTAGTCAGGTCATTTTCTTGAATAACGACGGTGTACATACCAGAAAACTCAGCCTGGGAAAACTTCACAACTATTCGATTCCATACCGAAACGAATTGTTGTGGTTCTGTAAGGTTCCTTTAGGAAGAATACTACGTTCTAGCTAACGACAGCAAGTCTATTCGAAGTAAATCATGTTTTCTAATTTAATTAATTACCATTCTGCAGCATTCTGCCTACACGAACCATAGAACCACAACCAGGCATTTCAGTCTGTTCCGAGCAGAAAATGTCTAAATGTCTCGTGCCTGTAATGATCATGCTGAAAATTGTACCCCTACTGTATTTGCTCCAGCCCCGACATGTGAAAATTCCCAAATAAAAAATAAATCTTATGTAATTGGTAAATAAGCACTAAATTCGCGATTAATTCGGCGCACACCGGTGTGTTGCCGGTACTTGAGCGGTTAACATTTTTGCCTTTCAGGGTTGATTGCTTTAAAAAGACGTACGCAGCAGAGGGCTACTTCGGCATGTACCGAGGGTCTGGTGTGAACATCCTGCTCATCACACCAGAAAAAGCCATTAAGTTAACGTGCAATGATGTCTTCCGCATGCACTTGTCTCTACCTGACGGGTATGTATTATTTTTATTACCACTCTATTCTTTCAAACTGGACGTTACTTAAAACTACTACTACTTCAAACCACTTTTTACAATAATAAATAAAGATAAACGAGGAAAATTAGCTATATCATATAAATAATCTGTCCAGACAAATTAATAAATCAAAGAAAAGAGTATTGTCATGTGATCGATAACCTCGGATTAATCTGATGACATATCTTAATGTCATGTTAGTTTTTTACGCAAAAGTAGACCATATTGTTCTGTGATGTAAATTGTATCATATTTCCAATTAGTTTGAGATTATCTGTCAATAAAAGTACAAAACACCCGCCCCATAACCACTTCTTAGTGTTTCAGCTGCGAACAAGTGGCGATACTTACTGTCCACCATTTAATATTGGATTCCGAATATAGTCTGATACCATTCATTAATGTTTATTGTAGAAGCCTACCCATCCCACGTCAAATGCTTGCTGGTGGTATGGCCGGGGCGTGCCAAATCATCGTTACTACGCCTATGGAGCTCCTGAAAATCCAGATGCAGGATGCTGGGCGCATAGCGGCAGAGGCCAGAGCTGGTTAGTATCGTGTAGAACAACTGCGATGGAATGAAATCTAGTAACAATTAGACTAGAATCTTGGAATCTCTTTAGATACAAACAATATTCCAGTTGAAAATAAAAGGATTTGATCATCATATTAAGAGGAGTGCATAATAACAGCTGCACGGGTCGATCTTTTCAGAGTTAAGCAACGCTTGCCAAGGTCGGTTTGTAGATGGTTGATCTTTACATACCGAGACTCTTTCGTGCCTCGGAAAGCACGTTAAGCCGTTGGTCCCAGCTGTCATTTCTAGATCTTTGGCAGTAGAAACGGATTGTCAAAAGACAGAAAATCGTGATTCCAGTCTTGCCAAAGTATTCATCTGAATACTGGAATGCTGTTTGACTGGAAGACGACCCCAATATAGTTGGGAAAAGGCTAGGCAGATGATGATGATCATCATATTAGGACTATAATCATCATCTTTTTGCCTTTGTCTGTCCTTTGACCTGGAGTCTTGAGGGAGGAGGGGATTTTAAAAGAATTGCAGGCATAGCCACCAGACTTGCCGTTGCATATTTTTTGCAGTTTTATTTATTTTCGTTTATTCAGAGAATACAGGTGTGATGTGATATAAACTTTTTTTTTTTTTTTTTAGCGGGTGCAAAGGAAGTCAAGAGCGTATCTGCTTGGCAACTGACCAAGAATCTGGTTGCTGAAAAGGGTATTTTCGGGTTGTACAAGGGCGTGGGAGCTACTGGATGCCGTGACATATCCTTCAGTATCGTCTACTTCCCTATGTTTGCCATCCTCAGCAAACTGGGAAAGAAACCAGGGGAACTCACACCACCTTTCTGGTAAAAACTAGTATTACTTCTAGTGTTTGTACACGCTGCAAATGAAAGAGTCAGGGTTAGGCCTCAATGCAGGTTGTTAATAATTTCAGACACATTAACGATTCAGGTTTCTTCACAACATTGTTTACCTATGTACAGTCGCTGTCAGAAAATGTTTACCACCTTAAGGTTCATAATTGCCTGCACTATCATCTATATCACTAGAAAATGTTTTATGACTTTATTTCTGTTTTCGCAATTAAGTATATCAATAAATGTAGGTGGGTCAATGACCGTTATTGCAAATTTATCTGGCGTCTGGCGTTGATAGGATAGTTAAAGAAAACCTTTTTTAAAATAAAATGAAAATACATTAACAGAACTGGCCATAGAGAATAGACAAAAAAACACTACAGAAAAAGTATAAAATAACTTTAATATCGGAAGTCAGTGTTTTTGGTTGTTTCTTCGTGTTTTGACACCAACTAAATTAAAGTTATTTTATACTTTGTAGTATTTTTTTTATTTCGAAGTCTGTTGTATTTTTTTGTAAAAAACGTTTTTCCCCAAAACCATGATTGACTTGTACACCCCTTCACAGTTTTTTCACTTTTTAGTGGTTCACATGAGCTTACCCCTTCACAGCGTACCGGCGTGAATATTATGAACCGTTGTAAACAATAAACAGACATGCGATTTCAGCAATCCCGGGAGATTTGCTATCATTTATTTCAGAGTTCCGTTACCTATCGCCGAAGTTCTTCATCAGATCTTCAACCAAAATAAAATGAGACCAGTCCGGGATTAATACTCTTCCAAACAAAAAAATAATCATCAAAATCGGTTGACAATTGGCGAAAATATCGCTAAACAAACATACAAAAAAAAAACATTTAAGCGCGTTGACGGTTTCTGGTTTGTTCTGAATTCTGAGAGTAGTTTATATAAATGTCAAAAGGTCAAAATCTTCGTAATCAATGCAATGTCGCTATTGAGTACAGTAGAGTCGCTTTTTATTAATTTAAACAAATGATGACGTTCAAAAGTGCCGTTTAATGGCCTAATTGAAATAAACGTTTTGACTTTGACTAAAAAAAAAATGAAAAAAAAAAAAAAAAAAATTATAAAAAAAAAATATTTTTAAATTAGGTAATTGGTATAATAATCAAAAATTCATTAATAGTCTATGCTAGAATTTATGCTTTACAACTTTTAAAAAGCAATAAGTAACTTGTAAGTACATAGATATAATAAAAAAGGAGATATGCCCGGTAGACGAAAATATATCGGAAACCTGTGTCTCCAGTTAGCCCCTACCACACGGCAACTACGACACATGCAGTTCAGTAAAAGCACTATAGTATGCGCCAGATAAATGAAGAATAACGGGCATTGACCTACCTACATTTAATGACACACTTAATTACAAAAACAGAAATAATGACTTAAAGCTATCCTGAATCGACATCTATCGTGATCCTTACTGTTCTAGTAATGAAAAACGATTCATAATTTACTGTCCGGGGGTACCTACGAAGAGGTATTAAGGATAGGTCAATGACCGTTAGTCTTCATTTATCTGGCGCCTACTATAGATATGCAGTCCCGCACACACCTCATTTCATAAAACAGAACGTACTACACAATCAATTATAAACCTTATCCCTTCTATCACAGCGTGTATTTACCATGCACCGTACAACTTACCCACACAAAAACATCGGACGCTATCGTTTGTGCTGTGCAAAAGCAATTTATTTTACATTATACTAGCTAGTGATTGACTAACGGCCGCTTTCTATAACATATCTCAATCCCAATCTTGATCCCGATCCTTGTCTGTAACCAATCAACGACCGAGTTTGTGTCCTTCACCACACAATCCTCACCTTTGATTGGTTACAGACAAGGATCGGGATCAAGATTGGGATTGAGATATGTTATAGAAAGCGGCCGTAAATCTGAAAGATATTGTTTAGGCTTAAGTTTTTACAAGAAATTACCGAACAACACGGAATTCTTATAAGGATCACGGTCGAAAGCGCACTCGTTCGCAGAGACGGCCATTGCCTATGACATCGTAAATTGACCATGTCGCGCGGACACCGACACGACCCCTTGCCGCTTCTCCTGTTTTTTATATTTTTCTATGATAAAGTAGTTTGGGTTTTACTGCACACTGTGATGAAGAATCTAATTCGAAAACTGATAAACATTTTAAGACTGCGACCGTTATGTTAGTGATGTGATAATCCAACGTAAATCTAGAAAGTTAATTATTATTATTATTATTCATTTATTTCAGATATATACATCCATAAAATTGTTAGTAACACAGAAATGCTTATGTAAAACTAATGTTAGTAAAGACCAGACATGACAATACAATAACATGACCTATTGGATACTCCAATACTCGTGTGCGCGTGTTTACTTGACTGTGTGTAGTCGTATCCATCGCCCGAGCATTGGAGAATTCCACCGGTCCGACAATACGCACAGGATGTTGGTACTAGTACGCTTGCGCATGACTGCAGCGAAGCTGTCTACGTGGGCCTCTAAATAATATTAGGAACAGATTTCAATCCACGACCTCTAGAATAAGAGGCGACGTATTTTACGAATCAATCATCAAACCAAAAAATTAAATGAACATTTGCATTAAAAATGTACAGGTTGCTATGGAATTTCCACTTTATCTTCTGCACCGTAAAGTTTGTTGTCCCAAAATTTGTTTTTGTTTCGATATGGAATTGGTTTGTGGTTGACTGCATGGTGAATGGTGATCCGCAGGTGGTCGTTCCTTTCTGGCTGTACGGCGGGCTCCTTCGCGGCGCTGGTGGTGAACCCGCTGGACGTGGTGAAGACGCGCATGCAGACGCTCAGTGTCACCAGCGGCGACCGGCAGTACAAGTCCGTTCCGGATTGTATCTTGTAAGTAAAATCCCACTTAATAATGTAAGAGCTAGGCCGCACTACGGCTAAATCGCCACGATTTATAATCGTGTGATTTCGTGAGTCAAGGAATTAGGAAACTACAAGCGGCCTCACTTGCGGTTTTTTCCTGCAATTGATTTTAAAACCGTGAATTTTTACAAAATGGCCAGCGGGTAAAAACCCCACTAAAGATTGTAAGACCGGAATCCATCTTCAACTGTGTAAATCACGGTCAGTTTCATGGTTTTTAATCGTATAGTATGCTTCCCGTGCGGTTTCGCGATATAGCGGTTAACCGCTCGCTGGAAAAAACCGTAGTGCGGCCTTAGTTTAACTGTGAAAGTCTAGATCTTAGTTAATTAATCACGCCTCAACATATTTGGATCACGAGCAGATCATGGTCTGGATTATGACGGGATATTTCACCCCTATATACCAGCAGCAGGTGCTTGTGGGATAACTTTGTATTTTCAAGCAGGTGGACCCACTGGTAAAAGCAAATATCAAATAAATATTATTTTATACTAAGCAGAAGCTCTATGAATGTTAAATTGCTGTAGCCGTAAAATCGGAGATAAGCGAGCTAAGCTACCATAATCAAGCTTTTTGCAACTTGACAAAACATGTGAGATTTTTGTAATACACAGTACATTGTCCTAAAGCTGCTACCTCACTTGGAACATTCGCTGTAATGGACCTGTAATAAACCTGCACTCAGACAGACAAGGAAAGCAACATTATTTTACACATTTTTTTTCTATCCAGCAAAATACTGAGGAACGAGGGTCCCCAGGCGTTCTTCAAAGGTGGCGCGTGCCGTATGATCGTGATCGCGCCATTGTTCGGCATCGCACAGACCGTCTACTACATCGGCATCGCTGAATACTTACTTGGATACAAGCGTTCCACGATCGTCTAAATTATCGACAAACTTCTAGCACTAATTTGTTATTTTTTGTGTTTTTTTTTTGTCTTTTTGTAAATCACCTAATTTACAGAGTATATGCTCAAACTGAGAGTTTCAATGCATTATTTAATAAAAAAATAAAATTTCATACATATTATGCATTATTTAATAAATTATAATTTATTTTTAAATTGAAAACATTTTTTATAAAAGTAACATCTTTTAATGCACTCAGATTCCAAGATGCTTTTAGAAATTTTAATTTTTATTAATATACTTGAAGCACATTGATTGTCTTTTTTATCAGTAATATGAGCATCTGCTACGATTTTCATTAGGTAAGTATGATACAAATTACTTTGTTTCGGTAATCTGATTTACTTCTCTTATTTTGTTGTTGTACTTGACTAGTTATCAATACTTTATTTATCAGTAGACTAATACTATTTTTAAATGTAACGCTTTCATGTAATCATGACATTTATTGATGTGTTGATGGAACAAGAGGATATCAGTTACGCGGGTTACGCTTATGGTATATTGTTAATTAATTCATTTGACAACCTAATACTGGTTTTCAAACACAAATAACAGATTTTAATTAAATACTAATCCAAGAGACCTGGTAATACAAACTACACCCATTCAATTTTGGACTTTATAACTACACTGATTAGCTTTTGAGTTTTTACTTTGTGCGCGAAGACACAGTGAGAGAATTTACTTAATCTACCTAGTTTGAATAACTGATTTCACTACTAAATTTATCTTTGTTATAGTGTCACAGAATATGATAATTTAGATAATGCAATGAATATATTTAATAGCTTTAAATAAACCGTTATTTAAAGATACAATAAGCTTTTAAAGCAAAGTTTAGCTAAACAATTATATTTATTTTTTGTTTCACTTAAAGTGAATAATGCTAGTTATATTATTGATATTTTAGTTGCGAAATGTCTTTGTTTGACAATTTGTTTTAATGTTAAAACTAGCCCTGGATTACTGAGTGACGGGTTATAAATTACTGTAGCACAATATGGCACTTGTGACCAAATACAGTTCTCGTCAAATAACTTTGCCCCTCTGAAATCAGCCATTTGCAAAGATCGCGCAGGTGCAGTCACGTAGACGGAAGCAAGCGGGACGCAAGCATGCATCGAACGTAAACGAGCGACTGAGACATAAAATCGCGCCGCCATAATCCCCGCCCCGCGCATGCGCAGTTGCAGTTTGTTCGTAATTTTGACTACTACGCAGCCACTCGTAGCCAACTTCAGAGGGGCAAAGTTATTTGACGAGAACTGTACGTAGCCAAGTGTGAGTCTTTGAAAGTCAATTATCATCAAGCATGTAATGTAGAATGTAGACGTTCCGGGAAGGCTAATTAACTAGGGGCATACCTACTATTCTACTTTCTTTTAATCTATTGCAGCGCCTACTAATATAAATAGCCATATTTTGTCACACACTGTGCTATTAGTAGTAACGGGACTCCATTCATAAGTGTCATGCGGTGCCTTTACTTTAAGCTACCAGCCAGCTTCCATGACCTCCAACTTAAGCACGCATCGCCTCATGCCAAAGTTCTTTTATTTTCGTTTTCAAATTCGATTTGAAGCATTGCCTTTTATTATTAAAAATGAATGTGGTACTAACATTTTTCTTCAATCGATTGAAGAACCTCTTTCCAATTAACTATTCTTCCATTTTGTGTGTCGATCGTCGATAATGTGTTTTCGGTTTTATAATATCTCAGTTTCAAACGCAAGCTGTAGAGAAACCACAATATACTCGGCTGTAAGTAATAATAACTGAACTATGCATTTAGTATGGTAATGTTAGGATTGTTAGAATATTTAATGTTAGTCGGTTGGTATCTTTGCAGCTTTGCGTCGGCGCTAATTATATCGTTTAACATGGAAGATTTTATTATTTATTATTTCCATATTTCTCCAAAAATTATGAGATAGAGCTCATGAATTATCGCGGCTATGTGAAACAAATGAAATTATATTAGACGATCCAGTAGAAAAACTAAAGACACTTTGTTCGGAATGTTTTAACTATTACAATTAATACATTAAGTTACTGTATTTGAATCATGTAACACAATTTATGAATTTGTTAGTGTTGTTTTAAAAAAAACATTGATTATGCTTTAACAATATTACTTACATCATTATTACATTTATTGAAAAATAAACCAGGGAAAGGTCAACTATATATGAAATAAATTTAGAAGAACACAAAAGGGAGACAATAATACAATAAATTACAGTCCTATAAATATATAGGTAGGTACTCTTATAAATAATGTTCTAGAACATTTAAATAAATATAGAAATTCAGTAAAGTTTGCTCCCTGGTGTGAGCAATTACCAGAGATGAGTGTCACCCAAACAAGTGAAAGTTAAGAAAAGTTAATATAATGTTTGTGAAACAATTGTTCTATTAAGCTACCATACAACCTTCGAACTGGTGATTATTACAGGTAGGGAATAATTTTACAGAACTATGTCATTTCAAATTATTACAAGAATGTGGGGCAAGCAATATTAAATGATTATAGAAATTTTATATGTGCAATATTTTATTTAGTATAATCAGCTTTTGTTACAAACAAACGTATTTAATTTATAAAACAACAATATGAACAAAATTATGTCTAGCGAAAAGGTAACGGATTTGTTCATAGAACCTAAATGTCAGATTAAAATATTCATTATTTTAATCTAACATTTAGTTTCTATGTAAAAATTTTAATTTAGGTAAGTGCCTACATTTAGCTAAGTTATGTTAACTGTTTAATCATCATTAATCGCGCCTATTAAATATGTCATAGGTATGTCCATCTTTATATAGTAACATAACAGGTATTTATCCTAGTATTTGCTTAGATAGATGTATGTAAATTAATTGTTTGCAATTCAAGACAAAACTCTTGTTTTATGCACATTTATCCTAAATATTACAAGTATAATGTTATAAAACGGTCAAATGTACAGTTTCTTACTGTTTGCTTTGTTGCAGTCGAATTATTTAAGCTTTACATAATCGTAACGGCTTTAGAAATAAAGTCTTCCATTAGCTATTACTACGGTTTGTGCTAAAGCTTATTTAATTCGACTGATGACCATAGGTCAGTGTTACAAGACAATAATGTAGGTAAATGTAGTATTGTGCTGAGTGTTAACGGATGTTGATGTATTGTCAATTCTAATATTACGAATATATAATGAGTAGCCAATACAATTATTGTCAATGTTAATTACAAGTCAGAAAAACAAGACTTATGGGTTGGTTCAAATTAATAATGAAGTCATACTAGTGTGTTATCTTTTAGAAATTAAATAGCCAGAAAAATAAAATTACAAATGGATTGTTATGTTATCTTATGTAAAGTTGAAACAGTAAAAAGTCATAATTTTACTATTTGATTCATTTTATCCTTTTCATAATATATCAGCCTTCATCATCTGCCATAGTGTATAATAACCACCGCGGGCCTGGGGACGCGCGGCTGCAATTGGTCAGTTCAAGGTCAAGTTGTGTAGGTAAAGCCTATCGAGTCATATCAAGATATATAAATAAATAATAGTCGATAGTAATAGTCGATATCATTCAAATAGATTTTAACATAATATAAAATACCTACTCAATTAAAATCATATAAATTTCATAATCAAAGCAATCAATTAGATTATTTCATCAAAATCAATAAATTAAAAAAAAAACATGTAAGTACAAGGTGGGCCAAAAGAAGACATCCGATGTTGTTTGGCTCTCATTTTTTTTCTAAATGAAAAACTTTGATTCTGTTTTTTGGTTATGTTTATTTGAACCTTTAGAATTTGATTGGTCAAGTCGAGAAGATGATATCGGCCAAATGGGGGTCAGTGGATACGAAACGGGGGACTGTGGAAAAAAGACTTGAAAAAATTTCGCGACCAAGTTCGAGGCAGCGCTCGCCGGCCGCTGTAGTTCTAACCTAACCTAACCTATGGATATCTTCGACATCGTTTTTAAGACCAACGGTTAGTCGGAGACAAAAATCACCCAGATGCTTTTCGCCTTATTTTTAGGTGTTCTATACTATAGAATCGAGAAAATAAACAAGTTACCAGAAAAAAAAGTTATTGCAAATATTTTCTCTTTTTTCCTCAGTGCCCCGTTACGTACATAGGTACGTAACGATACAGGAGAAATTCCGGTTGGAGTATAGACTCCAACCGGAATTTCTCCTGTATCGTGGATGCGTTTACAAACATAGAAACTCATATACACAAACAGCCGGACAACTATCTGTAGGCCATACAAATATTTGTTCCGTGAATCGAACCCGCGACACGCAGCGCAGCAGTCAATCCCTCAACCATTGCGCTAACCGTATCGTCAATAAACTTATTGAAAATCAATAAGCGGAAAAATCCCGTTTTACATTGAACCACATAACCTTTTTCCCCCGTAAGTATTTGGAATAAATACATTTCGTGAAATGTTAACCCTAAAACTTCAAAGCAAACCAGAGCCCATACTGTCCCACTGGTGAGCAAAGGCCTCCCCCAAGTCCTTTCAAGAATTATTTTCCTGGTGGTGACCTCGTACCAGCCCTCATAGTGCGCGTCCAGTAAACTTTAATTTTGTTTTAAAATTGTAGTTGAAGTACAATAATTGCTAGTTAGGTTTTTTTGTATGGGAAATCATCAAATGACTCCTCCCGCTCTGGGCGGAGCGGAAGGGAGTGTCAGACTCTTACTGACTAAAACCCATCCGTGCTCCTCGTGCCCTTTGCCTTCCAGGGCCGCAGTAACTCTTTCAAACAAAATCCGCAACTTCTAGTGAACTTTATTTTCGCAACTAACTATTACTATATACTTACACTTAAATAAAAAAAACTTAACTAACCAAAACTAAAAATAATCTAAAACATGGCGTCGAAAAATTCCTCCGCATCGCAGGCCACTGGTAATGTACCCAAAAGGCTGGCAGCATTGCCACGTTGTATGGCAATGCTTATCCTTGGTCCGAGGTAAAAGCCAGCGCTTGGGTCACGCGAAGTGTCAACTAAACGTCTTGACAGATCTTTGAACAACTAATGAGCACTCGGACCCCACGGCCCGAGAGTTTCAACCCCAAACGGCTCGAAAATATAACTACCAACAAGATTATTATATTTCCGCCGCTAGAGGTTCTCCGCAGCCGCAGCGGCAGCGCCAGCAGTCAGCACAGCACGAAGAGCTAGGAAGATGGGATGGCGCAAGAGTATCGACACAAGTAGCGTCCCACACTAATGGTCACCCATCTTCCATTGGAATAACGACATGCCGTCCGGACTCTTGCCATCGTCACGTGCCAGGCCATTGGGTTCTAATACAGCCGGAACGCCGACGGTGACAAAGCTCGTCGGATGATGTTAATATTCGCGTGCCGCGCTATGCGACCCGCGCTACGGCTGCATGACAGGCCGTGGTGTCCGAGGCTGTTGACAGCTTCGCCACAGTGGCAGGGATGAGGAGAACAACAAGGAGCGCCAAGACGCAGGGAAGCAGCGAGGCGGAAAGTAGTATCGCCGAACAAGGTGTCTATGTTCGACGACGGTAGTGCGTAAAGCCAGAGTCCCGACTCCCATTGACCCACAGCCAGCAGGCGAGCACGCTCAGCAGCAGTACCTGATGTGGCCAAAAGGTTATTCTGAACCTCTCTGCAGAGTGGCTCGTCCCACCGTCTCTGGGATGATGGGTATAGTCGGGTGGATTTAGATTCGGGCAAGCGAGTCTCCAGGCATCCATAGCCTCAGTGAAGCAACGCACATCAAAACTAGTCAGTGAGGAAGCTAAGATTTTCCTGACTAATTTCTCAGTGACATGAACCGAAGATATGAAAGCCGGTAAACTGATACTAGTAATTTTGCGGACGCCGAGGCCTCCGGATTCGGATGGGAAGAGTAGCTTGTGCCCAAGCTCGGTCGTCCATGGCCACATTTAAAAGTGAATTTGTAAGTGTAGGATATGACGGATGATTTGGTCAATTTTTTCCAAAAGGTGTGCTTCCATAAATGGGAAGCACGAAGAAAGTAAGTTAATTTAGGCACGAAACAGCAGTAACGAATTAAGGTGATTGCCGAATGCATGTTAATTTTGAGTAATCTTTCCGAAATGTCATTAAAGTTTTGTATTTTTAACCGACTTCTAAAAAAGGAGGAGGTTCTCAATTCGGATGTTTGTACTTTTTTATGTTTGTTCGCGCATAACTCCGTCGCTTTCCAACTGATTTGAAATTTTATTTGTTGATGCAAAGGATAAACTTTCCAAATGGCTCCATTGAAATTTTATCAAAATCGGTTCAGAAGTTTGGTTTTGAAATCCAAATAGCTGGAAAAAATATGTGCAAAAATCATCCATGTATAGGTACGAAATTGCGTGTTTTTGCTATACTGTGACTTTCCAGTGGTGTTGTTAGGTGTGGGGTAGGTACCACTAAAAAGTGAAAAATAAAAAACTTTTTCACAAAAAAAAGAAACCGACTTCCAAAAAACACTACAAAGTTCAAAATAACTTTAATTTCGGAAGTAGGTGTCAAATAACGAAGAAGCAACCCAAAACACCGACTACCGAAATTAAAGTTATTTTGAACTTTGTAGTGTTTTTTGGAAGTCGGTTTTCAAAAATAGGAGAACCAAGGAGGTGAAGAGAGCTTTTTTCAATAACTTTAATTTCTGGAGCTGTAGTTGAACTTCGGAAGTGTCAGTTGTCGGTCGGTACTGTCCGATAAGAATAATTCAGACTTCGAAAGGTTGAGATTTAGCCCTATTGAATGGAGTTGATTTTTAAAACTTGAAAATCATCAGAAACTGTGTCTACATTTCCTCCTAGGTTTCCATCATCTAGATACCAAACATTTTAGCTGTCGAATGATTGGGTGAATGGCTAAGCTAAAGATCACCGGCCCGAGGGGATCACCTTGTTGACAGCCAACAGCGGATTCCAGAAGGTTGTCCTGATATAGTAATTTAGATGGATGTCTGAAACATAGCCAAAAAAAATTAAAAATTTGTGGTACTTCTTTTTTAATTTCTGCCAGCAAGGTGTCCCTATTAACTGAATTGAACGCATTTTTGATGTCAACCTTCAGGATGACCTCTCCTTTACCAGAATTTATACAGGTCGACAAGGCGTGTACGGCAGCCTCAACCCCCTTTGGAGCCGTAATCTAACTGCAAGGGCTGAAATTTCATCGAAATATCCTCACTATAAAATGTACAACAAATCTTGGCTGCCAAACTTCTAGTTAGGTTGAGCCAATAATTTTGGAATTTTGGGTTTGGTTGGACTCCTGAATGCCAGAAAAGTATCACTTCTACATACATAAAGTTCAAATAAGAGGTCACTTTTTTCGAACCTGTGCCAAATCAATTAGATAAACGAGAATGAACGCTATTCTTTTGAAATTGTGCTGTAAAACTCCAAGTCTCCAACTTAGGCCTGGGTCGTATCGCTTATTTCGAGAATCGTATCTGAATCAGATTTCGAGTTTCAATATCTGATTTCAAAACTATATATTTCAATATCTATATATTGTGCGTAGGTACGCGTAGACCTATATATTTGGATACCTAATCCGATACCCTGTTTTTTGGATGCGACGATATTCGAAGAAAATCGAGATTTACAAATCTACAATACCAATTTTCATCGAATATAGATTAAATATAGTTTTTGTACCGATGTGATATCGGATCGGATACTATAACTAGTCAGAAATGCGGAGCGAGCGGTACGTCAATATATGTATAGATTTTGTAATACATAGTTTTCGAACGTGCCAGTTGTCGGTTTTTAGATATTGTACCGATTTAAAGATTTCGTAACTATATACGATTTGTATCCAAAGACCTAGAATAATATGGACCAGAAATACCTACAAAATACACGTGCATACCTACTGTAGACTGGGTCCTAAAGATGGCAGCCATTGCTAGGGAAGCACATAAGTAATGAAAACCAAAAATTATCGATATCGAAACCAGTTTCTTACATTTCTTCTTGTACATTGGTAACTTATGTATAGGTACTTTTAAACTTGGATCATTATAATTTTGGCATAACTGTAACAAGTAATTTAGTTCTTTCCATGTTTTTATTTCATCAAACATTGCGTTAGCCGGCTACCGCGCGATTTTTGTTTTTTTATTGTGTCTCTAATTACGAAAGGTTCATTATAGTGCATAACAATTATATTAGGTAACACACAAGAGATTGTGGAAGGGAGGGAAGGGAAGGGACACAAGGGGTTAAAAGCACTGTTGGTCGCGGGCTACATTTTATCGAGTGACTGACTTTGAATTTTTTTTTTTTATGAGTGTCTTTCTGTAATGACATCAGTTTTTTTGCGATTTCAGGGTTTGTACCACATTTATAGCCTGCGCAAACGACGGACTTTTCTCCGCGGACTTTTTCGTCCGCGAAAATAGATCGCTTACAAATGTATCGAGTAACGCAAACGAGGAATTAAAAGTACGCCGTATAAAAAGTCCCGGACTAAAGTACGTGGGAGTCCCCGAAAAAAAAAATAGAACTCGTGTGACTAGGTGAAGCAACGCACACGGTGGATTTTAGTACGCGAAATATTTGTTTCCATAGCGTGCAAATAATCGCTCACCGTGTGCGTTGAGTACGCGGTAAATCCGCGGCAGATTTTTTATTCGCGGAGCGTACTTTTTTCTACGCCGCGGAGAAAAGTCCCTCTTCTGCACAGTGTAGCATTATGATGTCAAAGAAATGCAACACTCATTACGCTTCAAATACGTGTAATTTTGGTAAAAGAAAAAAATACTAAATTTGATGAAAATAAAAAAATAGGAAAACTAGTATATAAAAGTACAAAAAATAGGTATCGTGTGTTGTCGTGACCGTTAATCTTATAAAAACAAAGATCTATCTTACTTTACGAAGATCATTACATTTTTTTTAATTTGAGAACGTTAATAAATTTATTAGACCGAATATCGCGGATTTAAAAAATACGGTTGCAACTCGTTTTATTTTAAACCCGATAAGGCCGGTTTCCTAAAGGATTAGAAACTCGTAATGATTTGTTCGCTCACAAGGAAAAAAAAAGAAACGTTTTTACATTAGTTTTAAATGCGTACGATAAATGTCTTTTCACTCCCGAAGTGGAGAACAACCGACGTCAACCCAAAAGTGGGTATCGAAAAAAGAAAAAAATATATTCGGGTGAATATTTTTAGGTAAACCTCCCCGTCGTCCTCCTGACGACGGTAATGGGGCGCCTCTCCCGCAGTATCCTCTGGGGATATAGCCTTCCCTGCTACTGGCTTCTGGGGTGGCAGCCTGGGAACCTCGCCCGCTTAATCAGCAATTTACAATCACCAGACCGTAAAACCGGTAATCCGGCTTCTATGACAAAGAATGAACTAATTAAAACCCAATTCACAAAAAGTCAAGGAAACCTATGAATCACGAATAAAGATTGCAGGAATTTAAAAGAAACTTACCAAGAGTTGTTCACAAGTTGTGCATGGACATATGTACCATGGCTTTAAGCTCAACTGGCTAAATCTCACAACATAATTTTTATTTATTATTCCTCAGAATAAAACATGATTTCAGGGTCGCTGACATAACACAAGTGCCAGAACAAACGTCTACCTTTTTCTTTGTCAAAAAATTCGAATAGCATTCAAAAAAATCTACTGAACGTGATTTGAAAAAATAATCAAGGAGTTTCGCGTTTCAAACAGAAAAAATAACAAGACATTTAAAACCTCCACCTATTTCTTGGAGTGATTTGAGGAATTATGTAGTGACCACACTGCAACAGGCTATAACTGTCATTTGTAGATCTTTGAGAGTTCAGTTAGTTTGACAGCTCTAAAAGCGGCCGCTCTAGGCAGTTTCGGCCCATGGAGATATTTATTTACAAAGAAAATAAGTATTGTAGAAAGATATTAAAACTGAAGTAATAAAAGGATTAAAACAACAAAGTAATTTTTTAAATGTATGTTTATTTACCATATACATTCACATATAAATCTAGGCCAAGTAAAATGCTTAATTTCAATTAGATAAATAGTTAAGATTTTAGACCCTGACTGTCTTCCTATTAAAAAAAAAAAACATCGATAACTTATTAAATAAATTTTAATGGACATTACTATTTTGAATTGTCATTTGTATTTTAAACAAAACATGTTACAAATTTAGTACCTAAACAGAGTTAAATTTCAGAAATAATTTGTATCTACATTTGGAAGCTATTACTACATAAATAAACCAAGGATACATAAACAAAAATATAACAGCATGATAAAGTTTTTCATAAAAATACGGCTACTAACCTATGCATGGTTAAATGAGATTGATTGGTGTTTTTCCTTGCACCACACTGAATTATTGAACACGTAGGCATATTTAATTTGCACCAATACACACTCACAGCACAAAACAATTTAGTTGGGAGCGTTTTTATTCCTAAAAATCGCAATCCAAATCCAATGTTGTTGTTTACTTGACAGCTGACGTACCTACTACAAATTTTGTGGGCCAAAACATGGCGGATGGCACGCGAGGTAGGTACTTTGACGAAAATATAAAAATGTTGCCAGGCAGAGAATAAACAATCAGCATGACATCTCTTTCTTCAAACGAGATTACTCATTGGTTAAAAAGGGACAAAGTATAGTTTCATATTTCTATATCGATTTAATAGATACTTCTATAACCAAGGTAGATATAGAACATTAGGGCATCTCTATATATTTCTATACTCTAAGTTTGTATCGCCCACCACCACTCCAACTGGCTGCTGGCAACACTCAATAAAAATGTCAAAATCGTGAACAGCGACGCCGTGTCCCTGCGCTTGTTGTTTTTACAGTTTGAGAGTTTCTTTACGAAATATAATATAATATTGCTTTGAAAACCGAATAAATCAGTGAGAAATTACTAATATAATTGAATCAGAATGGCAACCATAGGTCCAAAGAAGGATGGAGGGCCAAACATCGACTTTTTTCAGTCACCGGAATCACTAGCACAATTTGATCAAATTCGCGTTTGGCTACAAAAGAATTGCAAGAAGGTAAGTTAAATTGAAACAAAACGAATAAAACATAATGTTTTAACATTAACTTTGAGGTTGAGTTTATTGTGAATGTCTGGAGAGAAGGTATCAACGTCGATTAACATTATTAATTCACATCCACACAACACATCACTTAAATTTTGTAGATAACTGTACCTATGAAGTTCAAATCAACATTTTAATTTAAGCTATTAGTGGAATTGGCTCATACACCTTCATAATTCAATATTGTATCAGTAGCATCATATTTTTCTGTGAAGCTTCTGACATTTATACAATCTGTGTATTGTTATTATTTCAGCATGTGCAGACAGATCCACCTACCAAGGAAAACTTGGCTCAACTAGTAATCCAGCTTATTCAGTATCAGGAGAACAAATTAGGAAAAAATGCTTCAGATCCTCCTTTTTTGAGGCTTCCGGTAAGATTAATTGATATTATTGCACAATATATTCTTTTTTGTATGATTTATCAAGTCTAGCCTTCCACAAATTCTGCTTGGCTACTATAAAATCCAATAAGATGTGGTTGAAAATGGCTTACTCTAATACTACCATAATGTAAACATTATGGCTTGTATGAATGCATATAGAGGGGTGTTATAAGTTTGTGACCACTATGTGTGTCTGGCTGTGGCACTGTAGCTCCTAAACGGGTGAACCGATTTGAATGAGGTTTTTTAACCAACTTAAAAAAAGGAGGTTATCAATTCAACCCGTATGTATGTAATATCGTCAGAATTGCACAGTTTTTGTAGATGTTAGTCCATACCTGCTCAAATTACATAAGTGAATGTATATATGTTTGTCCACCTAATCTTAAAACATGTCATTATAACTTTGCATTGAGTAATTAGTTTCAATGACAACTGTGATATACCTTTTTTAAAGTTATTTTTGTCAGGGGTTGTTAAAATTATACATTTTTACCCATCTATCTATCTATCTATTGGCTATTGGGTATGGTTTCTGCACTTAGTCCTGCTGTGGACCATTGTATGTGAGCCATGTTGGCTGTCATTCTAACCAGCCAACCTCCCTCCAGAAGCCTCTCTGTTCCTCTCTGTTCAGGATATCTGTGAGTGAATTAGGTGTCCCTATTGTTTGCCTACGTATTTCGGTAACTCAAGGAGCACATGCAATACCGTTTCCTCCTCCATGCATGCTCTGCATAGAGGACTATCTGTTATACCTATCGTTGGAAATGTTTGTATAGTGAGCAGTGTCCAATGATGGTCTCCGCCACTATTCGTAAGCTGCCCCTATCCAGTTGCAGAAGGCGCCTAGTAGGTTTCCTGTTTAGGGTTGGCATAGCCTCTTTGGACTGCATCAAACCTGGTGCCAAGGCCCACCATCATTTGGGTATGTTCTTGTAGCCACGTGCACAGCTGGGTGAAAGGGAGTGGTACTATGGGTTCAGGTCCAACAACCATCGCACCAGATCCCCTTCTGGCCAGCTTATCGGCAACATCATTTCCTAGTGATCCGCTGTGTCCTTTTATCCACTGCAGTGTCACAGTGTTGCGGTTAGTCACCGTGACGCGTTCTAGTGCATTATGGTATTCTTGTATGAGTTTCGAGGTGATCTAATTCTTTTCTTGGGATTGGAGCACGGAGGCGCTGTCGGAGAGTATATGAATATGAGTATTCGTAACTCTCCTGGCTTCTAGGGCATGGGCCGCTTGGATCATGTCCACACATCCCACCTGATAGATGGTGTTTAGCTTTCCTAGTGTCCTGGATATTCTTATGTTGAGGTTGTTGGAGTAAACTCCAACTCCAGTTCCGGTGCTTGTCTTAGATCCGTCAGTGTATATTCTCAACCCTTTGGGACCTGGGTAGACATCCAATTCTTGTGTTAGCACAATGTTATTGTGCTTCTGGAAATGGTCTGTCTTTTGAGCTTTGTCATTGGGTGATATCATCATGGGCTGTCGCTTGACGGCATCGTCCATGGTGCTTGATTCTGGAGTCTGTTCGTAAAGTGCCAGATGTGCTGAGCCTGAAAGCCGCTAGGGCTGCCTCCTCCCGTACTATAAGATGTAGTGGTGGCAGTCCCAGCATAGCCTGCAAGGCTGCAGTGGGTGCAGTTCTCATACTGCGAGTGATTCCCACAGAGGCAAGTTGTTGCAGCTTTTCAAGGTCTTTCTGTGCTGTGCTCAAGTCGGTCCTGGGCCACCAGACTAGAGAACCATATGTGACTATTGGTCTGATAACTGTGGTGTACAGCCAGTGGGTTGTATTGGGACTAATACCCCAGTTCCTACCTAGCATGCGTTTGCATTACCAAATGCATATACTGGCTTTTTTGGTGGTGTATTCTGTGTGCTTCGCCCAATTCATTTGCTTATCCAAATAGATGCTCAGGTATTTGGTTTTAGTTGAAAGGCTTAGGGTGCTTCCGAAGAACCGTGGTAGTTCTAGTGTTGGCATTTCTTCTCTTTGGTAAAGAGGACAAGTTCAGTTTTGGTAAGGTTCACTGCTAGCTGATATTCTTTGCACCAGTCCTCTACTATTTTCGAAGCTTGGCGCATGAAGTTGCATAGCGTGTTTTCGTGTGCACCGTTTATTATTATGGTTATGTCATCAGTGTAGCCAAAGTTAAAGTATCCTATAACGTTGAGTCTTCTAACTAGGTTACCTGCGACCAGGTTCTATGGTAGTGGCGTGAGGACGCCGCTTTAGGGAGCAACCTTTTGCCACAATGCAGCAATGGCCCTTGTTGTGTTATTTATGGTGACTTGTACAGCTCTTTGCTTGAGCATGTTCGTGATCCACCCACTCAGGGTCACGTCCACATCGTGCCTTCCGAGGGCCGTGCTAATACTCTGAAACATGGTTTTGTCAAAGGTGCCCTCGATGTCAATGAAGACGGCTAGTGAGGAGCATTTGTGGTGTATAGCGCATTCGATATTTGAGACCACGCTGTGCAGAGCAGAATCTGTTGATGTCCCCGCGGAGTAGACGTGTTGTTGTCTGTGGAGTGAGTATTGGCGCAGGGGTCCATCCCGAATATATCTATCACAGAGCCTCTCCAGGGTTTTCAGTAGGAAGGATGTTAGGCTTATTGGTCTGTACGCTTTGGGTTGTGTGTAGTCGGTTTTTCCCGGCTTGGGGATGAAAATGACTTTCACTTCTCGCCATGCTAGGGGTAGGTACGTATCTGTTTGCTATGCTTGGTAGATTACCAGCAGCCACAGTGTTAGGATTTCCTCACCCCATTGTAATAGGGCTGGGAAAATACCTAGATGGTATTTTCCCAGCCCTATTACCTGCAGATTTGTATGGTTGGAATGGAAGGTCTTTATAGCACATGCTATTCGATCTTTTGTTACTATTTTACGGGCTGTAGACCAGTCTTGGTCAGCAGGGGTCCGTCCCGATTCGCCCGCCCACGTCGTGTCCTCGAGAAGATTACAGTCTGGGAAGTGCGTTTCCAGAAGGAGGACCCTACCTCTGGTCTGGACCCTGGTCTCTTGGTCTGTTTGTGTGTATGTGTTGTCGGGTTTTCCAGTGCGCCGATAGTGCGATCCTGTTCGGTTGATAAGATCTTCCTTACTTCGGGCGGCTTCGTTGTTTGTTTCTATGGATTCACAGAATTTCTGCCAGGCAGTTTTCCTGGCGGATCTGATCAGTCTCTTAAAGGTGTATTGGGTTTTTAACCCATTTTGTTAGGTTAGACTGGTGGACTTTCCTTACATGCTCTTATTATGGAGTTGTAACAAAAGGCAAATGATTTTTGCATCACAACCTGCACCCTTTTTTTGTAACAATAATATAGTTTCAATTACAACCAAATACTTAATGAATAGTTGTAAATTTAGTGCCGTGCTTTGATTGAATTTATTTCATTATTCTGGATGTATTGTGCAAAAAAATCTTCTACTATATATTTTTTAACTGCTTGATGTTATTTAAACGACTTAAAAAAAAGGAGGTAGTCAATTCGACTCGTATGTAATATAGTCAGAATTGCACAGTTTTTGTATATGTTAGTCTATACCAGCTTATAAACATGTGTGCCAAATCTCATTACTTTATGTATGAATGTTTAGATGTCTGTAGGTATGTTTGGTCGCACATATCTCAAGAGCTAATAACTCGGATAGAAAAAAATCTTGTTTAGTTGGACTGGGTGTAGTCTAAATTAGGGATCAGTGCAAGCTTCATCAAAAGTTGGTTTAGAAGTTTTTGAGATAGAAAGACAAGTGTGCATCAGTCACTAAAAAAACGTGTCGTTGGATTAACAGCGTAATTCTGAAACATGTCATTAAGCATGTTGTTTCAATGTTTGCGTGCAGGTAGGCTCTAGCTAAACAATCTCGATGAAAATAAAAAACTGGCTTGTAATCGTTAGATGGCAACATAAAAATGGTTCGTCACTTCATGTATCATAGTAGATAATTATGGAGGGATAAGTACGTATACTTTTAAGTAATATTATTGGTTTCAGTTAGGTACAAATGAAACAAAAAAAAATTAGAAAACAAAGAGTAATTCAAAAAATTTAAACCAACTTAAAAACTGTATTAATAATTAATAACTAAAAAGGGACAAATAAACGTTTTACCTTTAAAAAAATCAAATGTAAATATGACAACTATATTTTTGGTGTCAGTACTAGCCTGACTGCGGTAGGCGGGGTATGTGGCGTGTTCAACAGTACTCGTACCGCATAATACAACGACTACCAAGTCACAATGTTTATTCCAAATATTATGGCTGGCACCAAGCTCAAAAAAATAGTTGGCATATTTACTTTAGATTTTTAAAGATAAAAAAAAATTTTTAGTTATTAACTAATACAGTTTTGAAGTTGGTTTTGATTTTTTTAAATTACTTTTTTGAATACTACTCGAAGAGAATTCCATACCACCCAAACTGAATAAAGTGTACACTTCCATGCATTTTCTTAAATAAATAACTAGCTATGAATAACATTTAACTGTTATACATAGCTAGTTACTTTAGCTTTAGCATTAGCTAGTTAGCACAGATGACAATTCTTAGTGATAGAGTTCTATAAGCTTAAAGTACAGAAACAATATTTATGGGTTCTATACCTAAACAATAACACTATAAACATGGGCAGCGCACTTTTTTACCTGGGTTAAGGACTCTTATTGATAAGTTTCCATCATTATGGTAGCATAATAAAAACACAAAATAATCAAAGCATTTATTATAATAAAATTATATTTTATTTTTAATAACAAAAACAACAACACCATCAATAATTTGCCGCATTAGCAAAAACAAATTGGTTTTCCGGCAGTCCTTTAGCCCCAATTCCTTCAATTGCGAATAGTGAGCCAGCTTCAGGTTGTGTATTAAGTTCTGCCTGTGACAGTCCCACCTTGCTAGTGGTCACAAATAGGGTGGACAAGTCATGCCCACCCCACATCACTGATGTTACTTTTGAAGCGGGTAACCTGTGCTGTTCCAACAGTTTCCCAGCTCTTGAATCAATCTTAATTACCTAGATCAAAAAAAAAAAAAAAAATTAACGCCTGCCATGTCTAAAAATGAACTAAAAATGAAAAAATTTAAAACAAAAACAACTTTTTTTTTCTTATTAGTAGTGTAGTAGAGGTATAGTTGTGTGTAAAAAAAGTAAAAGGTACAATGGGGTTGACGCATCCGTGTGGATAAAAACCCCTTATTAATAAAGAATAATAATAAAAAAAAAACTTTTTTATCGCAGTCGTTTTTCAGTTTTAAATTTTTGGGTCCAATACTTGTTTTTCATTTTTTCATAATGTTCACTAGCCTATGTTACCTGTTATAGTGTAACGCTTCTAACGGTACCTTTTATATCAAAATCGGTTCAGCCGTTAAGAAGTTATGGTGTATTATATAAACTCACAAACAAACATACATGAACTCTGAAAACATAATACTCCTTTTTTTTGGGCAGTTGTGTAAAAAATTAAGCTTACTGTTTTGCTAGCAATTTATTCACACTTTAAAATTAATTAAGATTAACTAACTAGGTGCCAGTGAGGCGACATGTAGAAGGCGAAAATACACGGTTTTAAAAGATTCGCTTTGCCCCTTGGAAGTCGAAAAATGTCCCACAGGAATGTATTACTTACTGTGATAAAAATGATTTCCAAATCCAGGTCTCGCTGTACCCGTGTGCCTAATTTCGTCCAAACCGGTCAGCCGTCGAGAAGTGATAGCTTTACAAACATCCATACAAACAAACCTTGACATTTATAATATTAGTATGATTATTACCTTCCAGCCATTGAAGCAGGCCACCCATAGATTTCCATCTGAGTCAATTGTCATTCCGTCTGGAAATCCGGTCACATTGTTGGCTTGGAAACTGAACAGTGTCCTTCTGTTACCTGGAATTCGACAAGTACAGTTGGTTACATCTCTTATTTTTCGATTTGCCCCTAAAGACCCTATAGCAGGGTTGGCGAACCTTTATGTATCAACGTGCCATCACATAGCATCGCAAGTTAGGGCCAGCTTACAGTATAATCATAATAATAAATACTATTTATAACTCAAAACTCTTAATTTACTACAAAAAAAGAATACTTTTTGCGATGTCACAGTTATACCTACGCGTAATTTAAATATAAGTATAATTAGTGAGACTTCTGTTATGACATACATAGCCCAACGGACTTCGTGAAATAGAATATCTGTACCTACTTCACACTTTTTTTTATAAGTGCATTTTGAGTTTTCGTGATAGGTGACGTGCCCAAGTTATTGTGCCATTGGTTCGCCGTCCCTGCCCTATAGGTATTCTCTACGGAAAAGGATTTTGTTTCCGTTTTTCACTGCGCCAATCGCAAAGACATTCAATTTTTTTAAACGTTTCAGAGTAGGGAATATGCATGTATTTTTTTTTATTTACAAAATGAAATATCTACTAGATTTAGAAAGCACGAAATAATTTTTAAAATAACTTCATTGGCGATGAAGTTATGAATCTTTAAAGTTGACATTCAGTATTAAATTATTTAGTTTCATTTAGATTAGTATTTAATTTATGTAGTTATGTAGACTACTTACGAATACATCCATCTTCGAGATCAAAGTCGAATACATCAATATTCCTCGTCGGGGTATCGATGTAGAACATAAACTTCTTGTCGGCTGTCCACGCTATGCCGTTGGAGATGGACACCGGACGAACCTTCTCCATGGGGTCCAGGTAATTGTGTTCATCCATCATGTACAATGTTGCTTGATCCTTATCGACGTTGTCGTCAACTTCCTTGCCCATTGTACCTGGAATAAATTAAAATGAGTTGATTTTTTATTTTATTTTTATATTTATGAATGGCCTATCTTCAAAAGGATGCTTTATGTGTAAAGCAAACTTTGTTTTGTAAGTTTTTTTCACGAATCATATACCTACCTACATATGTGTGTAATAAACATCATGACAGCACACACAAAAGAATAAAATAACAATCAAATTATCGCAATAAAATGTTCAGTGTCCTTTTCAATTTTTTGGCACAGAAGTCCTTTAGAAACGCCGACAAAATCCTTGAAAGCTGAGAATAAGTATTCTTAACAGGACGTTTTGATACACTCTGTGATTTAACTTGCAATAGCTTTTGGTGATGGTCTTTATTGGCTACTCTTAATTAACGTAATTTTAATAAAAAATGCGTACCAAACCAAAGTCTTCCTTTAGCGTCGACTTTGCCGTCGTTACACCTGTTGTCTGGCAGGCCCATGTCCACCACACTCAGTAGCCTGAGAGAACTGTCACCGGCCGGTGCGTCCCATGGAAGGAAGTAGAGCTCCGTCCTGACTGTTATCAGGACCAGCTTGGGATAGTCCTTTACCGTGACTACTAACGAGACTGGGCCGTAACCTAGAATTTACAATTTGCAAGATAGTATACATCATTCTAAGAGTGTTTTAAGTTGGGAGAAAATATGGCCTAAATAAAGTCATGTCATTATGAACGCCTTTGTCCCACGGGTAGGTTAGGGACTTATTTTGATACATTAATGCACATACAAAGATCACAACCACACTGGTTGCAAGTTAACGCACCCAAACTTTTGAAGGGCATCGTTCACTAATGACATCAGTAGATTATCCTTCTATGGCTTCCCACAAGTGTGCTACTAACCTTTTGTTCGCCTTCCATTCATTCCCCACAAAATTGCCAAACCAGCTTAGTGCATTATTACAAATTCGAAAAAAGAACCTTGTTTTTAGTTAAATGTGTAGCAAATGTTGGTAAACATGTTGCACCCCGTTTCCAATAAAATCTCTACATAGTACTTATAAAACAAAGTCGTTTTCCGCCGTCTGTAAAAGACGGTTCAAATTAACGACCTAAAATAAAAATTCACAAGGCAACAATTTATTAACACAAATTATTTCTGGACTTTGTATTATTATGTTGAATTTACTCGTCACGACCTTGCGGCCTTGTTATTTCAAGATCCTGTTAAGAACTGTAGTCAAAAGAGCTAATAATTTTGAAGCGAAACTCCAAACAAAGTCCAAACCAACAAAGTGGAGCTCGAAGCAAGGTGTCAGGACTTTTTAATAAAATTAAAGCGAACTTTGATGCCAGTCGCGAAAAAATATTTATTTATTACAAGGCATTAAGCTTGGCTAAACAAAACTTTTTCACAAAAGAAACCGACTTTCAAAAAACACTACAAAGTACAAAATAACTTTAATTCGGAAGTCGGTGTCAAATAACGAAGTAGCAACCAAAACACCGACTACGCTTTTTTTTTCACTTTTTAGTGGTACCTATACCCCATTCACAATAAGATTAGACATTGAAATAAACCTTTTTTACAGTCCGTTCCACCGATTTTGACTTCTATTGCGTTGGTGGCATGACAAATGGCAGCTGCAGTAAACAGTTGGTATTATAATCACGTTTTTGCTTTCAATGCCATCCTTATGCCTACGGAATAGAAGTTAAAATCGGTTGAACGGACTGTAAAAAGTTTTGTTTAAATGTCTAATCTTATTGTAAATGGAGTATAGGCACCTAACAACACCACTGGAAAGTCACAGGAAAGCCAAAATACGCAATTTCGTATACATGGATGATTTTTCCACAATGGGGCCAATGGAGAAGTATATCCTTTCACATAAAACAATAATTTTTCAAATCGGTTCACAAATGACGGAGATATGAGGTAACAAACACAAAAAAAAAGAAAAAAAACAATCAAATTGAGAACCTCCTCCTTTTTTTGAAGTCGGTTAAAAAAGGAGACATTCTATGGAGTACTTTCTGGAGCGGGTCGTCCAACGTCGTCTTTTGACATGGTATGCGAGAGGTCTAAACTACCTTAGTCTCACCTACCACAGTGTAGTCTTTTTAACCCAAATGTTGAGTGGTAGAGAATGCCTTGATGAATTAAGTTCGCCCATGTAGCACTGTACATGTACATAGTTTAAATAAATAAATAAATAAACGACGAAAAGTCGCTGATTTAGGAGAAACTACAAGTGGTAGTGAATTATCATTTGCTGTAGCTAGGACTTATCGTAAAGAGGGGCGAAACGATTAAGCAAAGGTTATCAGCAAAGTTTCTACTGCTTTATCTGTCGAACTCAAATCATGTGCATCTTTCTTTGATAGTGATAATAAGTGTTTAACACCTGATAAGGATAAAGGATAATTGTGCATCTAACAAGACACGAAGTGATGCACAATTATCCTTTTATCAACGTTATGTTAAGACAGGCTGATAAAAATCGATTCCCATCATAAATAAAAGTTTTGGAGGACAAAAAGTTATGCTATACCAGCAAATGTGCAATTTTGGCTTCTAAAAACACGTACAGGTTGCTTTGTGTATATGTAAGAGGATTCGGATGAAACTTAATTGTTTAGAACCTGAAATTGGCTACTTTTAAATTTTTATCCAGTTTAATGCGAATGAAGCCGCGGGACGCAGCTAGTGCATAATAAATTATGGTTATTTGTTGCACAAAGTTCTAAAGAAGTTTACGGAAGTCTGTATCGTGTGGATCCACCATTGGTTTGAGCTTAATAAAAAATTGTCGCTTCTTAATATCTTATGATTGATTCAATAATTGATTGTCGCAATCA
Organism: Melanchra persicariae; assembly: GCA_947386135.1. Classification (NCBI taxonomy): domain Eukaryota; kingdom Metazoa; phylum Arthropoda; class Insecta; order Lepidoptera; family Noctuidae; genus Melanchra; species Melanchra persicariae. Next base: position 10,125,078 of record OX376665.1, on the reverse strand, counting down.
AGTTTATGGTCTGTATAAGCTAGCGTACATACCAATAGTTTTAGACGTGATATTGGTAGTTTCGGCATCAAATCTGTACACCTTCTGTTCATGAATATCGACCCAATATAATGCATTCTCTGTTGTTGACCAATGGGGACCCTCAAAGTGTGTACCGCCCTTCAGCACCTGGTTTTTATTATGACAATATTTTATTGCAAATAAATAATTGTGAATTAAGAGCGTTTACGCCGTACGGCTTTTCATACTAACTTAAGTCCTTATTTTTCGTAATGTATGAACCGATTTTATTGAAACTTAGTATGCATAAGCCATCTAACCAGGTCTAAAAAGTTAGTTGACAACATTTTCGAAAAAGAGTTCAGGAGGAAAGATAGACTGATATTTCACTTTCTATAGAAAACCTAAAATCGCTCTTTCTCTCCCTCTAAACTCTTTTTCGAAAATGTTCTCAACTAACTTTTTAGACCTTTTTTTTTTGGATGGCGTATGTATACCAAATTTCATTAAATATATGATAATAAGGACTTGCAAGTTTGTATGAAATGCCGTACGGCGTAAACGCTCTTAATGTTTGAAATCATTAAGATAAATAAAAATGATATTTATCTATTAAATAATACATACAAATAATGAAATCAATAATGCATTAAATAAAATGTAAAAACAATTCAGGTTTATGTTTTTGAAGATAGTTAATTATCTCCACAGGCGTGAATTAAAAATAGCTAACCTATTCTTTCACATTGAAGATAAATAGCAAATTAATGTGCTTGTTTAACAAGTTTCCAGATTTCAGTAATCAGTGTAGTTTTATATTTATTTACATTAATTACCAACTAAAAACTGAACTAAAACAGTAAAAAAAAAAACTAAAATCACATAAACAACTCAGACTTACATTTTTAATAAGCGGGGTAGTCGCTCTGTATGCTAAACATTTTACTAGTAGAACTGTTAGGATGAACCCTCTTAATAACACAACCATTTTTACGTGGTCAGTCTAACCTACACTTGGAACGTTCGACACTCGCGACCTCTCTCGTACGTCTGCCACCCACTGGTGGCTTAGTGCCTGTAACCGGTCACTGGTGATCTTGAGGTCGTGAGCAAGTGAACGTAAAAGTAGGTACCTATATTGCTATAGGTACACCACACAACCTGTATACTAAATAGAACGCGCGCATATAACATCATCATTAAACATGAGTTAATCTTAATTCCCATTAGGTAGTTATTTATGTAAAAGTTTCGGAGAAATGTGTGGTAAAACCTACTGCATTATGTAAATTTGATTGGAATCTCTAATAGATTTTGTCATTATATTTAGAATAGATGTCTGATTGATATATTCTGCTTATTCATTTTTATGTTTGTTGAAAATGCCTGGCTTAGCAGCTGTATGTAGCCTTGCAGAAGTAGGCATTTACAGGAAGCTAAGAGAAGGGTATTTATTTGAACTCTCTAAGCGACTGTATTAGGGTTGGTTTATCTTTTGGTTGATATGATTGTGTGTGTAAGTATATCCACGTGATTGTTCAATAAAATTCACATCTTTTGATCTTCACTTCAATTCGCAATATTGTTAATGAGTTTAGGAAGGTCGCGACTCCGTTGCTCTGTCACGGCTCAAGACACACGATTCCGCGGAAGTGTGACCTCAAACAAGGCCTTTAACCATTATGTGATATCTTAGGAAATTTCTTTCGCTCCTTTTTTCTTTGTTTCCACATTGTTAAGACCTGTGCCAATTTTGTTGGTCGTTTTTCTTAGGTAGATACAAGAGGAAAAAACCTAAGTGTAAAAATTTTCTATTTAAGATAAATTGGTAGTTACTCTATATTATATAAAACACTGGTATTCAACTGCATCCGGGATAGGTCAGGCAGAGGACAGCAGATGATGTTTATAAAAGCTAACTAGTATTGGTCTATGTGGCCTGTTCTGAGGTAAATAAACCTCACAACAGTGGGGAAATCCTAATATAATGGGAAAGAGAGTTTGTTTGTTTATCACGTTTTCATGCCTAAATCGCTAAACCGATTTTTACGAATTTGGCACAGAGATAGATGGTACTCTTGACACGGTTATTGGCTACCTTTTTTTGCGAAAATCTATATTATTATAACGTGAGCGAAACCGCAGGCAAAGCTAGTATTTCATAAGTTTGTTACAAAAATAGCTTTGTAGCAAACAATTTGTAGTCTTGAGCATTTAATAAGTTCCTGCAGCCTTTCCATGACCGAGAACTAATATCAACAATACATCCGACATGTTACACATCCTGTCTTGTAAACTGTCTCGCCTAATCGACATTACTTCCTTCTTCAATGGGTAATTATCTTGCCCTTATTAACTTACTTCGTTTCCCTTCATTATTCTTACTTTCGATTGTTACAAAACGAATATTGCCAACAGCAATCATGGTGTTGCTAATAGTGTAGTAATTGCTGACTGCGTAAACCATGTCCCTTTTAGATTGGTTTTTTTGGTTTCTTTTAGAAAACATTTCTTTTGATGATTTTTTAAACAAAGTTTTAATTTCAAACGTATTTAATTAAGATTAAGGAAAGGTTAACAGAAAACCGATACAGACTAACGGAAGTGCATAAAGCATTGAAATGGCTTACAAATATGTCTTAAACGATATATTTAGTGATACATGAGTAATTGAGTATCCATATGAAACCGTGTATGATTTTTTGCAATGTTAAATGGCCCATTGTCTAACAATCGCCACTTGTTGCTTAACATGGTCTACAATGAAGTATTTTAAGCAACTTAATAGTGTGTCTGACCATGAACTTGACGTGAGAGTTATATTGTTAGTAAGTATGCGTATCTATTCATTTTATCGGTTCTATAATGGATGGATTTGCTTAGGTAGGTATTTTTTAATAACAGCATACTTCCTTTTGTGCCTGTCATGTGTTACTTCCTGCCCTGTCTCATGTACTCGGACTGTTGGATCTGTCTGACTCGGACTTGAGGGATCCTGCGGTGGCAGGATCCCTGAGGACCCCGGGCGAGGACAGCTGGGGGTGCGCGCGAATTTACTTGTATCCTGGGTCTTTGACTCATGCTAGCAGTGAGAACTGATTTCTTAGTCGGTAAGATTCCGGCTTAAAGGGAATTCATGAGGATTTTGCCATATAAAAGGACTCCTGTTACCTTACAACTCTGTACTTGAGTCAAAAGAGAATCAATGACCAATTATTTCTTTTTCGGATTTTAATGTAACTAAATTGAATTCATTAATGTTTTCAGATGAAAGCGTTCATGGACATGAAGCCCGGCGGCTCCCTGTGCACCGTGCTCGCCACCATGTTCCGCTTCAAGTCGGAGCAGCGGTGGCGCAAGTTCGACTTCCAGGTCGGTAAGGTATGCACTGCCCCGCACGCCGCCTCGCTCACCGCCGCCCCCGCCGCCCCGCAGACCTTGCCCCGCACACCGCGGCTCTATAACAATGCATCACTTGACATGTGATAACATGCGTCTGATTATAAACCTTAATACTTTTTCATGAGAATAGGGTCGCCCTCAACGCTCTATAAGTCAGTGATAGACAATTCACAGCCTTAACCGCTGTGTATAGAAATATAAGAATAAATAAAGAGAAAAAAAATAAAGGTTAATTTGGAAAAAAAACATCGGGCACGTCATGTCCTGAATATACCCCTGCCTGTTACTTGAAAAACGACTTTGTTCACTAAATCAGCGTGCAAAACACGTTTACTTATATGACATAACTGTTTTGAAACATAAAGATCTATTGACAGCTTCCATAATCGAACAGGATCATGACTAGAGTATAAAGATTTAATTAATAGATGTAAAAATGTATTACAGTTCTCGTCAAATAACTTTGCCCCTCTGAAATTAGCCATTTGCAAAGATCGCGCAGGTGCAGTCACGTAGACGGGAGCAAGCGGGACGCAAGCATGCATCGAACGTAAACGAGCGACTGAGTCATAAAATCGCGCCCCGCCCCCATGTCTCTTACGCATGCGCAGTTGCAGTGTGTTCGTAATTTTGACTACTACGCAGCCACTCGATACAACTTCAGAGGGGCAAAGTTATTTGACGAGAACTGTAACTATTGATATTATTTGTTTTTTTTTACATTTCACGTGTCAGACGCGTGTTGTCACTAGTTCAAATGCACGAAATGAAATGAGGGTATTATATATTAACATGAAGGTATAATCTAGATATTTTAGACAAAAAAAAAACAACCAATTTTCCTTTTTTTAATTTTTATTCTTTATTAACGTAAGTTAATTATAAGAATTAGCTCCCTTACTTCAGTAATAGAACTATTGTTATGTAAGAACAACTTTAAATGCACAATATTTGTAAAATATTTCAGTAGTGATGTGTTGTTATTGATCACATTTTTCCTAGATCACACACAGGGGATCTTTAGAGTAACACTTGACGACTTCTCTAGCTTGAAGGTAGCAGTTCCCTATTTATTCCATTCTATGTACCATTTCATGCAAGGGCCATTATGTTGCAGACTTGTTCTGGGATTATTGAACTGGGTGAAACTGTGTGTAAATAACGGGCACTTCCAATAACACGTACTTGTGTGTGTTTGTGTGATTAATAACCTTTAACTGTATGTTATGTCACTAATACAATGTGGGATGTTGATTGTTGAATCACCTTTACTGTCTGTCTGTAATGCATGTGTTTATTCTTATTTTTTTCATCTACAAGTCTTGGGATTACTTGTATGAACCATTTTGTTTTAGAATAAGTTCAAATAATTTTTCATCGAAAATGTTAAATTTCTATTTTATCATTTATTTCATTTTTAAGGAAAAAAAAAAACAAATATTTCAGTCGAAAACATTTTTAATGAAATGAAAATGAAAATAATTTTAATTTAATTAAAAATGTATTCGAGTAATTTATAAAATACCTAACATAAAACTGTTGCTGTCTAGAGTGTGAAATACCTAAAGCAAAGCCGAAATCTCTCGCATTACGTACAAGTAAAATGACACATAGGAAAACTTTTCTATTTTTGCCGTGAAAACTCCTTATTTAATGTCGCAGCTTTGAATTGTAACACTATCGGCTTTACGTGAGGTCTTTTCACAACCATTACACAAATGCTTAACTCTACTCTTCTTAATTCATCATCTAACACTAAACTCGTCTCTGTCCCCTCCCCCGCTCCTACATTTTCAGAACCCCTCTCGCAAGGACCTGAACGTGCAGATGATGATGGAGATAGAGTCGTCGCTGCTCGGCGCTGACGTCATCAGGTCGCCGTGCGTCTTCATACGCCCGGACGTCGATAAGGCGACCGCTAACAAAGTCAAGGATATCGTTGTCAATCATCAGGGAGAGATTTGCGGTAAGTTATCTAAAATCATCATCAATCGGCCTAGCCTTTTCCCAACCATGTCTGGGTAGGCATCCAGTCTAACCGAATGAAGCTGAGTACCAGGATAATACGTGGAGCGACTTCCTATCTGACCTCTACAACCCAGTAAATGGGGAACACGTTACCCCTTGGCAGACTGGTGTCAGATTGCTTGGCTTCTGACTACACTTAATATGTCAAAAGATAGTCTGGAAACAAAAAAAGAACAGTTGATTTTATTATCATCATCTGTTTTCATTATGACTGATATATTTACAGCGTTTCGTTCTTCCATGAGGAAGAGTGTCCAATGTGCGTCAACGACATACCGACACGGTGACACCTATATCCTGAATTTGACCAATTTTTCGAACTTGTGGTGCTAAGTACTTTCAAACTCCTTTCTGGTTTTCAAACTTTATGGTGACTTTGAACACATAGCGAGTCGCTGCATAGTAACCTGTAACAGTGGGGATGGCAGGTGGGATACCGCGCAAAGGTAGCGCGTTTTGCAGCCGCAGCCGCCATATTTGACGCTTATTGCATAGAATCGTATCACAACCGAGAGTTCCTCTCAAGAGACTTCATATACAATTTTGGTTTCATCTCCTACTTTTTTGATTTAAACTATGTACGGTGGTGTTACATGGCGGAATTAATGCAACAACGCATTTTCGACCAGTCAACCGTTGGTTTAATAGACTTATCTTGGCTTTATTACCTAAATAACCATAAAATCTGTGTTATCTCGTAAAACAGAAGACGAAGAGGAAGCGACGCACATCGTGTACCCCACAGTGGACCCCCTGGAGGAGGAGTACGCGCGGCCGGTGTTCCGGCGCGGCAACCACGTGCTGGTGCACTGGTACTACCTGCCCGACTCGCACGACACGTGGGCGCAGGCCGAGCTGCCGGTACGTATGCGAAAACAGACTTTAAGGCTACGAAATAATACTTTTTATTTTAGTTTATTTATTTGGGACAAGAAACATTTACATTACTAGTCGAAAAAACGTATAACCCACTGTGTCCACGAAGTGACATCAGAATATGAAAACGAACGCATGAATGAGAACAAAAGAGAGAAAAATAAAATTGAAGAAAATACAGAAAATACTATATTCCGACGAATCGAAAGAATTTTTTGTTTACAAATGACAAAATATATTTTATTAGACGTAATAATAACAGTACTTAGATAAATGTACATAACTAACAACTATTTATATCTACTAAACCTAACTATATACAAACTAGACTAAAAATTGCGAAATTATGTAAAAAAGTGTAAAAAAACAAAATAAATCATTGGGCATCAAAAAACTCATCCACATCGCTGTCAATGACAAAAGTGCCCAGAACACTGGCAGCATTGCCACGTTGAACGGCAATGCTGATTCTTTGGCCAAAGAACAGCCCAGCCCTCTGGTCACGTGAATAGTCGACAAGTCATTTGCTGATATCCCGAAAGACTCGGTGAGCACTCGGACCCCATGGGCCTAAAGTTTCAACCCCAAACGGCTCAAATATATAACTCCCAATAAGGTTGTTATATTGGCGCCTTTTGAGATTTTCTGCACCTGCAGCAGGAATTGATGACAATATCCGTCTAATAGGCGACTTGCAAGAAACTGAAACCATTCTTTTAAATTAAGAATGCGACAGCGCAAAAATATCAAAATCAGTGAATTGTCAGTTATCTACACTAATCTACACTAATATTATAAAGAGGAAAGATTTGTTTGTTTGTTTGTTTGTTTGAAATGAATAGGCTCCGAAACTACTGGACCGATTTGAACAATTCTTTCACAAGTAGAATCCTACATTATCGGTGATGGACATAGGCTATAGAATATTTTCAAAAAAGTTAGGGATCCGTATGAAAACTTCGATAATGTGACCCAAGGTGTGAGAAAAAATCCTTATATCGCGTACGCTGCGGAATCTATTGACAATAGAGCAAAGTGATGTACTACAGTTTTATAGAGGTCATCAATATCTACAAAAAAGTCCGCGATACTATATGTCTAACTATTATGGATAAGTCACCATGACCGCTTTTTGTTAATATTAGTCAAGCAAATCCCATGGTGAAATAAAAAATGGTGATTTTAGTACCATGATTTTAATCCTTATCCATTTAAATGGTTTGATAATTAAGGTTGATTATGTCCGTGTAAATTACACTTTAAATCATTCAAATCGGACCTTTCGTTCAAAAGTTACGACGGTAATAAACATACTCGGAGTAAGAAAAATGTCGCGGCTTGAGCGAACTGGGGAGAATCGTATCAATGCTTGGTCCGATGAAGTTGAAACACCACGGCATTTAAATGTTTTCGATAAAACAATAAGAATAACAAATGTTTGGATTTTTCGAAAATCAACTATGTACATACATAGTAAGGGGTGAAGCGGGGGTGAATAAGTTTTTAGGGGAGGAAATTATAGCTTGCTTCAATTTACGTCGGAATTCTATGAACAAACTTAAAGTGGGATAATTGAAACAGATCATGTACCTAACAATTTTTGCATAATCAACCCCTGACGGGCTGAACGGGGTGAACAATTGCGCTGAACCAATAATGAGAATCGTTGTGCTTAATTTTCCAAAACTAACCTTTATAAGGGGATATGTATAGGGGACGTTGCAGTTTGTGGAGTATCTACTATCCCCACGCGGACGAAGTCGCGGGCGAAGTGCTAGTAGGTTTCTAAAGAGGGTCTCGCACCCCAGCCTTCGTTCTACATCGCGCAGCGCCGAGCTGCCGGGTACGTATGCCAAAACCGACCTTAAGGCTACGAAATAAAAGCGCTGTCAAATTGAACTACCTGCCCGACAGCCACGACACCTGGGCGCAGGTCGTGCTGCTGGATACGATGCCAAAATCAACCTTAAGGCTACGAAATAAAAGCGCTGTCAAATTAAACCGCCACTTATAGGATGGCTCAGCAAAAAAAAAACCTGCCCGACAACCACGACACCTGGGCGTAGGCTGTCGATGCGTAAGAGAAAATCGACCTTATAGCTACGACACAAAGACATTGTCAAATATGGTTGTGAATTTAGGTGAAACTCCGCGCGTTTTGAACACATAAAACAGCCCGACAACGTCCATCGGTCAATTGGCCACCAGTCCACCCTGGAGGATTCTCCCTTTTCAATGGAGGCGGACTTTCCATCCTGTTCCGCTCACCTTGAGCATAATATGATTGTGTAATTGGATTATAATATACATCGAGGCCTTTGCCTCTAACCTACACGTATACGAAGATAAAACGAGCATATAAATGGTTGTTTCATATAATGTTCGTTCGATAAAAAATATGTTGTGATTTGTAGGTGGAGGTGCCCGAGACAGTAAGCTGGGACTGCAACCGCTCCGAGCCGTGGCGCGTGTCGGCGTCGTGGGCGCTGGACCTGCCGCAGTACAACGAGTGGATGAACGAAGAGGATTATGAGCTCGACGCCAGCGGCAAGAAGAAGGTAACGTGTGCTTCTGTTCTATGACTAGACTAGTAACAAATCCCGAATAGATATGGACAGCGTGCTACCACTTTATATTGCTAAAACTTCAAACTGTCTCACCGGCCAGCGGTTTATTGTTGCTGCATGAGATTCTTGTGTTGCTGGAAACATATCAAACACTGATGCTGCAAATATTCTAAATCATGAATACAAAATGTTAATATTTGTGATACAATAACCATGAGCAGGTTATAATTTATGGTTTAAATTTATGGTATCTGTACACAAATTACCACTGTACTTGGATGATAAGTTATTGCCCCAAGGTATTGTTTTCCGAAGATTTGTTAATTTTAGGCCTAAACATCATGTGGAGGCCGGCGGCACGGACAATTTAAATAAATAATAATGGATATGCAAACATACAAGTTTATTAGTTTTAATTGCAAAAATGCGAAGCGTTCACTTTACGATATTCGGGAGCTTTGTAAGACAAGTGATTTGATTGCACTCCAGGAAACGTGGCTGTTACCTGATGAGTTGCCTATGTTGGACACCATAAGTGATGACTTTAGCTCAACGGGGGTATCAGCGGTAGATGTGTCCGCGGGCATGATACGTGGTCGCCCCCATGGAGGAGTCGCACTGTTATGGAGACGGAGTGTATTCCAGTATGTGTCGGTTATTCAATGCGATAACCCCCGTATTTGTGCAATAAAAGTGATGGCGAAAGATAAACTGTTTTTAGTGATGAGTGTGTATATGCCGGTGGACGAGATGGTAAATTTGGTTGATTTCACTGATGTACTGAGCTCGGTAAGTGCTATTATTGATAACTGTGGTGTAAACTGTGTTTATCTACACTCACAACGTAATGTTCCAAATATGAGTTCGAAAACGAATGCATAAACACGTACTTTTTTTTCGTGGATAGGTAAAATTTAAAAAAAAAACCATTACAGTTCAACATTTTCCTTCAATTTTTAAACGACTGCATCATAAAATAACTTTTTAATTTTTATAGCACACTTTTTCTTTTTAATTTATTGGCGCGGGCTCATTGACTTAAGTCAATGAGCCAGCTTTTATCTTTGTCTATGGATTAGCGCGCTGCGCAGTCATTCGAATACGCAATGAGAATATCCGCCATATTGGAATCAACTATTTTTCCACTTATTTTATTTCAACTGTATGAGTGAAGGTAAAATAGTGTATGCAACGGCATATAATTAGGTATTAAAACACTCGTGTGATGCTATTATCACACTCGGCTACGCCTCGTGTGATAAACCCACACTCGTGTTTTAATAACCCTTTTTATATGGTCGTTGCATAAACTACTATTATATGTTTGGTGACTATAATGCACATCCTACTGAGCGATTTTATAGAGAACTTGTAGACTTCTGTGCTGATCAAGAGTGGTCATGTATCGACACGGATAAGTTAGGATTGATGTCCAACACATTCACTTTTGTAAGTGAGTCTCATGGGTCGAAACGTTGGTTGGACCACTGTGTTGTGACCAAAGCTGCGGCAATGACAGTGGACAGTGTGTCTGTGTTGTACAACGTAATGTGGTCGGATCATTTTCCACTGGTCATTCATTGTAATTTAAGTTTAGTTACTCGGGAGATACTCTATAATGACAATATTAGTCGTAGTAGGGTTGTGTGGGGCGAAAGATCACCTCAACAAATACTGACCTACCAGCATGAGTGTCATGAAAGATTGCGTCTTGTAGACTTTCCCCAGGAACTAAGTAGTTGTTGTGATAGAATGTGTAATGACGTCTCACATAATCTTATTATTTAATTTAAACCATTGAATGTTGTCCACTAGATGTTTTACTTTTGTCTTGTTTTGTGTTTCCATGTTAATTATTGTAATTGGTGTTACACCGTTTTAATTAACTATAATAAATAAATAAATAAATAAATAAAATTATAGATAAATTATATGATGACATTGTGCTGGCCATGACCGAGGCTGCTTTGGTAGGTCGGGAAAGCAGTGGGAGAGGGAGGAGAAAGGTTGTAGTGGGCTGGAATAATCATGTCGCTGATGCTCACTGGCAGGCCAAGCAGAAGTTTTTATTGTGGGTTTGGTACGGCAAACCGGCTTCTGGGCACATTTATTATGATATAATAATAATAATAATAATAATAAATACTTTTATTTCAGACCATGGTGTCCATTTTGTTAGTAACAAGGTTCTTATAGACTAGTGTTAGTAATACTTAATACTACTACATAACAAAAAGAAAGTCAACTCAGCAATCACTACTGCGCCATTCCATGACAAATGGCGCAGCAGTGACCGATGTAGCTACAGTCCAGCCGACTAGCGATCATACTAAGGATGCTGTTGGCGCTGCCACGTACTCTACGCACCAGGGATGCGCATCTTTTACGCATCGTAGCGTAAAAGCAGTCTACGCGATGTTCAGCAAACATCCCTGATGCACTACAGAATCGCCGCAGCCCCATCAGCACCCTGAACGCATTATTAAATTGGACTCGGAGGGCACTGTAAGACTTTTGAGTATAGTCGGCCCACAGGCTGCACGTGTATAATGATGTACAATAAGAGATATGTGTGAGACAAGAAAAGTGTTCAAGTCGCGTCTTAAATGGTGTCAGGATCATGAGATGCAAATAAAAATGGACATTTTGGCATCGCATCATTCGAAGAATGATTTTCGTGCTTTTTGGAAGAACACAAACAATTTAAAGTGCAGGCCTGGGCTGCCGGTGAGTGTGGGTGGTGTGACTGAGCCCAAAGACATTGCCAATCTCTTTAGGCAGCAGTTTCATGTGAAATCTCCATTGGGGCCATCTCGGACGGTGCTCAGTGTTGAGGCTGGCACGGACCCGGGTTTAAAATTTAGCGCCAAGGATATTGCTCTAAAGATCCAGTCAATGACTAAGGGTAAATCCCCGGGCCATGACGGTCTCAGTATTGAGCATCTCCGATATGCGGGTCCTCATCTGTCGAGAGTTCTGGCAATGCTGTTTTCTTTTTGTTTGACGCACAGCTATATGCCTGCAGGAATGTTGCGGACTGTGGTAGTGCCTATAGTTAAAAACAAAACCGGCGATATAGCAGATAAGGCTAACTATAGGCCTATATCGTTAGCCACTGTCGTCTCTAAAGTACTTGATGGCATGCTTAATACACAGTTGAATAGATTCATTAAGTTACATGATAACCAATTTGGGTTTCGTTCAGGGTTATCGACAGAATGTGCTGTACTGTGTCTTAAGCATGCTGTCAACTATTATGCGAAGCGGAACACGTCTGTTTTCTGCTGTTTTCTTGACCTATCGAGGGCGTTTGACTTGGTTTCCTATGATGTCTTATGGCAGAAGTTAGAAAAGTCGCAGTTACCATTGGCTACTATTAATATTCTGAAATATTGGTATGGAAACCAAGTCAATAGTGTAAGGTGGGCAGGGATTATGTCGGACACGTTTGGGTTGGAATGCGGGGTGAGGCAGGGTGGTTTAACCTCGCCAACGCTCTTCAACCTCTACGTGAATGATTTGATCGGCGAGCTCAGCAGCGTCTATGTTGGATGCCGTATCGACGGGTTATGTATTAATAATATTAGCTACGCTGATGACATGGCGCTGCTGAGTGCGTCGCCCTGTGGCTTGCGGAAACTTGTCGCTATATGTGAAAGGTATGCTGAGAGTCATGGCCTGACTTACAATGTTAGTAAGAGTGAGTACATGGTGTTTGGGGCCGGGGGTAAGAGTCCTGAACGAATTCCGCCTGTCTTCCTTAATGGAGCCCCGTTGAGAAGAGTTTTCAGGTTCAAATACCTAGGGCATATCTTGACACCCGATCTCAGAGACGATGCTGACTTGGAAAGGGAGCGGAGGGCTTTGTCAGTGAGGGCGAACATGCTGGCTCGCAGGTTTGCTCGTTGCACTAGTGATGTGAAAGTTACTCTTTTCAGAGCATACTGTACATCCTTTTATTCTTGCAGCCTGTGGGCCGGATATACTCAAAAAGCTTACAATGCCCTCCGTATCCAGTATAACAATGCGTTCAGGGTGCTGTTGGGGCTTCCCCGCTTTTGTAGCGCATCGGGGATGTTCGCTGAAATGCGGGTGGATTGTTTTTATACTACTATGCGTAAGAGGTGTGCATCCCTGGTGTGCAGAGTGAGAGGGAGCTCCAACAGCATACTGACGATGATAGGAGGCAGACTGGACTGCAGATATGTGAATCACTGCTGTGCTATTTCTCATGGGATGGTGCAGCGGTGATTTCCGTACTTTTAATGTTGTGTGTTTCGTTTTTTTTTTTATTGTTTCTCTAACATAGCTTAAGTTTAATAACAAAAAAAAAACAATAAAAAAACATTTAAAAATATAAAAATAGTAGTCCGCCGGTGTCGGGAGCTGGGTCCAAGCTACCGGTGGTTAGGGCTCCAGAGAAAGGAACCTCCTCACAATACGAGCTGTATCGAGGAGAACTGCCTTCTGTATCAGGCCCTTTACCCAACTGCGTAACGCCAGCTTCGACAGGTGGTCGTCGAAGCTTTTGGCTATCAAGCCATTGGCCGTAACGACTATCGGCACAATGACAGCCGAGTCCACACTCCACATGTCGACAACCTCGTGTGCTAAGTCAAGATACTTGATTTGTTTCTCTTTCTCAGCTTTCACGAGGTTCTCGTCATGTGGAATGGTAACATCGATTATCATTGTGCGGCGCGCTAATCGGTCTATCACCACTATATCGGGCTTGTTAGCTATGATAGTCCTATCAGTGATGATAGACCGATCCCAGTACAACGTGACATGGTCATTTTCGAGAACTGGGTCGGGCACATACTTGTAATACGGTACCTCAGAATCCACAAGTTTGTATTTCAAAGCAAGTTGCTGGTGAATAATCCTAGCCACTTGGTTATGCCGGTGCAAGTACTCGCCGTTAGCCAAACGAGAACAACCAGAGATAATATGTCTGATGGACTCACCCGGACGGTGACATGCCCGACACACGTCAACCGTCCCGTCCTTCATAATATGCCTCCGGTAGTTGTTCGTTAAGATAACTTCGTCCATAATTGCACAAACAAAACCTTCAGTTTCTCCGAAGAGATCACCGAAACGTAGCCAGGCCACGGACGCTGAGAAATCTACATCGGACCCATAGAGAGCCCGATAGAAGCGCCCGTGAAGCTCCTTGCCTTTCCATACCTCCTTGCGGTCATCTGTAGTAAGTATCACAGGTTTGCGCCAGTTCTCTTTAGCCATGGACAACGGGGTGAGTCCCTTGTCCACTGCGACCACATCTCGGTGCATACCCACATCGACTTTGAGAAAATATTCTCTGAGACTGCACATCTCGCGGTTGTGCAGAGTCTTAGCATTTAAAAAGCCTCGACCTCCACACTTCCGCGGGATGTACAGTCTCATCACCGACGATCGTGGGTGATGCGTCCGGTTTGCAGTCAGCAGTGTACGGACCCTCCTATCCAGGGCGTCGAGTTCAGTTTGAGTCCATTTGAGTATGCCGAAAGAGTACATTAATACCGGCATGACCCAACCGTTGAAGGCGCGCACCTTATTTCCGCCCGACAAAAGGCTGTTCAAAACCTTTTTTAGGCGGCCAAAGAAGCGCTCCTTCAGCGATTGTTTCATGTCAGTACCGTTAATGCCCAACGCTTCCGACATACCCAAATACTTATGGGTTTCAGTTGAGCTGAGGGATCTAACCTGTATGGAATCCGAGACTTGAATTCCCTCAGATTCCATAATCTCCCCTTTCTTTACATGCATGACTGCACATTTGTCCACACCAAATTCCATCCTGATGGCGCTACTGAAAGTTTCAGTTTTATTATTATTATTATTATAATGATTGTTGTAAGTCGTTATATTATTGTTCTAGGTGCACAAACTGCGTCTGTCAGTGGACGATCTGATCCCGGGCGGGGAGCCGTCCAGCAAGTCAAAGAAGGGCAGCAAGAGGAAGCGCTCGCCGTCGCCACCGCCACTGAAACATGGCAAGAGAAAGAGGTGTGAATCAATTATTATTAAGTGTCAGTTTCTGACAGCGGCTTCGCCCGCGTAAAAGTCGATCATCATTGAAATCCGTTTAGCTGTAAGGCCTCGGCCTCGAGGTCGGCGGCGCGCCTGCGCAGAGCCGCGCTCGGAGCCAGCGGGCAGATCGTGCGATGCTAGGGCGGTGTAGTGTTGTGTTATGAGAAATTAGTGTCTTTATTCGCGAACCAAATGTCTAAATAACGACGACAACATCTTTTTGATACAAATTTCTTCGTAACGTTAGATTTACTACGCTAATGCACATTTACACGTCTGTTTTTAATTAGTAAAAACTTTTCGTACAGCCGAATAACGAAGCGTCGTGAGAATGACGTGGACGAGGAAGAAGACAACGCGTCCAGAGACAACACTGACGCTGCACCCACCCCGGAGACCGAGCGACCTGCTGAGCGTAAGTACAAGCTATACTTAGACATTGAATCGGGATGTTTCCTGAAAAAATCGAATTAGTCCGTCAGATAGATTTCCAAAAAAATTTGACACGTATTTTTTTTTGACATAAACAAAAAATTAAAACGATACAGTGCGTTGAAAACTCGTGTGTCGTCACAGACCGATACATTTTTTACTAGAAAGTGACGTCACAATCCCCCACTCATGATCTTTGATGCGTTTTATTTTCGTAAATTTGTAGGGTTCCGTACCCAAAGGGTAAAAACGGGACCCTATTACGAAGACTCCGCTGTCCGTCTGTTTGTCTGTCCGTCTGTCTGTAATACGTATCCATTTTTTTTCGAGAATCGTAACTGACGGACTAAATAGAATCATATTTTTTTTTACTAAGGAAAAATCCCTATTGGATAACTTAGGAGCAAACCTCCGCCATTGAAAAGATGATACCGCAATGTAGAATTTGTGTGACTTGAGGTCTTTTTATTCGACTGACCACAATAACATCACATAAAATCATTTTAATCACTCAAAAATACCTACCTACTGATGGTAGCAACTTGTTTATGAAGAAGTTAAGAGAAGAGAAGGAGCAATAAGCCTATTCTCTTAAAATCAGGATTCTGATAAGGATTGTAAACAAAAAAGAAATGGGTAGCTGTAGTAGCTAAGTGGTTTAAGAAACAAACCCTAAAAAGTTAATAATTAATTATTTTTTTATTTTTTATTTTAAGCTTTTTAAACTAAACTAACCTATAGGGCAATATATTAAACGTGAAGCGTTTAATCGAGTAATCATACGTAAATAAAAAAGAATTCAATTATATGCCTAAAATGCCTTACATCTTTTTGGAAAAGAAATTATACTCTTCAAAATGCTAGACTGATTTTTACCAAACATAGCTAAGTACCACCGCAAGGACACTGGCTTTCGAATGATAAAAACCGCATCGAAATCGGTCCATACATTTGAGAGTTACGATGCCACAGACAGACACACACACACACGCAGACATCGACGTCAAACTTATAACACACCTATTTTTGCGACGGGGTAACCCCCGTCGCAAAAATAGGTGTGTTATAAACAACGAGTAAAAATATGTCATTTTATAATAATAGTTTATATCCCGCAACCAACAATGCTAACACATTTCGACACAATTACATCTATAGATTACTAGCACTTCGCCCACGACTTCGTCCGCGCGGATTTAGTAGGTACTCCACAAACTTCAACGCCCCCTATACCCCCTTATAAAGGTTAGTTTTGGAAAATTAAGCACAACGATTTTCATTAATTACTTAGCCATTTCTACTTATTTTATGGTCTCAGGAGACCCTAGACAATGTACCATTTAATTAGCGAATGCGACTGTCGAAATGCCAAATGTAGGAATTTGATCACGTGACATTTCGATAGCATCTGTCAATCCCATACATTTTTGACGTATTGACAATCGCCTTCGCCACGCTGCCGTTGACTAGAATCTCACTTGTCTCTAGCCCAGGTTCAGCGCAACTGTTCACCTCGTTCACCCCGTTAGGGGTTGGTTATGCAAAAATTGTTAGGTACATCTGTTTCAATTATCCCACTTTTGGTTTGTTCATAGCATTCCGACGTAAATTGAAGCAAGCAATAATGTCCTCCCCTAAAAACTTAATCACCCCTGCTTCACCCCTTATTATGTATGTAGTTTATTTTCGAAAAATCCAAACATTTGTTATTCTTATTGTTTTATCGAAATCATTTAAATGCCGTGTTTCAACTTCATCGGACCAAGCATTGATACGATTTTCCCCAGTTCGCTCAAGCCGCGAGCTTTTTCTTACTTCGAACATGTTTATTACCGTCGTAACTTTTGAACGAAATGTCCGATTTGAATAATTTAAAATGTAATTTACACGGTATGTCCGTGTAAATTACATTTTAAATTTACCAACCTTAATTATCAAAATTACCATTTTTTCATTTCACCAGGTATTTGCTTGAATAATTTGAACAAAAAGCGGTCATGGTGACTTAACCATAGTAGTTAGACATATGGTATCCCAGACTTTTTTGTAGATATTGATGACCTCTATAAAACAGTAGTACATCACTTTACTCTATTGTCAATCGATTCCGCAGCGTACGCGATACAAGTATTTTTTCACACCTTAGGTTACATTATCGAAGTTTTCATACGGATCCCTAACTTTTTTAGAAATATTCTATAGCCTATGTCCATCACGGATAACGTAGGAATCTATTGGTGAAAGAATTTTTCAAATCAGTCCAGTAGTTTCGGAGCCTATTCATTTCAAACAAACAAACAAATCTTTACTTTTACAATATTATAGTGTAAACAAGTAATGCATACTTTAGTACAAAAATCAGACTTAAAAAATAACGTATTCTAGCCATAGACGTAACGTGCACGTTATAATGTAATATATTAAGATAAATTATGTGAAACAAGTACTTAACATCAACCTAAATATAACCTCTTGGTAGTTAATTAATATTTTGAAAACAACAACAATTTTGTTTGGGACAGTTTACTGTATTGTTTAAACAACTCCTCTTACTTACAAATATTGATTTGAATCAATATTCCTTTTCTTGAATTCAGAAAATGAATTAACCAAATAGGAAGAGCACATTGATGGTTGAAAAAACGATAAACTAATATAATGTTAAAGGTTTCAGTTATAGTAGCATCATCAGAACAGTCATAGTGACTTCAGCAAACGATAAAGAAATGTTAGCTGAAATGATGGCGTTCATGACTCATTCAACAACGTTGTATTATTCCATAGTCATTTCACCACACGGTAAAGAAATTGTAGCTAGAATTATGGCGTTTATAACTCGTTAAACAACGTCTTATTATTCGGTTTCTTCTTAGTTATTTTAAAAGAAGGCTTTAATAGTAGTTTATGCAACGACCATATAAAAGGGGTTATTAAAAGTGTGTTTTAATACGAGTGTTTTAATACCTAATTATATGCCGTTGCATACACTATTTTATCTTCACTCATACAGTTGAAATAAAATAAGTGGAAAAATAGTTTATTCCAATATGGCGGATATTCTCATTGCGTATTCGAATGACTGCGCAGCGCGCGCATCCATAGACAAAGATGAAACCTGGCTCAATAAATGTAACGAAATAAAAAAAATCACTTCGGTACATTTATTGAGAAACTGTACCTATCTAAAATTATATTAGTTCAGAATCGTACCATGTACATCTATCAACAATTAATGGGAAAAACATTTTAAGAATGCAAAGCATTTTATTTAATAAACATACTTTTGTGTAAAAAAGTAATGATTTGACTACCCATTTGGAAATGCGTCCTTAAGTCAATGAGGCCGTGCCAATAAATTAAAAAGTAAAAGTGTGGTATCAAAATTAAAAAGTTATTTTATGATGCAGTTGTTTAAAAATCGAAGGGAAATGTTGAACTGTAATGGTTTTTTTTTAAATTTTACCTATCCACGAAAAAAAAGTACGTGTTTATGCATTCGTTTTTGAACTCATATTTGGAACATTTAAAGTCAATGTCAAAGTCAAAGCATTTATTTCAATTAGACCATTTACAGGCACTTTTGAATTGTCAAGGTCGGTCGGTCAAAAAAGATGAAGCTATTTGCACGTTCCAAAGCGTAGATCTCTATGGAGAAGAACGTGCAAGAAACTCCACGGACACTCTTTTAAAAATAATATTTTGTTACAAAATTATGGTTACATCATTCATATTGAAATTATACATATATGTGAGAACGATGTAAAAGATGTGCAGGATAAAAGAGTCCGGAGTAAAAAAGAAACAATTCAAAGAAATAATTAAAATGGACCATGGCAGCCGAGAGATGACCAGTCTCAGCTGACGGCGCCCGTTCACGAACATGACGCATACGCTAGCACCATTCGGCTCGACCTTTTTTAAGGGAGCCGCATAGTCCAACGCATACGCCACCATCAGCCAGACTTTTGAGTGAGCATGACATCCCCAATCGCCAGGGTACATTAAAGTCAAAGACCTACCCAAAATGGTCATTATAGTTTAAATTTGAGGTACCTACATAGTACTCACACATGTGCCGTTAATGCATAAAATTATACAATGCTAAATAAATTGAGTCTATACAATGAAAAATATTGCATTCTTACAATCTTCATCCGGTCCAATAATATTTCCAAATGCTAACAGATTACTTTGTGCGCCCTAGTGGCTGTGGAGCAGGACCAGCATTGAGCCAAGCATTTTTATCTTCAATATACTCCCCTAACTTATAATATAATATGCTTGCCTGCATAGTGTGCGTTTAATACAAGATTTAAATTTAGTCTCATTTAGTTCTAATATATGGGGAGGTATTTTATTATAACATTTTAAACAGTACCCCATAAAAGATGAGGCTACTTTAGCCAGTCTGAAACCTGGTTGAACTAATTGGCCCCTATTTCGAGTACCATAATTATGTCTGTCGCCTCTTTTACTAAAAAGATGTAAATTCTTTCTAACATACATGATGTTTTCGTAAATGTATTGACAAGGTACCGTCATGATGTTAATATTCTTAAACAGTTCCCTTAGAGAATCGCGCCGGCCGAGTTTGTATATGGCTTTAATGGCTCTTTTCTGCAGAATAAAAATAGACTCGATGTCTGCAGCCCGTCCCCATAGTAGAATACCTTTAGACATGATACTGTGAAAGTAACTAAAATAGACCAGTCTCGCGGTATCAACATCCGTAAATTGGCGGATTTTCCTAACAGCATATGCTGCTGAACTTAGCCGTCCTGCAAGAGATGTTAAATGAGGACCCCATTGTAGCCTTGAGTCTAGCGTAATTCCCAGGAAAACTGTTTTATCGACGAATTCAACGTCGAAAAAAAGTTTTTCCCCGTTCAATACTATGTCACAATCACTGCCTTTGACATTTGGTAAGGCAAATCTTATGCATTTCGTTTTCTTTTCATTTAGAACTAAATTATTTGCAGTAAACCAATTTTGGACTTATTGGCTGTTGGCGTTATTTATGACGTCAAGATTATTGGTCCGTCTATTTATCTTAAAAATCAAAGAGGTATCGTCGGCAAACAACACCATATTAAGTTTTTGTTGCAATAAATGGGGCAAATCATTTATATATACTAAAAATAAAAAAAGGACCTAAAATTGAGCCCTGGAGAACCCCCATTTTCACGTTTAATCCAGACGAATTGACACCGTTTACTTGAACTAACTGCTGTCTATCATTTAAATAAGATTTAACAAGGCTTAAAACTGTTTTGCCCAGCCCAAGTTTCAGAAGTAATGTTTCGTGATTTACACAAACAAACGCCTTATATAGGTCACAGAAGATGCCTATGGCATCTTGTGCCTCTTCCCATGCATTAAAGATGTGCTTCAATAAGGTAACACCAGCGTCAGTCGTACAACGTCCTCTGGTGAAACCATACTGTTTATCATGCAAGATGTTATTGGTGTTAAAATGATAAAGCATCTGATTAAGCATCACTTTTTCAAATACCTTGCTGAACACTGGCAACACAGATACTGGTCTATAATTGTTTGTGTCTTTACTATCCCCGGATTTGAAAAGTGGTATCACCTTACTGAATTTCATTAGGTCCGGAAAGACACCTTGATCGACACACAAATTAAATATTAAAGCTAAGTAAGGCGCTATAGTTTCAATAATTGAGGTAAACACTTTGATAGACAATCCCCATAAATCCTCGGTCAATTTAACCTTGATTTGTTTGAAAGCTTTCATTACTGTTATGGGGTTTATATGCTTGAAATTAAATTCAGTCGGGCAGGCTGAAACGTTTTCCTGTAACAAATCAAAAGCAAAGCGAAGGTGACGAATTCAAGGCTTCAGTAGTTTTAATTGGAATACTGGTAAAGAAATTTACAAATTCTTGAGCAACTTGTTGGTTATCGCTAATAAGACCCTGAGTGGTTTCCAATGTGTAATCAGTGTTATGTCTTTTGTTCCTGTTTGTTTCATTATTTATATTTTTCCAAACAGTCTTTATTTTATTGTCTTCTGTTTTCACCTTATTGCTTATGTAAAAAGCCTTAGCTACCTTACAAGTATTTTTATAAATTTTTGAGTAGGTGGCTACATACTTATTAAAAGTTTCAGTGTTAATATAAGTCTTAAGGCCATACAGTTCATAAAGTCTATCTCGACTTTTTCTGAGTCCTTTAGTCGCCCAGTCACTAAATAAAAACCTAGGGCAAATAGTTTTAGTTATGTTTTTAAAAGTGTTATTGAACTCAGTTTGGACAACAGAAAAGGAGTCTTTTCGGGGAGAATAAAAGTGTTTTCTTTCTTTTTCTTTCTTTCTTTCTTTCTAAAAAAAATCTTTATATAAAATATTACCATTGTTCATTGTGAAGCCCTGACTACTTAACTTGCTGCCTAAAGTGCTGTTAAATTTGTTTAATTTACCGGCTGTTATTGGTCTTGTTTGTATCTGCACTTTTTGTAATGGTATGGTAGACTCAAAAGTTACCGTTAGCCCACTGTGATTAGAAGGGACACAATTTACAATGGCTTTTTTTAAGTAGTTGCAGCAACAAAAAACATTATCAATGCATGTAGCAGTCGTTGCCGTTGATCGGGTTGGTTCTATGAACACATTTGATAAATTGAATGACTTAAGGTGAATGGATGAACGCTCTCACTGCCATTTTGTCGCTAGATGGCGACACATCCACAATTTCGAACATTTTCAATTTTTACACTTAACATAGAAAGTTTTAATAGACAACTTTATTATAGGCTATACCTAGGGCATTAACTTGATTTTTTTAGATAATCACTATGCTTGTTAACTGCTACCATACAAAGATTACAGCAGAATAAAGATTTAGCCGCATGAATTTACTCTTTACACACACATGCAAAGTAAATAGTAGTAACTTTCGACCCTACTAGATGTCGTTTTATTCAAAAATGGTTGGAAATTAAAATGTCCAGAGGACCAAATTGTTATATTCCAATCTATTTCTTATTAATATAACCTTAGCAATGATTATCATCACGCTATACTTTCGGGAAGCTGAGCAGCTAAAAACCTTGACATAAATAAGGTCGGCTATTTGAAACAATTATCAACCGTACAAATAGACTGTCGGTTTAGAGACTGCCTTTCATTAGGCTTGGTGTGGGTTCAAATCTCAATAGTTGTATTTATTTTTGAATTATTTTTTATCTTTCTTTATCCTTACCAAACCTAATATTTTCAAATATTAATAATAATATAATTATTGGTCTATGCATATTTTTGTTTCTAGGCTCGATATCCTATCGGATTTGGTGGTAAAAAGGTATCCCTTTTCACCATAACAAATTATTCAGATAAATTATTTTGGGTAATAAACATTGCATGTTACGCTCTAACATCGCAATCAGTAAACATGGGCTCGGCGTACGACTATGCACCGAAACTCACACATCTGTGATCAGTGTCATCACAGTCGCAACCTACTGTTACCGATAGACAAGGATAGAGATAGGAGACGGCGCTGTCGTGCGAGCGAAATCGCGTTAGCTGCCGAATGTTGACGAATGTTTACGATTATGAATGACATGGCATGTGGTAGCGTTAGCAAATAAAATAAAAAACATTAATTATTTTGAGGTAGTTAAAAAAGAAATTAATATTGTTCGCTCGATCGCGCAAGGTTACTAAAGCTTTACTTCTGCCTTTGTTTTCGGAAAATAACAAGCCACTTTTGTCTCCTTAATTCATCTTTAGGAAACCTGAATAAAAAAGAGCCTTAAGTATCACCATTATGCATTTATGTATAAATAAATAAAGAATATGGCTGCACATGACGTGCAGTTTGGGAGTTACGAGGAAGCCTTGAAATCATAACCGTTTGCTTTGCCACAGTCGCGTAATAAAGATAACTAAATATAGTGAAGTAGTGATTCTGCACCAACAATTAGGTACTAAAAACTAGACTTTGTCTTATAAAACATTTTTTTTAAATAAGTACCTGTTGCGTAAAACATAACTGTTATCAATTATTTATAAAATTGACTTGAATTTAAATAATCATGGTTGGTAAAACAATAATAATAAAAAACTATTAATATGTTTGAAAAAATTTGTGTTGCTAACCTTACGCAACCTCGGTCTGGTACTAGTCGTCGCGCGTTGTTTACAAAATCTCTCAACAACTCGCGAATTGTGCGTATCGTGTCTCTCACGCATGTTTTAAATATCTATCTCGCTCTCACAAACATGGCGAAGCAAACGATAAAATATTTTTGTTATTTTCAACAAATTAACATTTTTGGCTGTATTTACGAGTGGTGTGTCTTATTTTTATTCCTAGTATTATTAAAACACTGTTGAGCTGCAAAGATTAAAGATTTTATTACAGATTTTTGGTTTCCTATGTTTAGGTAGGTACTACTTGATACAGAAAGTCAAGTGAAGTCAATTTTTTTTCAAGTCTATGGAGTGAAGGTAGTTCAATTTACACGATAATTAGCAATAAGTACTACTAATTAATAACAATTTCCGAGATACTGATAAAAGCTAACATGTGGGTAGAACTAGGTAAGTATATTTATTCATAGTACCTACCTAAACAAAAAATCTCTAATAAAATTCTTTGCCTTAAAAATCTAGAAAAAATATAGGTATGTTTAGGTATCAAATAGGTACTAAATTTTTGTAAAGGCGAATTGAAATTTTTGAGCCTTTACGTGGAGATCCTAAATGTCGGCAGTCCATCCTGACATCAGAATGACTGCCCATTTTTTAAATTCATTTTCTCAGTTATTAATTAGGTACCAATTATTTAAACAAAGATATCAAATAGTAGCAAATAGGTATTAGATCTTAGTAATATTTTTAAGCTGATCGGTCATTTTGGCCAATCATTCTGAAGGTCACATCAATGATTTTCCGTGCGCGACTGAGTGCCAACTGAGTAGGACCGCTTGCTGTGACTAAGTCCCGTATCTAATGGTAATAAAGGTATATTGTACCTACACAGGTTGTTGTAATGTGACTGAACCTAAATAGTACCTAACGTGTAAATAAATTGTGACGTGTAGGTACTAAATAAATAAAAGATTATTTATGCAATTATTCGTCGCGATCTAAGAATGTTTTCTTTAGGTGATACAGTCGTAACATTCAGTGATTAGTGTGATTACTGGCGTTCTTTGGTGGAATGGTTTTAGATGGCAAAGCAAAGGGTTGTTATCAGCTTAGAATATCTTGGTATTAGTTGGTTAGAGTAGGTACCTACCTATGTAAGTACTCGTATGTGTCACCGGATAATTCCAAACATCGTAAGATTGTAATAAATGTTGTTTATGTTTTAGACTATAATCTATGATTATGTTGAGAACAGATAATGGATTGTGGAGGTCTGGTAGGCAGCCGCACCACGTAAAATACTGGTATTCAGCTGAATCCGGTTTGACTGGAAGCCAATCCCAGTAGGTATAGTTGGGAAAGGGCTAGGCAGATGATGTGTTGAGAAGAAATAATTTCGAATACACTGAATCACACCCAAATTCAATAGTTTCAATACTTGTCTTATCTAGAAGAAATTATAAGTAAGTAGGTACTTGTAAATATACAATCTTACGCGACTTATAATATTACAATCATGCGATACAAATGTAAAAAAATACATCATCTGTGAAAATGTCAACTGTGTAGCTATCACGGTCCGTGAAATACAGTCTGGTGACAGACAGAGACGGACAGACAGACATACGGACCGACAGACGGACGACCATTGCGTAGGTAGCTAGGAAAAAAATAGGTAGTTTGCCTACGCTGATCGCCTGATTTAGGTATAGGTACCCTAAGTATACCTACATGAACTTCTTTTCTCTGATTTGATTCAACCCAAACCAATGAATTAGTACTTAACCGTGTCAGAAAATGTTTTATCAGTACCTACTTACATACAGTGGAAAGATTTTTAAATCTTTAGGTAGGTAGGCACTATTTATTTAAAGTAGATAAGTAATACAATAATAACATTAGTATTGTATCTGTGTGAACCAAAGGCAGATCGCAGATAATTGTTTTCACTTTCTAGCATTATTTCTCATTCCCTAAAAAAAAACATTTCATCAATCATAAAATATAAAATCCGCGGGCAAACCCGCGCGCCGGCGCTAACTTGCTAGAAACACAATTTTGACACACAATCACGCATGGACTGGAATTTGGCAACACGCGTTGTTGCCAAATTGCGTCTTGAATGGCAACGTCGCATCGCCGCGTCCGTCACTCGATAACCTTGGCGCTTGTTCGAATTTTCGAACAGCGCCATCTACTTAAAATGTTCACCGCACGTAAACTCGTAACATAACAGCAATGAACTTTTTCTCGGTGGTTCTATAAATTTCTGTCAGATGGCGCGATTCAGGTCACTCACACATGTAAAGATTTTTCGTTTTTTATTGGGTCTAATTCTCATAGAAAGACTGTTTTTTTTCTAAATTTTGGGCGATAGGCGATCACAATACATTATAAAATCTCATTATACTTGCTTTATTCTGCAGAAACTGTTTATTTACGGAGATTACAGCTCCTGAAAAATGTATGGCGAGGTCTCTTTAGGGATCCCCCTTAAAGAGATTTAAAAAGCGACTGCTATCTGAATTACTTTCTAAAATATTTATATTGAAATCTCCACAGATATTCAAAAGTTTATTACCAGTTTCAAGTTTTGCCAAAACATCTTCCATCAATGACTCAAAAACAGAATAGTTTTGATAATTAGGGGGTCTGTAAACGCACACTATGACATACTTATCTAGCTCAACACAGGACAGTTCAATGTTATGTTCAACCAACATTTCAACTATATCTTTTCGAGTTTTAAATTTTATAGACCATTTTATTAAAATAAGTGAACCCCCACGCAGCATTGATTTTCGGTTAAAACAACTGCCCAAACTGTAATTATCATAATTAATTAACATTTCAGAATCCTTTAACCAATGCTCAGTAATACAAACAATGTCAAACATTGATTTTTCTAAAAATAATTCAAATTCCAATTGCTTCGAAGAAAAGCCTTGTATGTTTTGAAGGTATAAAGTAAAGGATTTCTGATTAGCTCCATTTATATTAGTGCTAGAAGATACCTTGTTGTTGATAAGTTGAGCTAAATTGCATATGGTACCATCTGTTGTCTTATTGCCTAGTTTAAATTGTTTGAGCCAGCAACCAAGGCATTAGTACTACTACTAACTGTGGTGCTAATACTTGAATACTTCGACATACTAATTATGTCTGAGTTAATATTAAAAGCTAATAGCCATTACGTTGTGAGTGTAGATAAATTAAATTCTCACCCCGAAAATATAAGTAAATATACCTTGCTGTTTGGTGGTGTCTCTTGTAGGATTATTCCCAATCATCGCAACTGCTGACGCTACTACATTCGGATTTTACCTCCATTGGATCCGTCTGGCAAATTGCGGCCGTGGTACAAATCTCGGGAATACTATGGGTTGTCGTTCGGAACACGGCAGAACGTAATAGAGGTGGATGCTGATTAATAAAACTATAAATGCGTTAATTGCTGGTTAGGGTTCTGTACCCAAAGGGTAAAAACGGGACCCGTTCGCGTCAAATAACTTTGCCCCTCTGAAGTTAGCCATTTGCAAAGATCGCGCAGGTGCAGACACGTAGACGGGAGCAAGCGGGACGCAAGCATGCATCGAACGTAAACGAGCGACTGAGACATAAAATCGCGCCGCCATAATCCCCGCCCCCATGTCTCTTGCGCATACGCAGTTGCAGTTTGTTCGTAATTTTGACTACTACGCAGCCACTCGTAGCCAACTTCAGAGGGGCACAGTTATTTGACGCGAACTGTACTAAGACTCCGCTGTCCGTCTGTCTGTCACCAGGCTGTATCACATGAACCGTGATAGCTAGACAATTGAAATTTTCATAGATGATGTATTTCTGTTGCCGCTATAACAACAAATACTAAAAACAGAATAAAATAAATATTTAAGTGGAGCTCCCACACAACAAACGTGATTTTATGCCGTTTTTAGGGTTCCGTATCTAAGGGGTAAAAACGGGACCCTATTGCTAAGACTCCGCTGTCTGTCTGTCTGTCTGAATGTCACCAGGCTGTATCTCATAAACCGTGATAGTATTTTATATAGCCTATGTCACTACCACAATTCTGCCCAATTCAACGACACCGCAAATGTCAAAATCCGTCCAGCCGTTTGGGCTGCAGGGCGTGCCAAAGAAATGGACATACATATATACATACGCTCGAAAAACATTACCCTCCTTCTGACGCAGTTGGGTAAAAATTGAGAAAATGTTTGCCTTTGTATGAGACATCAACCCATTGTTGGGAAAAACCTTGTCCTATCGTCGTCGTCCTATCGCACGCCATGCGATTCGATCCCTTACCACTCTCATTCAGTTGCGGCCAACCTCTTCCATAACTTGATGCAAAAAAGTAATAATCTTTCTAAAAACTGAAATAATAATGAAAGGGAATTTTAGCAGCGGCTGCGGCCAGCGCCTCGGCGGCCGCGAGCGAGCCCGCCGCACCGAGTGATGCGCCCGCCACGCCCGCGCCGCCTCTTGACGCACATGACGACTCGCAGGGCAAGCACAGCGACTCCAACACGCAGGTCTGTATCACTGTACCATGTATAACTAACTTCAGCGGCCGCGAGCGAGCCCGCCGCACCGAGTGATGCGCCCGCCACGCCCGCGCCGCCTCTTGACGCACATGACGACTCGCAGGGCAAGCACAGCGACTCCAACACGCAGGTCTGTATCACTGTACCATGTATAACTAACTTCAGCGGCCGCGAGCGAGCCCGCCGCACCGAGTGATGCGCCCGCCACGCCCGCGCCGCCTCTTGACGCACATGACGACTCGCAGGGCAAGCACAGCGACTCCAACACGCAGGTCTGTATCACTGTACCATGTATAACTAACTTCAGCGGCCGCGAGCGAGCCCGCCGCACCGAGTGATGCGCCCGCCACGCCCGCGCCGCCTCTTGACGCACATGACGACTCGCAGGGCAAGCACAGCGACTCCAACACGCAGGTCTGTATCACTGTACCATGTATAACTAACTTCAGCGGCCGCGAGCGAGCCCGCCGCACCGAGTGATGCGCCCGCCACGCCCGCGCCGCCTCTTGACGCACATGACGACTCGCAGGGCAAGCACAGCGACTCCAACACGCAGGTCTGTATCACTGTACCATGTATAACTAACTTCAGCGGCCGCGAGCGAGCCCGCCGCACCGAGTGATGCGCCCGCCACGCCCGCGCCGCCTCTTGACGCACATGACGACTCGCAGGGCAAGCACAGCGACTCCAACACGCAGGTCTGTATCACTGTACCATGTATAACTAACTTCAGCGGCCGCGAGCGAGCCCGCCGCACCGAGTGATGCGCCCGCCACGCCCGCGCCGCCTCTTGACGCACATGACGACTCGCAGGGCAAGCACAGCGACTCCAACACGCAGGTCTGTATCACTGTACCATGTATAACTAACTTCAGCGGCCGCGAGCGAGCCCGCCGCACCGAGTGATGCGCCCGCCACGCCCGCGCCGCCTCTTGACGCACATGACGACTCGCAGGGCAAGCACAGCGACTCCAACACGCAGGTCTGTATCACTGTACCATGTATAACTAACTTCAGCGGCCGCGAGCGAGCCCGCCGCACCGAGTGATGCGCCCGCCACGCCCGCGCCGCCTCTTGACGCACATGACGACTCGCAGGGCAAGCACAGCGACTCCAACACGCAGGTCTGTATCACTGTACCATGTATAACTAACTTCAGCGGCCGCGAGCGAGCCCGCCGCACCGAGTGATGCGCCCGCCACGCCCGCGCCGCCTCTTGACGCACATGACGACTCGCAGGGCAAGCACAGCGACTCCAACACGCAGGTCTGTATCACTGTACCATGTATAACTAACTTCAGCGGCCGCGAGCGAGCCCGCCGCACCGAGTGATGCGCCCGCCACGCCCGCGCCGCCTCTTGACGCACATGACGACTCGCAGGGCAAGCACAGCGACTCCAACACGCAGGTCTGTATCACTGTACCATGTATAACTAACTTCAGCGGCCGCGAGCGAGCCCGCCGCACCGAGTGATGCGCCCGCCACGCCCGCGCCGCCTCTTGACGCACATGACGACTCGCAGGGCAAGCACAGCGACTCCAACACGCAGGTCTGTATCACTGTACCATGTATAACTAACTTCAGCGGCCGCGAGCGAGCCCGCCGCACCGAGTGATGCGCCCGCCACGCCCGCGCCGCCTCTTGACGCACATGACGACTCGCAGGGCAAGCACAGCGACTCCAACACGCAGGTCTGTATCACTGTACCATGTATAACTAACTTCAGCGGCCGCGAGCGAGCCCGCCGCACCGAGTGATGCGCCCGCCACGCCCGCGCCGCCTCTTGACGCACATGACGACTCGCAGGGCAAGCACAGCGACTCCAACACGCAGGTCTGTATCACTGTACCATGTATAACTAACTTCAGCGGCCGCGAGCGAGCCCGCCGCACCGAGTGATGCGCCCGCCACGCCCGCGCCGCCTCTTGACGCACATGACGACTCGCAGGGCAAGCACAGCGACTCCAACACGCAGGTCTGTATCACTGTACCATGTATAACTAACTTCAGCGGCCGCGAGCGAGCCCGCCGCACCGAGTGATGCGCCCGCCACGCCCGCGCCGCCTCTTGACGCACATGACGACTCGCAGGGCAAGCACAGCGACTCCAACACGCAGGTCTGTATCACTGTACCATGTATAACTAACTTCAGCGGCCGCGAGCGAGCCCGCCGCACCGAGTGATGCGCCCGCCACGCCCGCGCCGCCTCTTGACGCACATGACGACTCGCAGGGCAAGCACAGCGACTCCAACACGCAGGTCTGTATCACTGTACCATGTATAACTAACTTCAGCGGCCGCGAGCGAGCCCGCCGCACCGAGTGATGCGCCCGCCACGCCCGCGCCGCCTCTTGACGCACATGACGACTCGCAGGGCAAGCACAGCGACTCCAACACGCAGGTCTGTATCACTGTACCATGTATAACTAACTTCAGCGGCCGCGAGCGAGCCCGCCGCACCGAGTGATGCGCCCGCCACGCCCGCGCCGCCTCTTGACGCACATGACGACTCGCAGGGCAAGCACAGCGACTCCAACACGCAGGTCTGTATCACTGTACCATGTATAACTAACTTCAGCGGCCGCGAGCGAGCCCGCCGCACCGAGTGATGCGCCCGCCACGCCCGCGCCGCCTCTTGACGCACATGACGACTCGCAGGGCAAGCACAGCGACTCCAACACGCAGGTCTGTATCACTGTACCATGTATAACTAACTTCAGCGGCCGCGAGCGAGCCCGCCGCACCGAGTGATGCGCCCGCCACGCCCGCGCCGCCTCTTGACGCACATGACGACTCGCAGGGCAAGCACAGCGACTCCAACACGCAGGTCTGTATCACTGTACCATGTATAACTAACTTCAGCGGCCGCGAGCGAGCCCGCCGCACCGAGTGATGCGCCCGCCACGCCCGCGCCGCCTCTTGACGCACATGACGACTCGCAGGGCAAGCACAGCGACTCCAACACGCAGGTCTGTATCACTGTACCATGTATAACTAACTTCAGCGGCCGCGAGCGAGCCCGCCGCACCGAGTGATGCGCCCGCCACGCCCGCGCCGCCTCTTGACGCACATGACGACTCGCAGGGCAAGCACAGCGACTCCAACACGCAGGTCTGTATCACTGTACCATGTATAACTAACTTCAGCGGCCGCGAGCGAGCCCGCCGCACCGAGTGATGCGCCCGCCACGCCCGCGCCGCCTCTTGACGCACATGACGACTCGCAGGGCAAGCACAGCGACTCCAACACGCAGGTCTGTATCACTGTACCATGTATAACTAACTTCAGCGGCCGCGAGCGAGCCCGCCGCACCGAGTGATGCGCCCGCCACGCCCGCGCCGCCTCTTGACGCACATGACGACTCGCAGGGCAAGCACAGCGACTCCAACACGCAGGTCTGTATCACTGTACCATGTATAACTAACTTCAGCGGCCGCGAGCGAGCCCGCCGCACCGAGTGATGCGCCCGCCACGCCCGCGCCGCCTCTTGACGCACATGACGACTCGCAGGGCAAGCACAGCGACTCCAACACGCAGGTCTGTATCACTGTACCATGTATAACTAACTTCAGCGGCCGCGAGCGAGCCCGCCGCACCGAGTGATGCGCCCGCCACGCCCGCGCCGCCTCTTGACGCACATGACGACTCGCAGGGCAAGCACAGCGACTCCAACACGCAGGTCTGTATCACTGTACCATGTATAACTAACTTCAGCGGCCGCGAGCGAGCCCGCCGCACCGAGTGATGCGCCCGCCACGCCCGCGCCGCCTCTTGACGCACATGACGACTCGCAGGGCAAGCACAGCGACTCCAACACGCAGGTCTGTATCACTGTACCATGTATAACTAACTTCAGCGGCCGCGAGCGAGCCCGCCGCACCGAGTGATGCGCCCGCCACGCCCGCGCCGCCTCTTGACGCACATGACGACTCGCAGGGCAAGCACAGCGACTCCAACACGCAGGTCTGTATCACTGTACCATGTATAACTAACTTCAGCGGCCGCGAGCGAGCCCGCCGCACCGAGTGATGCGCCCGCCACTCCCGCGCCGCCTCTTGACGCACATGACGACTCGCAGGGCAAGCACAGCGACTCCAACACGCAGGTCTGTATCACTGTACCATGTATAACTAACTTCAGCGGCCGCGAGCGAGCCCGCCGCACCGAGTGATGCGCCCGCCACGCCCGCGCCGCCTCTTGACGCACATGACGACTCGCAGGGCAAGCACAGCGACTCCAACACGCAGGTCTGTATCACTGTACCATGTATAACTAACTTCAGTGGCCGCGAGCGAGCCCGCCGCACCGAGTGATGCGCCCGCCACGCCCGCGCCGCCTCTTGACGCACATGACGACTCGCAGGGCAAGCACAGCGACTCCAACACGCAGGTCTGTATCACTGTACCATGTATAACTAACTTCAGCGGCCGCGAGCGAGCCCGCCGCACCGAGTGATGCGCCCGCCACGCCCGCGCCGCCTCTTGACGCACATGACGACTCGCAGGGCAAGCACAGCGACTCCAACACGCAGGTCTGTATCACTGTACCATGTATAACTAACTTCAGCGGCCGCGAGCGAGCCCGCCGCACCGAGTGATGCGCCCGCCACGCCCGCGCCGCCTCTTGACGCACATGACGACTCGCAGGGCAAGCACAGCGACTCCAACACGCAGGTCTGTATCACTGTACCATGTATAACTAACTTCAGCGGCCGCGAGCGAGCCCGCCGCACCGAGTGATGCGCCCGCCACGCCCGCGCCGCCTCTTGACGCACATGACGACTCGCAGGGCAAGCACAGCGACTCCAACACGCAGGTCTGTATCACTGTACCATGTATAACTAACTTCAGCGGCCGCGAGCGAGCCCGCCGCACCGAGTGATGCGCCCGCCACGCCCGCGCCGCCTCTTGACGCACATGACGACTCGCAGGGCAAGCACAGCGACTCCAACACGCAGGTCTGTATCACTGTACCATGTATAACTAACTTCAGCGGCCGCGAGCGAGCCCGCCGCACCGAGTGATGCGCCCGCCACGCCCGCGCCGCCTCTTGACGCACATGACGACTCGCAGGGCAAGCACAGCGACTCCAACACGCAGGTCTGTATCACTGTACCATGCTTCACTCACCAAGTCACAGGTCATGAATTCATGATCCATCAAGAAGTAGACAAACACAGAGACTCGCATTGCTATGTAACACCTATAGCTTACACGGAAACTACAAAATAGTTATTTATGCAACGGTTGTGTATGAAGGACGCCTAGTGTGATAAAAAACCCACACTCGTGATCAAAACACAAAAGCTGAGTGTGATAATAAAATCACATTACTGTTATAATACCTAATTATGTACAGTTGCATACAAGACTATCTACACCAATAAAAGGTTCTTTTCTAATTCATGAAATCTTGGTACTTACGCCTTATCAAATAATTTTCTCGACTTTTCTGGTAATAATTGGTTAGAAAAGTCCTTTGCTGCACTAGAAAATATCTGCTGGTGTTTTATACATTGTATTTATTATTATTTTCAAATTTTTATTTTGTAATCTAATGTAATTCTATTAACTATGGGGAAACCTGAAATAAATGGATTTCATTTTATTTTATTTATTATCAAACTTTGTATCACTCACTCATTTTTTTAAATAAAAAGCTATAAATTTTTGCAATATTAATATTGAACAAAAACGGCGGGATACGACGTAAATTCGAATAACGTATAAGTTTTCTGAAACGCGCGTGCATGACGTTCGTCTTTTGAAATTCATAAAGATACCACGTATTGATTAGTTAGAATGTGGCAGTTGAATGTTTCCATAATTAAATTTACTACAACACTAGCTGTCCCCCGCGGCTTCGCTCCTGTCAACTGGCTACCTACCCTACCCTAACCAGCCCAAAAAATACTATGACATGTTTCTGGTCTGGTGATTAACGGAAACTGAGGAGGAAGTGGAAATTCAGAGCCGCTGCTACTACAGATTCACAAGAACCAGGAGACCAGAAACCTGATGAAGTTTATAGGTGTAGGGTAGGTGACGGGAGCGAAACTGCGGGGAACAGCTAGTTTAATGTTGGCAATAAGCTAACTGTTTCATAAACTTTCATAGTTTTATTTTTTTTTTAATTTATTTATCGTTTATACGAAAGAATACAGTATTATTCATTTAAATAGCAACCAAAAAACCACTAAGGTTTAGACTTGTGCTATCATGAGTCTATCTCAATATAGAACTATTAGATGTACAATGTTTATAAAGCACTTCACATGCGCAGGCCACTGTCGACAACAATCATAATACAGATGGTATCGACTATTGTTATCGACAACAACGCACACATATAAAATGCATTAACCGCTCAGGCCCAACATGTGAAAATTCCCTAATATAAAGTAAATCTTATTTAATAGGTAAATAAACATTAAATTCGCGATTAATTCGCGACACACCGGTGTGTCGCCGGGGCCGGACAGGTGTATTAATTAGTTAGGTCTTTAAATAGTGATAGATGACTTATAGCATGGAATTAGATAAAGAATGTTAACAGATTGATAATAATTTGTGATGACTTAAAATGGGATACTTTATTTTCTGAATTATTCTTTAAAAACGGAGCAATGGTAAAAGGTTTAAATCTAAAATTGGGGACTATCTCTAACACGCACTAACACACCCTTGACGAAAAGGTTACAATAATAATTAAGTTATCTTCCTGTAGGTACTTATATGTTATTTTATGCCTCTAATTCATTTATCCGTCTTTTGTCACAGGAGATGCTAACTAAAGAGGAGCTGGAAGACAACGTGACGGACCAGACGCATCACATCGTGGTGCCGTCGTATTCCGCGTGGTTCGACTACAACTCCATCCACACCATCGAGAAGCGCGCGCTGACAGAGTTCTTCAACGGAAAGAACAAGTCTAAGACGCCGGAGATTTATCTTGCTTACAGGTATGCTTTGAAATAATGTTTTTTTTTTACACAATCATCCTTTCACCACCCACTCGAGGGCGCGCTGTGTTCCACGCGCGCCTCAAAGAAATGTCAGCTTAGTACACGGGGCCCGTTAGGACCAGAGCCTGCCAGGGTTGCGGACTTTGTTCGAAAGAGTCACCGCGGCCCTGGAACACAAAGGGCATTTGGAGGAACTCGGATGAGTTTTAGTCAGTAAGAGTCTGACACTCCCTCCCGCTCCGCTAGAGCGGATGGTTTGATGATTTCCCATCCTTCAAAAAAAAACACCTACCACCTTTCGCGTTATAAGCCGTTTCTAGAAAAATAAAAGAATGAAGACCTGCCTCATGAAATGATTAGGTAGTCGTGTATTACATAGATAAACACTATTAAAATGTTCTGTATAGTGTGGGACGTAAAAGAATAGCACTATCCCATCACTTCCCGTGGGAGTCGTAAGAGGCGACTAACGGCCGCTTTCTATAATATATCTCAATCCCAATCTTGATCCCGATCCTTGTCTTGAGATATATTATAGAAAGCGCCCGTAAGTGACACCAGAGAATAGGCAGCAGCATTCTCTGTACAATGCAACAGCTACACTGCGACCGCCAACCCGCCTGGCAAGCGTGGTGAGTATGGCAAATCCCGCCATTTGGGGGAGGCTTATGTCCAGCGGTGGACGTCTTTCGGCTGATATGATGATGGTGATTAAAATGCGCACGTGTAATTTTGGCGACCGATCATGAGCAAGTGGCCGACCGCGGGTTCGCCGTGCTGTCACAGATTACCAGATAAATCACTCCATAATACTTACGCGCGCTAACTACCTACCGGCCACCGGGACGCACGCGGCCCATTTCTCAGTGGGTTGCCGAAAGCTGCGAGGCGCGTACATTCGCGTTCGACCTGACGTACTTTATAGTTTCAAATTCTTATGATATGGCTGGTTCTGGTATATCATGTGCAGTTGATGAATGTAGATCCAGCAAGAGAAGTGATAAAAATTCTTTTTTAATTTACCTGCTTATACAGGTTTTAAGTACTACCTATCGTTTTTTAATATATAAATTGTAAACTTGCATGTTTCGTGTTTTATATTTTATTAAATATTGGTAGGTACGTAATAACTTCTATTATGCGTCTGAGATAAGAATAGAAAGGTCAATGACCTCCATTTGTCAACTGTCATTTGAAAATTACGTTTAGCAAAAATCTACTGTGTGCAAATTAATTTTCAATAATATTTTCTATCGTTTTTATCTTGTTAATATTATTTTCATATGATCATTGTTTAAGAGCGTGCAAATGATAGAAAAGCGTGCATGACGTCACAATATGGCGCCAGCGCAGGTTGTCTCTTTCATAAAGTGTAACAACAAATACCTACGTACATCTTTATCGAAAGAGGCATCCCTGGCAATTCACAATAACCACGCGGCGGTGCGCAGTTTACAAAGCAAAACTCACTTTACGCTTGCAAGGATAGGTACATTTTCGTTCGCAGCGTCTAGCGACTCGAAGGAGTAGGCTATTATAGCAGTAGGTAGTAAACATTTTGTATGGAGTGGTTTATCTGGTAATCTGTGGTAATCTGTTGCCATGCGGGGCTGAGGGCTCGCCGCGCGGTTGCCATGCGGGGCGAGGGGCTCGCTGCTGCGTGTGTCGCTATGGAGACTTACAGTAGGAGTTACTTTAAAGTTGCAATATTCCACTGATTATTCCGATAAAAAGCCCTTAAGGGGGGGGGGGGGGGGGAATACTGTTGAACGTAGTAAATACTGGCCGACTATGGTGCATTATTCATTACGTTCAACAGAATTTTTGATATGCAGTAGAGCATGATGTTCATTGAAACCTTGTTTATTTTGACCATTATGCGGTCTTCTGCATATTGTATTTTCACGTTCCTTTCAGTCAGAAAGATCAAACTTTTTTGTGATGTTGTTTTTCTAGGTGTTCAGAAACTTACAATAATTTTTGATAATTTGTTGTCAAGGAACTTCATGATCGATACGTACCGCCTGAACCCGACGGAGTACCTGACGAGCACGGCGTGTCGCCGCAACCTGGCCGGGGACGTGTGCGCCATCATGCGCGTGCACGGCTTCCTCGAGCAGTGGGGCCTCATCAACTACCAGGTGAGAATGTCGCTAACATTGAACTGAACCCGACGGAGTACCTGACGAGCACGGCGTGTCGCCGCAACCTGGCCGGGGACGTGTGCGCCATCATGCGCGTGCACGGCTTCCTCGAGCAGTGGGGCCTTATCAACTACCAGGTGAGAATGTCGCTCACATTGAACTAGCCACAATGAGTCTATATAATTGCCTGTTTGAGCGAGATCGTGATTTGAGGGGGCAGATTCAGCCACTACGCCTAATACGCCGAAAAGCCTGCCTGCATCGTTTATCGCAGGCCGGACTCCGGGGTCACGGGCGCTCGAGAGTGGATACTTGGTCCGCCTACCGAGTGATCCCAGGAATGATGGCTGCATAGCGATCACGTGCTGCCGTGCACAGCTAGATCCCCGGGGATGTGCCTTTACGGGCGTTACGCAATCTGCCGTCATAAGAAAAAAGGACGTATTTTCAGAAAACGTAACCGATTTTCGACATTAAGGAAATAACTTTCGGAAATCGGTTACTTCGTATTGTGTAGATACTTCCTTTTTTCTTATGAAGACAGAAGGGGTTCCGAGGTGTTATGTTAGGAGCTCACGAGGCTCCTATGTGCTGATGGTGATCACTAGGGTACTTTTAGTGAGGTAAAAATTCTAAACTCCTGGTCTTTTCCCCAAATTGCTCATGTTTATCCTATGAACCTTACACTGTGTATATCAGCGACACTTGCGTTCATTTCCAGCTGGAGTCCGAGTCGCGGCCCACCGCCATGGGCCCCCCGCCCACGTCGCACTTCCACGTGCTGTCCGACACGCCGTCGGGCCTGCAGCCGCTCGTCACCCGCCCCACGCAGCCCAGACCGGGTGAGTTCTATAACAACACTTATTTTTTAAACGCTAAGGTCTCATTTTAAGATCTACTGCAGTATGGAGTCATAAACCCGAAAAAAATTTGTCTACGACTTTGTGTTCGTCCCTGGCGAGATAGTTATCAGAAAGACATGGACCAAATAACAGTCATAAAATTGCTGAATATATAAAACAGATTTTTTGTAACTTGCAACTGACAGAAAATGAAAATATAATAAAATAATGGTAATATTGGCATTTATTATATCCAGCGGAGAACGTGCCAAAGGTCGAACCTGGTCTGCCCAACGGCGCCGAAGCGGGCGCAGCCGCGGTGCCTCCCGTGGCGCCCATCAAGCCCGAGCCTTCCCTGGACATTGCTGCTGCGTCTGGACTCAAGCTTGACCAGGTAACGTTATTTCTTGGACCATTTCTCCCGCAACTTGTCAACGCTGACCGGCCACACAGTTTTTTAAGGGTGGTGTACGAACCTTGTAAGAATCAGCGTCAAAAAACGTTTTTAAGCACTGTCAGACTCGTATCAGTCGGATGTGTTTTGTTTGGCAGCACCAGCTGTGTACTTTTTTTTTTTTTTTTTACGGGGGGAAATCCTCATGGATGTCCTCCGCCTTGGGGCGGGCGGAGGGGTCTGTCAGACTCTTACTGACTAAAACCACCCCGGTGTTCCATCTTCCACCTACGCCGGGGATCGCGGGAACGTATGCGACTTCCGTAATCCCCGGCTGGTGCCGGCCCGCCTCTGCGGGCCACATCTCGTAAGCGGGGGGAGTGAGGTGTTTAACTCCCCCCGCGACGTCAGAGGGGCGCACGGGAACACCACGCGCCGCCACCTCGGGTCCGGATGAATGGGGGGCAACGGACATCCCCAAGTCCGCCGCCCCTGGACCCAGTTAGGGGGGCAGAAGGAGGGCAGCGTATGCCCTCCTCCGACGCCCGGTGCGCCTGCTGCGGGCCGGGAGAGCACTCGACATCTCACTCTCCCTTTCCGCCGCCTCCTTCTGCGTGATAACAGTTTCGCCTGCAGCTCAAAATGTCGCTGCGTCAGTCGCTCCCCGCGCGCCCGCGCGTCCTCGCGCCACCGATGCATTGACGCGAGGACTTTTGCCTCCAGGTCCCAGGGCGGAGATACCAGCTGGGTACTGTGCTAACATCTGGTGTTTCATTCTTGCTTGTAGTACCGCGGTGGAGTACGAGGTCGCGGCTGGACAGAACAAGAGACGCTGCTGCTGCTGGAAGCCCTGGAACTGCACCGCGACGACTGGAACCGAGTGGCCGCGCACGTGGGCACGCGCACGCAGGACGAGTGCATCCTGCACTTCCTGCGTCTGCCCATCGAGGAGCCCTATCTGCACGACGCGCAAGCCGGTATACTACCATGTTGTTAAACTCAACCTTTACTAAGTCAATATTTTAAGGAAAGCAGCAAATGTCACGAACATCACAGTAGGCACGCTAAACATGTCGAAAATACTTATTTATCTTGACTTTTTACCTATTTTTTCATGTCGCAGGTGGCGTACTGGGCCCACTAGCCTACCAACCTATTCCGTTTAGCAAGACTGGCAACCCAGTGATGAGTACTGTCGCTTTCCTCGCGTCCGTGGTGGACCCGCGCATCGCGTCCAAGGCTACGAGGGCTGCCATGGAAGAGTTTGCTGCCATTAAGGTAAGATGATAAATAGAAAAAAAAGCATAAAGAAGAAAACATTCTATTGAATGGCAAATACCCCAACGGCCACCTCAAGGACTGCCGTCCACGGTGTTATTATCTCTGAGAAAACGCTGAAATGTCTTATTGCACACTGCGTATTGGACGTTACTTGGCGGCAGAAACGGTAGCTCTGTTTACGGAATTGAATCTAGGATAAAAATTGAATTATCTCCTTGTCAACACGTCCTATGAGCAAAACGTCTTACTAGCAGAACGTTGACGAATTAACATTAGAAAAATTATTATGTCTTGACAAATTTCACGTGAATCGCAATTAGCGTGTAGCTTTTTGTTTTGTTTAGTTGTTGTTGTAGCTTGTGTGGCCCACAGGACGAGGTGCCGGCCGCCATGATGGAGGCGCACGTGAAGGCGGCCGGCGCGCACGGGCCGGCCGCCGCGCTGGCCGCCACGGGCATCGCTGGCACCGCGCCTGAGCTGTCGCCCACCGGTATGTTGTAGCATGTGTGGCCCACAGGACGAGGTGCCGGCCGCCATGATGGAGGCGCACGTGAAGGCGGCCGGCGCGCACGGGCCGGCCGCCGCGCTGGCCGCCACGGGCATCGCTGGCACCGCGCCTGAGCTGTCGCCCACCGGTATGTTGTAGCATGTGTGGCCCACAGGACGAGGTGCCGGCCGCCATGATGGAGGCGCACGTGAAGGCGGTA
Source organism: Melanchra persicariae (assembly GCA_947386135.1). NCBI lineage: Eukaryota > Metazoa > Arthropoda > Insecta > Lepidoptera > Noctuidae > Melanchra > Melanchra persicariae. The sequence goes on along the minus strand of OX376665.1, from coordinate 10,084,737 downwards.
CGCGATAACCGACATCCAAGCAGGCGGAGTCGCACGCAAAAGCTAGTATGCTTTAGTCCTAACTAATCTGTTGTGTGAATCTTCGTAATTATTCTAAACTAGCACTTCGCCCGCGACTTCGTCCGCGCGGATTTAGTAGGTACTGCACAAACTTTAACGCCCCCTAAAAAAGGTTAGTTTTGGAAAATTAAGCACAATGATTTTCATTAATTACTTAGCCTTTTCTACTTATTCTATGGTCTCAGGAGGCCCTCAACAATGTACCATTTAATTAGCAAATGCGACTGTTCAAATGCCAAAATGTAGGAATTTGGTCACGTGACATTTCGATAGCATCTGTCAATCCTATACATTTTTGAAGTATTGACAATCGCGTACGCCACGCCACCGTTGACAGAATCTCACTTGTCTCGAGCCCAGGTTCAGCGCAACTGTTCACCCCGTTTAACCCGTCAATTATCCCGCTTTTAGTTTGTTCAAAGCATTCCGACGTAAATTGAAGCAAGCAATTATGTTCTCCCACAAAATCTTAATCACCCCTGCTTTACTCCTTATTATGTATGTAGTTTATTTTCGAAGAATCCAAACATTTGTTATTGTTATTGTTTTATCGAAAACATTTAAATGCCGTGGTGTTTCAACTTCATCGGACCAAGCATTGATACGATTCTCCCCAGTTCGCTCAAGCCGCGACATTTTTCTTACTCCGAGCATGTTTATTACCGTCGTAACTTTTGAACGAAAGGTCCGATTTGAATAATTTAAAATGTAATTTACACAGGACATAATCAACCTTAATTATCAAACCATTTAAATGGATAAGGATTAATATCATGATACTAAAATCACCATTTTTTATTTCACCATGGGATTTGCTTGAATAATATGAACAAAAAGTGGTCATGGTGACTTATCCATAATAGTTAGACATATGGTATCGCGGACTTTTTTGTAGATATTGATGACCTCTTTAAAACTGTAGTACATCACTTTGCTCTATTGTCAATAGATTCCGCAGCGTACGGGATATAAGGATTTTTTCTCACACCTTGGGTTACATTATCGAAGTTTTCATACGGATCCCTAACTTTTTTGAAAATATACTATAGCCTATGTCCATCACCGATAATGTAGGCTACTGGTGAAAGAATTTTTCAAATCGGCCCAGTAGTTTGGGAGCCTATTCATTTTAAACAAACAAACAAATCTTTCCTCTTTATAATATTAGTGTAGATTATACTAGTTTTTACCAGAATACAAGCTTCATCGACGTTTCCATGGGCCTCGCAAAGGTCTTTTAATTTATTGCACAGAGGGCACCACTAGGGTTCTTTTCCATTAAAATTATTCCTTTTAAAACGTATTTCAACATTCTTTTTTCAAGTTTAGTTTAAATCAAGCTAGTTAGAATAAATGTAGCGTTTATTCTACACGTTAATGTCATCAGTGAAACACTTTTATACCCCCCGATGTTAGATAAAAAGCAAAGTGTGATGTACCCTGCGTAAAAACAACCTTGTAAATAAATGACTTCTTTATAAAATGTCCAGCGGAACCTAAAAAGGAGGGTACATCGGACATCAAAGCAGAACCTATGGAAGTGGAAGAAGGCGAGGCGAAGGTGAAGGAAGAGCCCACTGACGCACCAGCTGCACCTGAGGCCGATAAGGAACCTAAGGAGGAACCTGCTGCACAGCCCGGTAACTAACAGAACACAGAACTACATGCACAGACAGAACATGGCAAATATTAACTAACATAGAATACTTAAAAGTATATCACTTCTTCTGAAACTGCATAGTTCTTCTGTTCTCTAACTGAGTAAACACCAGCTTATTCAACGGCTCTACCCCAGCTAAAAACCATTTCCAATTTTCAGCATGAAGTATTGTAGCACCAGAACAAAGGCCAGGAAAATGTTTGTTTCTGGTTTTTATTCAAGTAGCTGGTAATTTATATGAACAACGACCTCCGAGAGTTAAAATCTGTTGTTTTATATTAATTTGTATTTACAAAACTCATAGAAAAAACCGAACCCCCAACGACGACGGTAGACGCGAAGCTGCAGTCCGCAGCCGCCGCAGCACTAGCCGCCGCCGCTGTCAAAGCGAAGCACCTCGCCGGCGTCGAGGAGAGGAAGATCAAGTCCCTCGTCGCTTTGTTAGTGGAGACGCAGATGAAGAAGCTGGAGATCAAGCTGCGCCACTTCGAGGAGCTGGAGGCCACCATGGAGAGGGAGCGGGAAGGTAAGGAGTTGAGCTTGGAGACAGGTCAGACAGGTGATGAGAATGTGACCAGGTTTCCAAATTGTAGCAGCGATTCTTAGTTTATTAATAATAAGAAAATGCGTGTGAATAAAAATATTAAAAAATTGTGTGGCTCAGGACTGGAGTACCAGCGACAACAGTTGATTCAGGAGCGACAACAGTTCCACCTCGAGCAGCTGAAGGCAGCAGAATTCCGTGCAAGGCATCAAGCGCATCAAAGGTTTGTAAATATTTTATATGTAAGCTGTAACAAGTATGCTAGTGAGACTGTGTGCCATACGTTCGGATATCTGACTACTGTATGAGAACGTTAAATCTAAATATTTCGGCAACATGGCACTTTAGGGTACTATATAAGGATTGTTTTTGTTTAATTGTCCTCTCCCCATAAAAGGCAGTAATACAGTGCAACTTTCAAGAAAAATAAAAAAAGGTTCCGACGAATTGAGAACCTCCTCCTTTTTGAAGTCGGTTAAAAGTAGCGATAGGCGACTCGGCCACCTTGGTACAAATGCCCTTGCAAACATGATACACGTTCGAAGATAATACTACTTACAAGGCAGCAATAAATTAAGCTGGTTAAATCAGCGCCCTTAGATTACCAATGACCTTGCTCACTCGCCGTACTGCCCCCTTAATACGGTCACTGGGCCTGTGATACTGATTGGCTTTATCGTATTCGCCGTACAACAAAACCGATGTTTTCGACTATTTGAGCCGCATTGTTTACAAATAAACGCGTTTGTACAACCGCGTTATTTGTGAGTAGATTGTAAGCGAATATTGTTGGGAATCTTAAGTATGGTAATTAGGGTTCCACTAAAAATAGTATTTAATGATTTTTTTATGAGCAGCGCTGTAAAGCGAGGTATAGCCATAATGTTAATATTCTTGAACCGTGCCGGCGGAGATTGTATATGACTCTTATGGCTCTTTTAACAAAATAAAAATTGACTCGATGTCTGCAGCCCGTCCCCATAGTAAGATACCGTAAGACATGATACTATGAAAGTAATTAAAATAGACCAATCTCGCGGTATCAACTTCCGTAAATTGGCGGATTTTCCTATCAGAATATGCTGCTGAGCTTAACCGTCCTGCAAGTGATGCTAAATGAGGACCCCATTGTAGCCTTGCGTCATAATCCCCAGAAAAACCGTTCTATCGACGAGTTCCAGTTTCTCCCTGTTTAATACTATGTCACAATCACTACTTTTGACATTTGGTAAGGCAAATCATATGTGCACTTGGTTTTTTTTTTTCAATTTAAAACCATATTATTAGCAGTGAACCAATTTTGGACCTGCAGAAGAGCGTTATTTATATCGTCAAGATTATTACTACGTCTATTTATCTTAAAAAATCAAAGAAGTGTCGTTGGCAAACAAGACCATGTTTAGCTTGTTTTGCAATAAATGGGGTAAATCATTTATCATCATCATCTTTCTGCCCTTATCCCATGTTACTTGAGATCGGCGCAACACGTTTTTTTTCTTCCATTCTGTCCTATCAGCCATCACGCTGTCACTAAAAATAAGAAAGGACCCAAAATCAAGCCCTGGGGGACGCCCATTTTAACGTTTAATCCCGAGGAATTGACACCGTTTATTTGAACTAATTGATGTCTATCATTCAAATAAGATTAGACTATGTTTAACGCTATTTTGCCTAGACCGTAATGCTCGAGCTTCAGCAGTAATGTTCGTGATTAACGCAATCAAACGCATATACAGGTCGCAGAAGATGCCTATGGCATCCTGCGCCTCTTCCCACGCGTTGAAGATAAGTTTTAGTAAAGTTACACCAGTGTCACTTGTACAACGTCCTTTGGTGAAACCATACTGTTTATCGTGCAAGATATTATTTGTGATGGTTAAGTATCATCTTTTCAAAAACCTTGCTGAATACAGGCAACACGGATACTGGTCTATAATTATTTATGTCTTTACTGTCCCCGGATTTGAAAAGTGGTATCACTTTATTGTTTTTCATTCCACTCCGTGCGCGAGTTTAAGCGTATTAGTTATGGCTTTGGCGTCACTTTCTGTAACGCAACAAGAGACAATTAATTGTCAGTACGATGAGCCTTACTCATTAGTAATTTTAACATTGCTTATGTTCTATGCAGGTTGCAAGCAGAGAGCGGCGGCGCCAGCACAGTGGCGGCGCCGGGCGCGGCGGCGGGCGTGGGGGGCGTGGCGGGCGTGGCGCCCGTGGCGGGCGTGGCGGGCGTGGGCGCGCCGGCCGACGCGGCGCCCGAGCCCACGCCGCCGCCGCACGCCTAGCTAGCGCGACCGACCGTGCTGCGACCCTGCAGCACGCTCACTTGAATACAGAACTGTAGACAATCAACTCTATGTCGTACAACTCAAAGTTCAAATGACATTACAAGTTTTTGAAAGAACCCATAAGAACTTATAGTTTTAAAAGTTGTAGCTAATACCACGCGCAACGTGCCGCCTGTTGTTAAGGCTCCTTCAGGCAGGCACGACAACAACGCGTTTTCACAGAAATTCTTCTAACTATAGACAATGATTTTAGAACAACTTCTATGAAATCGCGTTTGCCGCATTTCGTGTCGAGCCTGTCCGCAAGAGACTTTTATTAAAGATAGGCCTATATACACGTATATAACAACGCTAAAATAGATACCTAATTGAGTAGGAGTTGGTTGATTGACTAACATTCTGTATTCAAGTTGAAAGCAGACCCACTGGTCAACTATCGACATTTGGATATAACTTAGTAATAAGCAAATATTTTAATAAGTTTAGACTCTCACGTTATTATTACTATGAACTAAGATTCTTTTGAACAAGTGATCTGTGCGAACGACGAGTGCGGCGTAAGAGATTGAGTATTCTTAATAATTGTATTGTAAGTGTATGTAGGGGACGACTGTTTCAAATAAAAGGTGTTAGTCGATTGGTATTGTTTCAGTCTGCGCTGTCATTTTGTTCCGCGTTATCGATCCCGCTAACTGTTTACGTTTCACTTTTATTTCACAAAAACTCATTATCGTGTCTTTTTATTGCTTCGACATGTTTTGGAAACATTTGATGCACAGTTGTACAGAAAACAATCCCCGGTGCGGTCCTGCACGGGAGTACCGTAAATAATTTTATTTTTATTTAATTTAAATTTTAAGTCGAATTAAATTATGTTTTTGATAATTTCTTTGGTTTGTATAATTTATTTGTCGTGTGCTACGGACTCCAAAGAAGCAACCCAAGAGTCACAAGCATTTTATAGAATTTCTATGGTGAGTAATTATACATGTTCATTTGCAAATATTGTTATAATAATTTAGTGTTAACAATTGCTTTTATTATAAAATAGCTTTTGCTACGGTCGCGTCAAACCTATTACCGTCTCCAGTCTCTCAATATCTGTACCATGTTCATCAAAATCGGTTCGGCGGTATAGGCGAGAAAGCGTACTTAAAACAAACTCGCTTTGGCATTTCGTCGCATAGCAACTGTCCTTTAGAGAGTGAAAATATTGCATCATATAGGTACTGCTTTAATTGTGGATACTTCATATTAGATCTATTCATTCATTTATATAGGACCACGTTATTTAGTAAAAATTCAAACTCTTTTACTCTACAGGTGGTTCAGAAGTGCGTAGTCATATTAAAGTGTGAAGTTGGGTAGCTGCTGAAATATATCAAAACTTAAAAAAATGTGACAACATTTTTTAAAACAGAAAGCAGATCATCGCTAGGTGCCCTAGCTTTGAGATTCAAACTAGGCCAAGCTGGGGAGACTCTTTCCAGATCGGCCACCTATATACCCTTATAACTTTTGTACGAGTGACCGACTAATTCTGATACTTAGTGACGATTTATTTGTGTTATCAAAATTAAAATCTCTCATGGCGGCCATGCCAGTGTGAGGGACACTATTTCTTCAGAACTTTTTAGTCGCTTTTTCACATTAAAAAAAAAGTTCTTCTTTGTTTTGCTATTTTTTCCTTAATGTATATCAGTTGTTCGACATCACCCTTCAATATGACCATGCACTTCTGGAACACCCTGTATATTCTCTAGCAAACGGCATCAATGTCTAAACCGCCAAAAATTTACTTACGTCTTGATAGAACTCAAACGACGATTTACAAAACAACACCGACTTCCGAAATAATTTTAATTTCGGAAGTCGGTGTTAAATTACGAAGAAACATCCAAAAACACCGACTTCCGAAATTAAAATTATTTTGTAGTGTTTTTTTATTTGTGATTATTGATGCCAGAGATTCAGTCTCGCAGTTTAATAGTTTCTCATAATTGGCAGTAAATTAAGGAATGTAATCAATCAGCAACTGATTAATATCAGTTTTTAATCACTGAGATTACACTCGGGGTCGTTAAAGTAATTACGAATTAAATGTAGTAAATCCACGATGAAGACGTTGAATCAGCAATTGATATGCCTTGGTTTAATGGCAGAATGTGCTCGGAGATGTTTCGCACCTTAGGTGTGCGAATTATTTTTTTGCCAGCCACGCTTTCGTACATAGCTGCATAGGTATGGTAGGCGCCAGATAATAATAATAATAATAATAATGATTTATTTTCTCACCACAATATAGGTACATTAGAGAGGTGGGCATACAAAATACGTAACAGCAATAATTATACTGTGGGAGACTGGTGCCTAAACTAGACATGAGGTCTGTATTTCAGGACACCAGGTCTCCACCCCTTGGGTAATGCTTACATTTTAATGTTATGTACATACTAAAAATTAGTGCGGTAAGAATTTACAAAAAGTATAAGTTTTTATGATTAAAAATAAGGAAAATAGTATGATTGTGTATCTGTGAGTGAGTGAGGTGTATGTGTGGGTGTATGTGTGGGGTAGAGTGTGTGAGGGGGGGATGCAATGTGTTAGATTGGCTATTTTGGGACTGCTAATAGTTTTTCAGTTTCTTCATAACTTAACTCCAGGAGCCAATTGCTTAGTTTCTTTTTGCATTTGGTTTTAGAAAGCTTATAAATTGGGAGTATTCTATTTATTTTATTATAAAGAAAGCAACCAAGGTAGCGAAAGAATCGATGGGAGGAAGCCGTCGAGAGCCGGATGTTATGGCGGACTATGGGATCGAAACGTCTACTTCTGTGGGAGGGTGGGTGGTTGAAGGTAGTGAGGCCGTGCTGTTTTATAACCGTTTGTGTTATGAACAGCTGACGAACAGTTAACACCTTAGCTTCCCTATATAATATAGCCGTTGGATATCGGAAAGGTCGGAATAAAGACACTTTCAGAATGGCTCTTTGCGCTCGTTCAAGCTCTAACATAGTATTTTTTGTAGCACCACCCCAAGACGTTATGCAGTAGGTTAGTAAGGACTGGGCGAGAGCAAGGTAAACTGATTTTCTTAGCTTCTCGTCTGCCACGTGTCTTAGGGTCTTGAAAACATATATAAGTTTACGTAACCTACTGCTAAGAGTATTGATATGCTTTTTGAAGCTTAGAGTGTTATCTATTAATACCCCTAGGTACTTTGCACTGTCTGTTTTATGAATTTGGGTGGTGCAGGTGCAATTATTTGTAGTTTGTTTAGAACATGTGTGGGCTATTATAGAGTACAAAGAGTTCATGTGTGTGGTTGAGGCATTATTTTTTAAAAAGAAGGGCATATATACGGTTTTGTCTGCGTTTAGAGTAAGAACATTATTACGCAACCACTCCATCACAACTTCGAAACCCGACTGAGCTAGCATGTATACATCATGCCATGTACTGGCGCTGAAGAGAAGGGCAGTGTCATCTGCGAAGGTTATAATTTTACCTTTGGGAAGAGTGAGATAAACTTGCAATACCTTTTCCTAATATCCCTTCGTAGATTCCCGAACAATAAATAATGAACTGTTTTTCATTACTAGAGAACGTAAAGGATCACTATAGAAGTCGATTCAGGATAGCTTTATGTCTTTGTTCCTGTGTTTTTTTCTGGTTCAGTTGTTTGGTTTTTAAATCCAAATAGGTAGAAAAAATATATGCAAAAATCATCCATGTATACGAAATTGCGTATTCTGATTTCTACTTATTACTTTCCAGTGTGTTGCAGTTTTAGTTTTCATCAAAATCGGGCTCGAGACTCCTTTCGGTCATCCACGCATACTTAAAAAAATCACTCTATGCAGATAAAAAATCAGCTGTTCAGTACATTTTGTCGAGTTACGCGTGCAGAAATGTATCAAGCAGTCGATTTTTTTTCGGGAATTCAGTGTTGGCCCCACAGTAAAAGTTATTCATAACGATGAGTACAATAACCCCTTAAGAGGTATTGCGTTTATTGTATTACACGTTGTATACAGAACATTAATTTAAAGTCTACTTTACTAATAAAGTTGCTTAATAGTATAAATAAAGGTCATCTTATAGAATATGCATATATGCAGAACAGGTTGGAAAGATCCACAATTTCCATTGAAAAGTGAGGACGTTCCGACGGGTGTTGTGTCTCATGGGCAAGTACTCAATAGTAGTAGTTGGAGTTGTCGGACTGTAGTATCTTCAAATGTGGCGGTGTGGATGCCACTACTACACACTTTCACACAGCCCATCTAAAGGTGCTGATAGACTTGAGAATTCACTTGTAACAGAGCTGAAATGCTCGTCATTTGTCACGAAGATGTCAGCCATGAAGGACGCTCGGTAGAAAGCTCAAAGCAAGTTGACTGTCGTTTCGCTAGGATGCTCGCTAAAACGCTCCTGTTTATTTTAAAATTCGCTAGAATGTTCATTACAAGTGAATGCTCAAGTCTATCAGCTGCTTATTGTTTCATTAGTCTTCATCTAGGTACTCTTATAGCCATCCCTCATTCATACTCAAAACAAAGCTTTCCTCACATGTTTCTTATTCCTCCGCATCAAATGCTTATACCATGGCAACCGATTGCCACACAACTTTTCAGTCACCGAAAAATGTAAATTAACAAGCATACAACCATTAGGTATCGTCGCATGACCATCCAGGTACTCCCGCGCTGTTCACCCACGGAGAGAGTCCGGTGTGGGACCCCGACCTGCAGAGCCTGTACTTTGTGGACGTCAAACAGAACAACGTGCATCGACTCGACTATGTCTCCGGGAAGATTTATACTAAGCATATAAGTAAGTTAAAAGTCAGCAAAATTCTAGTAACCTATCTTCTTGGGTCAGTCAACCGGCAATCACGAAATTAATGGAAGAGACTTGCAATTTTTCAGCAACTACCACACCAATGTGGTGTGCTAAGGATAACGAGACAGGGACTTTAATTTGTAAATAAAACAAGCACCTATCACAAAAATTATTCGGAGGTACGATTGTTCTTCGGAAACGCGTGTTCATCTATCCACCCCACTATAGCTATGTTTGTTTGGGTTGGATAGATGAACACGTTTCCGAGAATCAAGCCTAGGGTGGTTGTTTTGGGGTGGATTAATGGAATAACCGCAAGAAATGCCTCAGATCAGTCCGTCCTAGCAAGGACGGGAAACTCCTACATAGCAAAATTTTGAAGATCAGATGTCAGCATCAAAAAGAGATACCTACTGCTGTATTTAGTAGTACTTTATAATATATTCATATTATTTACTAGATCAGTCTCCATGATCGTATTATATCATCATTCCAGACTACGGCGAAGTGAACGTTGTAGCCTTGGTATCGGGCTCCCACCGGTTACTGATATCTGCTCGTTCGTCGCTGTACCTACTCGACTGGTCCATCGCAGGAGACGCGGCCATGCGTCTGGTGACCACAGTGGACATCGGCCTGCCTGACAACGTCATCAACGAAGGGAAACCTGACGCGGAAGGACGATTTTGGGCAGGTATAACTTTGCTGATAAATTGAAACTGTGATTCTTATTTCTCTTGGAGGGACCATTTACGGGGCATCTATTTTAGTTAGGATTTTTATTTTACTGAATCTGGAGTAGGTACATATAGTTGCCATTTTTGCTTTTATGCTTTTCTCCAAAAAACCCAGCAAAACGAAACTTCACTAAGGTTAATACCAAGGGTCAGCGCACATACAGACGCGACAGTGTGCCATACAATTTTATTTATCATACAGAACTAAAATGTCATTGTGAGAATTCGAGTAAATTCAGCTCCACGAATTTTAAACTCCACGGGTTGTATTCGAATTCTTTGAGCTGAACCTATCACGTACTCAATTAAACCTTCTCGATTTATCACATCCAAATGTCATTCAATATTAGGCTGCGTTTCCGCCTACAAGCAACTTGCTATGTTAATAAGATACAAGTTTAATTAGATTGCGGGGCACGATCTCGCGCTTGATCATCTTTGTACCTCGGTTACCCTCAATGTAATGTTACTTGCATGCGAGCTGGTTGCAGGTGGAAGCGTGGCCTCAGATAGGTACTCATAAGGGACTTTATATACAAAGCGGACAAGACGCTGACAAGGTGGCGTCATACATTTTCGCCGGCGCGCGCAGCCGCGCGCCCTGAGCGCTTTGTATATCAAGTATTATTATTATTTAAATTTTTTTTTAAAAATTACACTTCATAAAACGACAAGGTCTAAGGGACTTGCCTTAGACCTTGTCGTTTTATGAAGTGTAAAAGACCTTAGTGTGGTAGAGGTATACAACGTGTAACAGAATAAACGAAATACGTCTTAAGGGGTCATTGTACTCATCATTATGAACAACTTTCACTATGGGACCAACACTGAAATCGCAAAAAAAAATCGATTGCCCCATACATTTCTGTGAGCATAACTCGACAAAATGTACTGAACAGCTGATTTTTTTTTTCGCGATTTCGGGATTGGTCCCATCCCATAGTGAAAGTTGTTCATAATGATGAGTACTATGACCCCTTAAGAGGTATTGCGTTAATTCTGTTACACGTTGTATAAGCCCACTACAGTAAGTTCCACATCTTACGATCCGATCTTTGACTTGCCTAATACTAAGACTTCAGCTTGCTTTAAAGTCAAAAACCATTTCTTTTTTGCTAACAACTCTTTTTTTAACTCAACGGTATCCAACAACAGGAACAAAAGGCCCGCAAACAGGCGACGACGTGGTCCCGGACAAGGCGTCGTTCTACAGCGTGGAGCAGGAGTGCTTCACGCGGCCGCGCATCCAGCTGCGGCCGGTGTCCATCTCCAACGGCATAGCGTGGTCGCTCAACAATACGGTGCTGTACTACATCGACTCGGCCACGCAGAAGGTTGAGGCGTTCGACTTTGATTTGCAGAGAGGAGATTTGTGTATGTATTATAATTATAATAAAGCGGTGCGATAGGAACATTTATCGCACCGCTTTTAGACTCACACAGTGTATGATCAATTTGATTACACAGATGAGCGCCGTAGCAATATTGACGGGGGTCGAGTCGTCTGAAAATTTCCACGATAGCGGTGGCGTTTAAGGCGTGATGATAAAAAAATCAAGATCATAGGCCAAATAAAGATGGTCACCTAGCAATTGTCAAACTACATTCTACATAATCAGCTCTATTTTGCACATATAATTTTGCATGGCTTTGGTATAATATAATGGACTGCGCATTGATTCAACAACTAGAAGTGTGTTCAGCAATAAGGTTTGATTAGGTACATTATGACTGACTGTCATATGTATACCGTTCCGTTAAAAGTAAATGAGAATGACACTAATGAAGATGTTTTTTAATCTAAACCTGCCAAGCCAACATAACAAGATGTGAACACATAAATGTATAGGTATTGCTATTTTTAACTTACTGCAGTATACATTAGTTTATATTAGTGCAGATCTATTTCTAGAAACAACAATAAATGTTTATTTAATATAGTTATTTATTCTGACATATCATAAATAAAACTGAATGTTTTTTTGTTAACAGCTGGTCGCAGAACGGTGATAGACATACAGTCGCTGGGCTACGAAGATGCGATTCCTGACGGCATGACCATAGACAGCCACGGCAACCTGTGGGTAGCACTCATGTTCGGAAGCACTGTAAGTATACCTCATATTTGCCTAGATACTGTAACGTAAATTAATGCACCGAATTGCCAAGCCCGCGTTATTGTGATTGCTTGAATTAATCCTCAACAGCCAATTACTGTAGGTAGGTACAGTAGTTTTCGTGCGCTTAACAATTTTGCACATTTATTTTGCGTTCTTGAGTTTGGGGTACCTACTCGAGAAGAACTAGACCAAGGAGTTTATCAACTTATTTTGTCTTTTTTCCATAGATACTACACGTAGACCCCGACAAGCGGGAAGTAGTGTTCGGCTACAAGCTGCCAGTGTCCCGAGTGACGTCAGTGTGCTGGGGCGGACCCAACCTGGACGAGCTGTTCGTGATGACGTCACGCGACAAGCTGGAGAGCTCGGCGGAGCCGCTCGCCGGCGCCATCTTCACGATACGAGGCACCGGCAGCAGGGGCGTCGAGCCACATATGTTTCGATTCGATAACGCGGACTTTTACTGATCAAATTGTAATTTATATCTTGTTAAGGTTAAATAAAGTAGTATTTTTATTATAAGGTTTCTTTTGTATTAATTATCTCTGCTACTCGTTGTATACAGCCGAAATTTCGATAATAGTACATTACAATAGTACACTATTGCAAGTGGGGAAGTTTCTTATTGCAGCCCAGACGCAATGGACCCCAGAGCCGGAGCGAGGTCGGTATGGAACCGAGAAACTGACAAATGCCCACGTGACCTATCAAACGACACTTTTCAACACACTTAGTCGAAGAAATTAATGAAATTTAATGTAAACAAATTCATATTTAGTGATACATAATTGTGAAAAATTGATAGCGGGTTTTTTTCTTGTTCGCTGACGTCGTTTTTTGTGGGCTCGCATTGAGTGCTGCCCGGCCACCCGACTGGTGTGATAAATACAATTAATTGAAAAAACGGGGGTTGCGACTTCACCGCACTAGTGCGAAATTCATTGTGTGCCTAAAAATACAACTAAAAACCTTTTTGAAAACATCGTCATCCCTCGCCTCCTCCAGGTTCTACCGGCGACGGCTGTCGTCTGCCCGTCTCGCCTGCGGACGACCTCCACTTCTGCCTGTCCTTGGCGCCATTCGATCACCGCCTTACTCCACCTATCATCAGCCGCGCCTTGCCAGGTGTCCTGCCCAGCTCCGTTTGAGTTCCGTTATTCGTTTTGAATATACAACAGAAAAACATCTGTCATTGCTCGAAAAACCCGGTTATCACGCAAGTTTTTTGTCAGTAAATCAACTGCTTAATTACTTACCAAGCTATTACAAAATAATACATCCGAATGATTAGTCAATAAGAAGAACAAGTTTTTTGATTGGGTTGTATTCAATTTAAAGAAATGGTAATATGTCTCCCTATAGGTTTCACGTTTTCTTTGCGATAAGAAGTACACCGACGTTATTCGCTGGAAAGTTTTAATTATGTCATAATTGGCACTTGTAATGTTCGAATTTGGATGAAAACCATGTGGCCAAATCACGTGGTCCTAATATCTTATACCAATAAGTGTACTGTAGTTCAGGAGCCAAAAAAACTAATGATTTTTTAATTTATTTTTGGGTATTTTTTATTTTTTTTAATGATAGATTATTTATTTATTGAAACTATAACTATATACCTACACACACTTAAATAAAAGACTCAACTAAAACTAAAAGTAATCTAAAACATAGCGTCGAAAAATTCCTCCGCATCGCAGGCCACTGATAATGTACCCAAAAGGCTGGCAGCATTACCACGTTGTATGGCAATGCTTATCCTATGTCCGAGGTAAAAGCCAGCCCTAGGGTCACGCGAAGTGTCAACTATGCGTCTTGACAGATCTTTAAACAAGTAATGAGCACTCGGACCCCACGACCCGAGAGTTTCAACCCCAAACGGCTCGAAAATATAACTAACTACAAGGTTATTATATTTCCGCCGCTTGAGGTTCTCCGCAGCCGCAGCGGCAGCGCCAGCGCAGCACGAAGAGCTAGGAAGATGGGATGGCGCAAGAGTATCGACACAAGTAGCGTCCCACACTAATGACCTACCCATCTTCCATGGAAATAATGACATGCCGTCCGGTCTCTTGCCATCGTCGCGTGCCAGGCCATTTGGGTAATTGGGTCACATACATTACCGATGTAGAAACAATTCCTTTCTGCATAGAGGACTTTCAGGCTAATCTCCAACCAAGAATGATGTAACGTATTGTGAGTAGGTAATCAATATTATATTTTTACACGTGTATTTGTACGCTAATTATCACTAATTCTATGCTGCATGCTTATTTATTAAATCTATGAGTAAATTGGCTAAAAGTGGCACGAACCGCATCGGTGTTTGCAAATGTGACACACATTCTTACACCTGCAACCGAATAGTTAATATTACATACCATGTTCTTGTCACTGTGGTCTTTTGCTGCTATTTATAATTTATATTGTATCAAACCGGCTGCTTTATATGATGTAAGTGTTCCGCAATTAATAATTAGATATTTTTTAGGGTAAGTAGCTAATTATCCTTATAACTCGCTTTAGGTCTGACGCGGTTACTAAGGCGGGTTCAACTTCATTAGGGACGAAACAGCTTTTATATACGTTTGATATTTTGCACCCGCAAAACCTCACACTAGTGAGGCCTTGGGGCGACCAAATTATGACTAGTTTGATAGCACCAACCATCCGGACGGCATCGTGGTCGTTCAGCATATTAAAGATAGACCGAAGATCAGCTAGCGAAACCAAGTCTATTGCATCTGCCTATTGGTATGTACCAATTTAACTAACTAAATTAGCAACAATGTTTCCGTTCAGGTAAAATACATATCAGAGGACTTTAAGACATTCGAGTACACGGACCTAATGTTCAGTCACGGCGAAAGCCCGGTGTGGGAGCACGAGAGCGGCACGCTGTACTGGGTGGACGTGCTGCAGCAAGACGTGCACGCGCTGCACTACGCCAGCAAGCAGCACAGAGTTAAACACATTAGTAAGTATCTGACAGTGGGTATAAGTAGGAGCTCGTGCAAATGAAAACAATCGCAAAGATCGATCTTCGAGGTTAAGCAACGCTTGCCATCCACCATCAACTACATACTGAGATCTCTCTGCGTGTCTCGGAGGCTCATTTGAATGTTGGTCCCTGTAGTTATTTGTAGGTAGGTAATTGACAGCTGGGTAGTCAGAAGTCCGAAAGTTTGACAACCAGTCTTGCCACCATGCAGTAGCCGTTTATCTACTCATGCGGCAGTAGCGTCTTAGGTACCCAGTTAACAGGATATAAAAGCTGCATTGCAGACTAACCGAATGCAGCTGGCATTCGGTTAGTCTGGAACCGTGTCGGAGAAACAATCACCAAAAATTACCATTCAGTGGATCCCAAATGCCAGGAACTGATTACACCACATGTCCAAAAAGAGATCTCATTTTTTTTTAATGTTGCCCCACACTAGGAATTTCTCCTGTATCGTGGGTGCGTTTACAAACGTATAAACTCACATACACAAACAACCAGACCCGGAACAATTATCTGTAGGCCATACAAATATTTGTTCTGTGCGGAAATCGAACCCGCGACACGCAGTGCAGCAGTCAATCGCTCAACCACTGCGCCAACCGTGTCGTCAAAATGTCAATGGCCCACAGATGACATGTTTTGGTGTACAATAGTAGGTATATCTATACATATAATAAAACTGTAGAAGACATCAATTCTGTACATTGAATATAAACTAAAAAAAATACTCCGGGGGTGCTTTATACAAACAGTAGAAGCCAAAAATATTTATTTTTCTTTTTTTGTCTGTCTGTCTGTTTGTCTGTTGTTCGTCTTTCACGCAAAAACCACTGGACGGATTTTAATGAAACTTTTTTTGTTGTATAGCTATTAGTCTTCGCCAACATATAGGCTATAATTTATTTTGAAGATCTGAATACAAGACGTGGAACCTTAGCAGCCCGGCTAATCTATAAAAGATATTAATATACCGCTTTAGAAATAGTTGGTCAATATGATGAGTACTGTGTGTCGACATAAAAAAAATGAAGGTCTAGAGCACCTGATGTGGAACCCTTTCATGTAGCTAAGCTATCGGCTATTTTAATCAATTATCAACAGATCTCATAGTCCGTTGGTTTAAAGCCTGCCTCTCGAAAGACTGGGTGTGGGTTCGAATCCCACAAACTTTTGTAATTATTTTTGTATTATTTTTATCTTATTTATTTCCTTATTTTTTTATTCCTACCAAACCTAATATTTTCAAATATTGATAATATGTTATTGCTGTATTTTGCATATCTTTTTAGCAAGACAAGCAGAACCTATTTTCTGTTTATATGTATTCTGTATTTGTTTGCATCGCGTTAAAAAATACAAAACTAATGTAGATAACATTCACATAAACCTGATGGGATTGTGGCAATCTAGAAGAAATCAACTTATTATCTACATGCATAGTAAGTAGGGGTAAGTATCTTTAATGAAACTTGCAATGCCATCTGTTGAGCGAAACTGTACTTACCATCAACAGCACGAGAATTACACCAAAAAGTATTTTTTAGTTAAAGATTCTTTTGATACTTACCAGGCGTTACGCATTTGATGCAAAAAAAAAAAATTGCTCCACTGACTTTGTTTTCATTTTTTTTTACTTTTGATAGGAACGCGTTTGACCACTATCTCACCTGATGGCAAACGATGATGTGATCGAAGATGGAGCACGCTTGCCTATAAGTAACCTACTCACTCTTGATAAGACTCCCAGGCTGTAACTATCAGGAAACACGGACTCAGTCAGGGAATTCCACGCCATGTGTTCCAAAACGTTTTGTTCATGTGGGTGTGAGGTCCACCGTGTACCGATGGCGTACCGCCGGCGCCGTACGTCTTGTGGTTCGATGATGGAACGAGCTTGGCGGAATTAAACTATGCAATTCCGTCGCACACTCCCCAAAATGCAACCGATACAAAACCGACAGGCTAAAAACTCGGCTTCGATGCTCAAAACTTTGGAGCTTCGACTCGGTGAGCCTTTCACCTCTTGGATTTCTTTCCCAGGATCTCCCTCATTCCTAATTATTTTCTGTTTATTTTGAAACAAAACTGTTCAATTCCCAGTCAGCTGGTGATTCGTGGTGACCAGCCAAGGGCCAGAAATTACCAGTAGCGGGTTTCACACTCCAGAGCTTCAAGGGGAACTGTGGATCCCTAGGCAATGACGTCACAGAAGAACTCGCGAAGATAGGTTTCGAGATGGTAGTGCTGGACCCGTACCCGCTCCTCCTTCTTTCTTTCTTTCTCACAGTTTCGTGCATGAATTTGCCAGAGAACAACTGATTTTCATGACAACAAATAGTGAAAAAAGTGAAAAATGGCAATGACAAGTCTATAAACGTGACTAACTAAATGACTTCTCAGCTTAAGTAAAAATTACCTCCGTAATAATAGGGATTATTATTGCGGATCATTGCCCTTATTTTTTTTAACTTATGCACCACAGACAGCCCAATTTGCGGAGGTTGTTTCGACGCCGAGGAATCAGTGGGCTACGTCATCCTGGCCATGACTTTCCGACGTGAAAAAATCCTCGGAACGGTGAGGTGCAGGTTTCAAATCAAATCGTTTATTGCAATCCATAATGTACATATACAGGTGGTAAATATAGGTTTGTGAGTGCTAAGTGATTGAGCTGACTTTTATCTCAGATTATCACTCCCTTGCGGCTTGAGTATTGTCGGTCGTCTCTCCGCTCAACCTGTGAAGCACACTGGTGGCTTTTATACATTTGGACGGAGCTAGGCTTGCAAACTTAGCCAGGACAACGGAGTCTCTACTCTACTCTATCCGTTGTGGGTTTTTTTATGAATGGGAAAACATCAAATGACTTCTTCTGCTCTGGGTGGAGCGGAAGAGAGTGTCAAACTCTTACTGACTAAAACACATACGTATTCCTCCTTATGCCTTTAACGTTCTAGGGCCGTGGTGACTTTTTGAACAAATTCCGCAACAGTAGTTATTGTTTGGACAGTGAGCCAACCTACGCTCGCCATCTGCGGGCCCGCGCTTAGGGTGGCTGGGACACCCGACGCAACGCCCGGGTTGTGTTTTTTTGTTGCGGCGGCTGAGGGGGTCTACTCTCTTAAGCCCGAAGTCTGTAGTTTCGGCCTTAGTGTTGGGCGTTTTCTACTCCGTATCACCTACGGACTTACGATTAGCCCCGAACTAGGAATAACTGTCATTCATCTTATATTCTTCTCCGGACCATGGAGTAAACCAGGACGCCGCAGCCGATCGCCTCGACGAGGACACGGTGATGCTCCGCCCAAGCAGGGCAGACCTCCACCGTATACTCCACCATGTCCTCTGCGGAGACTTATCTTCTGATAAGGTTAAGGTTTCGGCATGACCATTAATCATACTCAGAGACAAACTATTAGTCGTGTTGGTGTGGATCTGCGGTAGTCCTGTATCTCGCACGGTCAGGCTGTATGTCGCTTTGTCGCAAGTAAGCAGCGCGCAAAGCCTGTTTATACGTACTGATGAATATCACATAACAAGTAATATTGTTTACGAAGAAATTTTTTAAGTGTTAATATTCGTTCGTTCTTCGTAATTTTGTAAGTCATGTCATAATCATGATGAGTACCTACATACATTTAGTGAGTTTGTGTACTTAATATCTTCCTAAATACGAAATGCACGCGCGAACGAAGTCGCGGGCACAGCTAGTTCTAAATATATAAAATACTCCCTTACAGGTTACGGTGAAGTGAACATAGTTATACCCATACAGAACAGCAGTCGTGTGTTAGTTGGCGTCAGGAATGCGCTGTACCTGTTGGACTGGTCGAAACCCGGCGACTCCGCGCTCAGGTTCGTGGCAGCATTCGACCAAGGCCGGCCCGATAACATACTAAATGAAGGGAAGGCGGACGCGCTGGGCAGATTTTGGGGAGGTAATATTAACTAGCTAGTAACTGCTTTGACGCCGAAGAATCAGCCGCCCACGTCATCCTGAAATGCGAGGCCGTGGCTACCCAACGTGAACAAAACACATCCTCTGAACGGTGAGGTCGCTCCGCGAAGCATGTGAAGCTCCCAGATAACTTCTGTGCTTCTAGGCGGAGCTAGGCTGGCTAACTTAGCCAGGTCACCTACGCACAACGGACCGAATGGGAGTCTTAAGTGGGGAAAATGGAGCCCCTAATCTACTCTACTAGTAACGTCGTTCACTAGGTACCCGTTTTCTTAATTAAGATTCAATTTCATACTGTTACAGTAGGAAACATGTAGGTATAGCTACATAAATGGATGCTAAATCACAGAAATAGATATAAGAAAAGTACCTACAGAAAACTGCACATCATTGGTACAAGTTTCTCTAAGAATATCAGCCTTATTGGTACGGCATAAAGACGCTGTCAATGTCAAATTATAACCACTGATTGGCACTGTGCAGTTGACTGTACGTCGCAGGTAGGTACTAAAGCTCTTAGGTACTTGATATACAAAGCGCAAGTTTGGCGGCTCGCCCGCGAGGCTTCGTACCTATATTTCGTTCCTTTGACGACCTTCAATTGATTCTTCTTCTTAGATTTTTTCGTTCTTTTGATTTCATCTTGTCAGCGCCCTGACGACGCGCCCTGTCCGCTTTGTATATCAAGTCCCTTAATGCTTAAAGGATCTAGTACCTACTGACCTTCATAAATCTGTATCTTCATATCAAATCTATAAAAATGTATTTTCTTTATGTCCTCATCAAGGCACAAAAGGTCGTCAGCATGGCAACGAGGTAATGCACGACGAGGGCGCCCTATACAGCCTGGAACCTCCTCACTTTGTGCCACAAATCCAGCTGAAACCGGTGTCCATTTCCAACGGACTAGCGTGGTCTCTCAATAACACCGTATTGTACTACATAGACTCGCTGGCGAGGAAAATTGAAGCGTTCGACTTTGATTTGGAGAGCGCACATATAAGTATGACTTCATTAATTCCTGAATGTCCTGTCTAGGCTTTTTATTAAATGGCTAAAGAGTGGCTCTTGCAGATCTTTGGTAGTCAGAAGCTCGATAACCTGACAATCAGTCATCCGTTAAGCCTAGAAATTTGCCCCAACATATTTAGAAAAAGACTAGGCAGATTCATTGTTTAGTCGGAGAAGAATACCTACATTTTTTTATTTATTTATTTAGTCTATACTTAGGTACTGTCCCACTGCTGGGCATAGGCCTCCCCCAAGTCCTTCCAAGAATTCTTTTCACGCGCCAACTCGTACCAGCCCCCATCGTGTCCAGGTCGTCTCGCCTCCTCCTTCTGGGCCTGCCTCGGTGGCGCCGTCCATCTTCGGGCACCCATTGTGTGGAGACTTTTGCCCAACGGTCACAGTGCATGCGGCAAACGTGACCCGCCCAATCCCATTTGAGCCTGGCAGCTCTTACCTACATCCATTATTCTCGTTTTGGAATTACTCACAAAAAAATGCTTATGCTCCGCATTCCTCAGCTTCAATTTACAGGCAGCCTCAGATTATTCTTTGTCATAATTAAGGCTTCCTACGTGTTATTTCTACGTCCATGGTAATTTCTCTTACTTCTTAAAGGCAAACGTCGCACAATCCTGGATATAGACGAGTACTGGGATGACGATGTTATAGCAGATGGAATGACGATTGACGAAGAAGGATTCATCTGGATCGCTCTCATGTTTCACGGCTGCGTAAGTAATGTCTGCCAAGAATTTTGAATATTTCCTTTTAGGTACGGCAGCAGGCAGCGGAATAATTTTGTCCCTCGTCTTCGCTTAGACCTTTCCTCCAAGGCTTTTCTGGGATAAAAAAAGCTTTTCACTCGGCGATGGTGGAGCTTCCTATCAGAGATTTTTTAACATAGTCTCGCGTTTGACCGCTATGCAGATACATACTGAAAACAGTAGGCAACGTCGCAAATATGACGATATGGTTGGCGTGTTGCGGGTTCGATTCCCGCAAGGAACAAATACTTGTAGGGCCTACAGATAGTTGTCCTGGCTGTTTGTGTATGTGAGTTTGTATGTTTGTAAACGCACAAACGATACAGGAGAAATTCCTAGTGTGGAGCAACGTTTATTAAAAAAAAAATAGCAGTCACGAGTCACATCCAAAACAGCGAAATATTTGCCAGCTATTTTCAACGTGCCAACTTTCTGACTGCACCCTCTTACGTTTCATTTTTTCCACAGATAGTCCGCATAAACCCTGACACACGCCGTATAGTGGAACGTTACAAGTTACCTGTGACTCTGACAACTTCCTTGACCTGGGGTGGGCCAGAGTTAGACAAATTGATTGTCACTACGTCGCGAAGGAATATGAAAGCTGGCCAACTGAGCGAGCAACCACTTGCCGGCGCCATCTTTGTACTACGCAATATGGGAACGAAGGGGGTTCCGACAAATAAATTCGTTTTTCATAATGCTGATGATTATTAGTCAGTGTTTGAAAGTTAGAAAAGAAGTTGAAGTGATCATTTTTTTTGCGTTGGTTTGTAGTGTATGACGTTACGCCGTGTCGTGATAAAATAGGGTTGGGTGTTGGCTTTAAGGGTGCGCTAGTCAGTCATTGTTTCATTCCAAACGTAGTATGGCGATAACGCGTTCAGAAAAAAGTCACATTTATTTATCTCGGTATTATCTACGGCATTTTCTTGTATGCCAAACAAAAAAGAAAAAAAATTATGTGCAAGCTATTTGTGTCGAAACTTCTAAATTTTAACACATCATACATAATATAAGGGGTACGAAAATGGCAAAATATTGACCACACAGAGATAGATTATTTCTTAAAAAAAAGTATTTAAAATATTTTAAACAGATACATTCAGCACATTCAACACTACTTACTTACTACCAAATCTCTTTCAATATTTTTATTTAATCATCTTAAATGATAAGGAACTAAATTTGTGTGCGCACTAGCTTCGTATTGCTCATGTGATGAGCGTTTATCCCATCCAACATCATTTATAAATGATGTTGGATGAGATAGCATGCATTTAACCGCACCCGTCAACGAGTTCAGCCGTTTGACTAGCGCACCCTTAAGCATCAACCTTACTTTTTAGAACTTTATTTGTTTGTTGAACAAAAGTTTGTTCTTTTTTATCAAAATAAATATTTCAAAAAAATACGCCTTTACCTTGTATTACGTAGAGTGAAACAAAGATATAATTATTAATGAAATAATTTATTAGAGCACATGAATACAACCAGAGTAATGTAACAAGAGACTGTATAACATTTTAGACTCTATCAATAAATAACACCTAAACAACATAACGGCACATGACAACAGCGAGGAGTGACTAGAATCCGTGAGTTCTGTGTCCACATGCCAACGACGTGGGAACATTACTGCTTCTATCATTTAACAAGATTCATTTTCAAAATACTTGAATTTCAAAACGTTTAAGTTAGCGAAAATTTTAATTCGATTTATCATTATATAGTAAAAATTTTAAATCATCGAAAAATTTTGAGATTTCCACCGAAATTATGTAAAGATGCGACTTTTTACAACGCTACTTATCTTCTAACAAATAGAACAATTGCATGATGTGTTACAATAACTTTGTTTAGGCACATTTTTTCTCATATTATACAAAGAATATTGTAATTAATGAACGGTAAAAAGCTCTATTAAACTGACTTATACTTTACATATTAACTTATGTATAACCCATACGCACATATATATACTTATACACACTCATGTGTGTATAATTTGAAATTGCTTAAAGTCCTCATCACAGAGGTATCAAAAGTTTTAATAAGTAGTAAGCTAGATAACAGATGTAGAAGAACAAAACTACTTGTTTGCGTTCTCATTAAAAAAATAAACTTGGTATTACTCCGTTTCCCTTTATACTTACATCCTTTATTATAATAGTAGGTATGCGTCTACAAAACTACATTGGTGGAATATTATTGTTATAACTTATTTTCTGGCTAAAAATATACATTTTAATAGGTTCGCATATGAGTTGCTGATTTTTCAATAGTCAGATAGGTATATGTATTATGACCTGAAGAAACTTCTTCAGGTCATGATACAAACCGCCATTTTTATTCTTTTGGTAAAAGTTTTCTCTATTGAAAAATCATCCGTTATTCCTCTTCTTAAGCTAACGACAAACAATTCCGCTCCCATACTCCGTAAATATAACACTCCAACTCCATAGAGTAATTGACACTAAACCAATGACCCTCTATACAAGATGTAGATCAACTCTATATTCTCTATGAACGGATACGTACAGCACATTCTCACACATAATGTAAACTATCATCTATTCGATATAAGAGCACTGGCAGTGGTGTGGCTGTCCAAATACTACTAGTTACAATAATTACTTTTCTTTATTATTTTAATTTAAAATGGGGCTCGCGGGGAACATTTCTCAGAAATCTACTGGCATCCAATGGCTTTGTTCATATTAGCATCGACTATTTAGCCTCTAGAAAACGCATAACAGGCGATGGATTTCTGTCATCACACCTAACTACAAAATCTGATGTTATGAAACCATTTTAGAAAGAGACGCCATTAAGCATAGTTGCGTCTATGACGAAAGTCTGAAACGTGGTCGCACACTGTGAGCTTAAACTAACTCAAAGTGCAATGGAGAGGGCTATGCTCGGAGTTGCCTTGCGTGATGAAGTCAGAAATGAAGACATCCATAGGAAAACCAAGGTTACCAACATAACCCAAAGATTCGATAAAGTTATTAGTTGTCATAGCGCATTGCTCGCAAAACATCGTCCATGGGGCTGAAAGGTTCGGAAAGGTGATCGCGTGCCGGAAATTAGATAACTATGCACTGCATACGAGATGCTCAGGACTGGTCGCTGTGCGACACTTGGGGGAGGCCTATGTCCAGCAGTGGGCGACTTTTGGCTGAAATGATGATACATAGTCTCTGCGTCATCATCATTTCTGTCTTTTCCTGTCAATCTATCAGCAGGGCCAATAAAAATGCATAATCTCTAAATTATACCTTGACTAGTTGACAAAATAAATTTGGATGTAAATCCTAGGTTATGCCCGCGACTTCGTACACGCATATCAAGTCTGAAAATTACTATACGACCTATTCTCATACCTACCATATATAAAATAACAAAATCGATTTTTATATATAAAGATGAAGTCCAGATGCTAAATAGTCGATTAGATTTAACTTCTATTTCAAACTTTACTTACACTATTTCTATGTGACTTTTTGCTAGCATCTTACTGTATCGAGCCCCATTTTTTTTCGTTTTGTGTAGTTTAAAATTCAGCAACCCAGTGAACACACCGAAATCTTACGCGATAACTTTTATATTATAATATAACCTACTTTATATCGATATTGATGTTTTCCGTATTTGTGCTTATATTATGACCTCTACACTTCGCATATATTGCTAGGATAAGAATACCTACACCGGTATCCAGGTAATAGGTATATGTATTTTATATTTGGCTAGCTATCATTTAACGTAATAATAGTGTCTAATGTTTAAATTCTAATATTGATAATATTCCGTCACAGAAATTCCTCATTATTATTATTTAAGTAGATAATTAATAACCATAAAGCAATAAAATATTTAACAGATTAAACTTAATTATTATGAGCAAACTTTAGGACGTCGTTACTTTTAACATATTATATTTTCTGCAAATAATAACATCGCACAAGTAGGTAACACATTGTATGCTAAACATTAATTTAACAATTAACAAATAATTTTATTAGTCTCACTCTGAGCTCATTTCAACTCGTGTTTATTTGAAAAAGAATGCGTATTAAAATAATTATTTCACAAACAACTATTTCAATGTGCATATTGATTAAATCATGTTCTTACATTCATAACATTTTTCTATATATTATCTACATATATTTTTACCTCTCTGATTGAAATCCGACAAAAATTCTTCCCTAATCACGACGAAAAATATTTTAAATACACAGATTTATAATTTGAGAAAATATCACAAATATATCTAGCTCTAATGAAACTATTCCCTTAGATATCCCGCATAGAGAGAGCTGTAAATAATCACTAACAATAATATCACCGTAACCTTAACTGTTGAATGAAACTAGGCTTACTCATTCTCCCTCTCTTGGCATTACTTCTTGATAAGATATAGAATCCTATTCTAAAAGTTTATATTCGTAAGTTTCAATTTTGGACAAGCACGACAACAGACAAGATATTGGTCGATCTAAACCGAATTTAGAGTAGGTGCTTCCAAGAAACTAATTGCTTGCTTGCTGCAAATTAAATATCGCCTATTAATCAAGGCGAAAAATCATTGGTACACTCACGGACCACAAATAAGACTAGTTTCATATCAAAGTATAACTAGTATAATTGTTGCATGTCACGAGCACGCGTCAATGCATATAATATGGACTTTATGTCAATGCACATAAAAGCTATTAGACGCGCGCTCCCAATAAGCAACCTCTTTGCAAGTATAATGCTACCTTCATATTCAAATCACCGGCACAGTCGCCGTGGGCTCCTTTCAAAGGCTGCCTGATCCAACTCCTTGACATCATGTCTTGTTGTCTATACCCTGGGCGCGACGAGTCCGCTCATCATGTCAAACGTGTTGCCATCGGGTGCCACAGTGACGTCACCGTTTGCTGTGCCCACAACGAGCCATCCAGCTTCGTCCAGTCCTTTTATTGTACCGTCCACGGGAGTGACATCTATCTCGCTTTTTACGCGTATGGATTCCCCACTGGAAAAGAAAAGAGTTTATAATAACAATTGTATAAGTGGTCACTTGGAGATTGAGGTACCTATATGTAAATAATAAATTTTATTTAGTTTAATGGATATTTGAAACGTGGGTAAAGGGTGCTAAAAAGTGGTTTTACTAACAAAAATTATGGATCACTGTTGTTCGAGATAAATAAATTTAATAAAACACTCACGTATGCAACCAATACTGATAATACTGCTCGAGGAAGGCGTCGATCCCGCCGTCCGTGCTCATGTACTCGAGGATGCGCTCGAGCTGCGAGCAGTAGCGCGCGAGGAAGCGCTCTATCGTCATGAGCGCGAGGGAAGTGCCTTGAATACTAACTAGTGAAACACTCACGTATGCAACCAATACTGATAATACTGCTCGAGGAAGGCGTCGATCCCGCCGTCCGTGCTCATGTACTCGAGGATGCGCTCGAGCTGCGAGCAGTAGCGCGCGAGGAAGCGCTCTATCGTCATGAGCGCGAGGGAAGTGCCTTGAATACTAACTAGTGAAACACTCACGTATGCAACCAATACTGATAATACTGCTCGAGGAAGGCGTCGATCCCGCCGTCCGTGCTCATGTACTCGAGGATGCGCTCGAGCTGCGAGCAGTAGCGCGCGAGGAAGCGCTCTATCGTCATGAGCGCGAGGGAAGTGCCTTGAATACTAACTAGTGAAACACTCACGTATGCAACCAATACTGATAATACTGCTCGAGGAAGGCGTCGATCCCGCCGTCCGTGCTCATGTACTCGAGGATGCGCTCGAGCTGCGAGCAGTAGCGCGCGAGGAAGCGCTCTATCGTCATGAGCGCGAGGGAAGTGCCTTGAATACTAACTAGTGAAACACTCACGTATGCAACCAATACTGATAATACTGCTCGAGGAAGGCGTCGATCCCGCCGTCCGTGCTCATGTACTCGAGGATGCGCTCGAGCTGCGAGCAGTAGCGCGCGAGGAAGCGCTCTATCGTCATGAGCGCGAGGGAAGTGCCTTGAATACTAACTAGTGAAACACTCACGTATGCAACCAATACTGATAATACTGCTCGAGGAAGGCGTCGATCCCGCCGTCCGTGCTCATGTACTCGAGGATGCGCTCGAGCTGCGAGCAGTAGCGCGCGAGGAAGCGCTCTATCGTCATGAGCGCGAGGGAAGTGCCTTGAATACTAACTAGTGAAACACTCACGTATGCAACCAATACTGATAATACTGCTCGAGGAAGGCGTCGATCCCGCCGTCCGTGCTCATGTACTCGAGGATGCGCTCGAGCTGCGAGCAGTAGCGCGCGAGGAAGCGCTCTATCGTCATGAGCGCGAGGGAAGTGCCTTGAATACTAACTAGTGAAACACTCACGTATGCAACCAATACTGATAATACTGCTCGAGGAAGGCGTCGATCCCGCCGTCCGTGCTCATGTACTCGAGGATGCGCTCGAGCTGCGAGCAGTAGCGCGCGAGGAAGCGCTCTATCGTCATGAGCGCGAGGGAAGTGCCTTGAATACTAACTAGTGAAACACTCACGTATGCAACCAATACTGATAATACTGCTCGAGGAAGGCGTCGATCCCGCCGTCCGTGCTCATGTACTCGAGGATGCGCTCGAGCTGCGAGCAGTAGCGCGTGAGGAAGCGCTCTATCGTCATGAGCGCGAGGGAAGTGCCTTGAATACTAACTAGTGAAACACTCACGTATGCAACCAATACTGATAATACTGCTCGAGGAAGGCGTCGATCCCGCCGTCCGTGCTCATGTACTCGAGGATGCGCTCGAGCTGCGAGCAGTAGCGCGCGAGGAAGCGCTCTATCGTCATGAGCGCGAGGGAAGTGCCTTGAATACTAACTAGTGAAACACTCACGTATGCAACCAATACTGATAATACTGCTCGAGGAAGGCGTCGATCCCGCCGTCCGTGCTCATGTACTCGAGGATGCGCTCGAGCTGCGAGCAGTAGCGCGCGAGGAAGCGCTCTATCGTCATGAGCGCGAGGGAAGTGCCGTGCGTCTTGTTGTGCTCTGTGATGATGTCGTTCAGGCACACTGTCGGCACGCTGTTCGATATGTTTACACCCGTACCTGGGGATTACATGATTATTTGGAATTTAATTTCTAAGTTTGTTGCACTACTTTTTCCTAGCGTTGCAATGGGTATGGTTCATACAAGCATTCGTCTTTTGTAAGTTCGATGATCAGAACGTGCTGTTACACAGTTTAATTTGAATAAAGGATTGTGAAACCATTTGCTACGAGTTTGGCCTTTATTTCACTCACCCTGGGACTAGATGATTATTTTATGCCAGAAATAGATTTGATGCATTCAACGCTATGGGATGTTCTGTTATTGATGTTTAAATTCAAATCAAGATTTCATACTCATAGCATATCTTTTGTGTAAGTTATTAGAAGCTTACCAATATTAACGTAGACTTCATCGCCGATACAGTTCGCAGTGGTGATGGTGCCTCCAATCTTAACTTCGCGGCCGAAGTAAATGTCGTTAGGCCACTTTATCCTGTCAATTAAACGATAAGATAAGAAAAAGGATTTAATTTTTCAATAGTGACATATTATGTATCTTAGATATGTTACCTAATATCCAAGTGTTCGTAGGCGGGTTGTGATCGTATAGCCCGCACAGCAGCTAATGCGGCGGCGTGCTGTACCAGCGGGAGAGACGGCGATATTTTCAGCCACACCTGTCATACAATATGACTGTTAACTTAATTTCTGGACTGTCTCATGGACATGCTTCGATCAACAATACAACTAGATAACGGGTCACGTACAAAATCAAAGCTAAATTCTGTCCGCGTGAGTACCTACTATAGCTTTTGTTTATTAGCGATCTGAGAAAATAGTTTTATAACAGTTTTTAGTTCAACCGAATTACAACCTTGGCACCTAGTAATAAAGTCACAAATCTTCAATATTATCTTATACTTACGATTATTTATCACAAATAACGAGCAAAGCCATCTGTCACTTAGATATTGACAGTCATAGGTTAAATAAATAACATTTAGTGTGAAATCCACCTTAGATGGCAACAAATAAAGTACATTTTTCCCATTATTGCCTTGCGACCTACATCATTTTTTTAAAATATTACAATGCAAATCAACTCTATGCAACTACTGTTCTGTTACACACAAGTTTGCGCGTGTATTGGCCAAACATTTGTGGCGCTGGTTTTAAATCGGTAATTTTTTTCAAATTTGATATTATTTGTTTGTTTAAAGCTTAAATTATAACTTATTCTATATATGTAATTACCGAAAATAAGACACTCCGGCCGTTAAATTGCTTATTTATGCAACTTTTGATAACACATTGTGGCATTGTGAAACGCGTTTACAATGGATGTTTTTCAAGCAAACTTAACAAAAGAAGAAGCTCACATCTCAAGTGAGCTGTTATTTGCCGAGTCGTTATTTTGGCGCCGACCATATCTAATAGTAATTGTTGATCGAAGTGGACATGACAAGGAGTGCCGATGGGAAGATGCAAATACAGAAAATATAAAAATTTTGTGGATAAAAAAAGTATAAAAAGAGCCACTGCAACGTCTTTATCTTAGTTAATATTGATTTTAACAATAATTACGAATTAAAATAACGTGAAAGTATAAGTTTAAGAACAATAATCAGCGTCTAGTGACGTCACTACTTTTATGACAACGAAAAGACGACCTTATTTCTTTGAGTTAAGACAGGTCATGACCAGTAACAGACAAAAACGTCATCGTCATCGTCGATTTCACGCAAGAATTTAAACAGTCAGTTTAAAAACCGCAATTTTGGCAATAAATTATATCGTTTTAAAAGGTCCGAAAAGCTGCAAAAAAATCGGCAAAAGTGAGTGAGGAGGCAGTTAACGGTCGGCTCAACTGTGTTATCCATACCTAACTACAAATCGGTGAAGGGTAGTGAGGGAATCGTGTCATTGTAGACGATCGACCTTCATAAAAGAGCTTTATCATTATCAGATCTACACCCATGTAGAGATGAAGCGTATATACTAGAACAGATCCAGGGATTAGGTATTTAACGAGACTAGGCTGCACCTATTCTAACTTTTACAATACTTGATCCACCTAGTCTCACTGTGCCTACGCAGTGCACGGCACCCGCGGCCCGCGCGAATCTAAGTACCGACTGTACTGGACTATGCTGTTATCTCGCTTCACCGCGCGTCATAGCAGCATAGTCCTAGCTCATCCATGTTTGCCAAAATCATTCGTGAGTCAGTCACTTGAATTTGAACCTTAATTCAAAAGACATAAAAGTAACGCGATGCGCACTCGTATCTACATAGATCATACGTGTGCCAGTCGTTTGAATTTGAACCATATCTCAATGGCATAAAAGTTAGGCGACGCGCACCGTGTTGTGGAAGAATATATTCTGTCCTTTTTTAACTACACTATTCCGCAGTCTTTCCAATACTCGAGATCGAGACTAGTCGGGACTAGGCACTAGGCAGACTTTATAGAATAGGTAGAATAGATACTTTGACAATACTCGATGCGAATGAAGACTATATGATGCAGTCGAGTATCAAGTACGGACTCGTGCGAACGTGATCTCGATTGACGTATGATACACTCCTAAGTCACGTAGGTATAGTGGTCAGTTTCTTTACTTCGATACCCTCTATGTAGTATGTATTTTCTAACCCTTTTTCGTTACGAGTAAACTGGATGTAATGACGCTTACTATAGACTAGAGATTTCAAAGCATCTTGTTTTGTTTACATCAGTCCACAAGTCTGTTGATGTTTTTTTGTAACATATTGGAGTCCAAGTTAGTGCGAATTGGTTTTATTATCTTTAACCCATCAGCAAAGAAAATAATAACGGGAGTGTTTGAAACACTCGGTGATGTGTATATGTGATGATTGTATATGTATAGTTACGTGATTTAAAAAAAAAAACAAAACAAAAAGCAATTATTGTAAATTACATGATTCAAAAAAAAAAAAAACAAAGAAAAAGGAAAACAAAAAATATTAAGTACTCTGAAAAATGAATTGAAATCTTTTAAATACGCCAACAATCTTCAATGTAAATAAATCTATACGTTGACAGTCCTAAGCCTGTGTAAAGTATGAAGGGAAGATTACAATTCATTACTGCGTACGTACGTACTACACGTATCGTTGTTACGCAAAGACTAAGCATCTATAAAGTATGCGTATTTCATGGACTAGGTGGACTAGGACTAGGACTAGGTATTTGGATCGAGTATTTGTACGGACTTGGACTAGGTGCATCTAGTCCAAGATTTGCCTAGTACGACCCATCTCTACACCCATGCTATAAATCATCTATAAAGTTTCTGAAACAGTTAGCTTATTGCTAATACTAAAACAACCAGTGTCATACTAACCGTAATATCATCCAAGCGAGTGTTATAATGTTGTACTAAACATTATGCAACTCCTTTGCTCTTTCGATCCGACAACTTAGCTTGACACCTGACGCTCATTGCTACGGACATTTCTTTGCAAATATTGTCAGTTGTTAATTGTGGTATTAAGGTGGATGGATGAATGCTCTCACTGCCATTTTGTCGCTAGATGGCGACACATCCACAATTTCGAATATTTTCAATTTTTACACCTAACATAGAAATTTTTAATAGACAACTTTATTATACGCGAAACCTAGGTCATTAACTTGATTCTTTTAGATAATCACCGTGCTTGTTAACTGGTATCATACAAAGATTAGAACAGAATAAAGATTTAGCCGCATGAATTTACTCTTTACACACACATGCAAAGTAAATAGTGGTAACTTTCGAATTTCGACACCACTAGATGTCGTTTTATTCAAACATGTGTGGAAATTATTATTATTCTTTTGAACAATCTCAGGACCATGGGGTCCCGGTCCTTTGGTAGGCGCACGAGGGACCGAAACCAACTCGCAGAGGCCCCGTTAGACTTTTTAATGGAATGAGACACCAGCCGACGATTATCCCTGTATGCACTATAAATGTATACCCAGGATAATACCCGGTTGGTGCTGGACTATTGCAGAATGTGGAAACAAAAACTAAAAGGCTATGGGTTTGGGTGGTTTAATGGACTGATTACCTATACTATAAGAAAACTATTGACCCCTGCCTGACCACTAATAATGTACACGGCTTTAAATGGCAGGGGTGACTTGTTATTAATACTATGTTCAGAGGACCAAATTATTTATAAGATGATACTATATATTACTAGAGGTTAAATTGTTATGTTCCAATCTATTTCTTATTAATATAATTATTGATCTATGCATACTTTTGTTTCTAGGCTCGATATCCGAAACCTTTTCACCATAACAAATTATTCAGATAAATTATTTTGGGTAATAAAGGTATATTATACCTATATAGGTTGTTGTAATGTGACTGAACCTAAATAGTACCTAACGTGTAAATAAATTGTGACGTGTAAATGTTACCAACTTCGGCATCATAGCGTTGATAAATTCCTCATCCCGGTTAACTTCTATGACAGTCAATGGTTGGGTGACAGATATAAAGCAAATGAAGTAACACTTATTCATTTCGTTAATTGGTAAACTTCTTAAATGGCAAGACCAATTATCTTGACGGACTTTTGGTGCTAATAATACTAAAATGTGCAATTGTTATGAAAAATCAAAGTGGTTTGTCTGTGTATTCACTTATCTTGCTGGTTTCACATGAATTAAATATGATTCAATCAATAGATGTAAGTAGTCCTAACCTACGTTTCACCATTGCGTAGGTAGCTAGGAAAAAAATAGGTAAGTTTGCCTATGCTGATCGCCTGATTTAGGTATACCCTAAGTATACATGAATTTCTATTCTCTGATTTTATTCAACCCAAACTAGCGATGGTCGTTGAATGAACGAACTAGTTAATTCGACCGTCGACGTACTGTGAACGAATCGACGGTTCACCGATAAACGATGGACTAGTCGAATCCGTAGACGCCTCAGACGGTTAAACTGAAACTCGCAACTCGCTTGCGCGACGCGACGCGACGGCGAGACGGGCGAGACGAGAACGAGAACGTAGACTGGTACATACAAATTCAATCGTCCGTTGAAATTTGTTGAAAGTTGCAAACAAATTTGAATTCTAAATCTATAAACAGGGAGTTGATATTTGTTTGTTGTACGGGTCGAATGAAATTATGGTTGTGCTATGTGAAGAAAAGGATGCCTATTGATGGATGTTTGGTAGTTTCGCGAGTGCGAAAGAGAAAGGCGATGGACAGGTCGAACTATGCGAGACAAACCAGTTTTTACTTGTTTGTTATTACTTACGTAGTTCAACTTGTTTTGATTTTAAAATTCATTGCGTGCGTGACTAATCGCGCTCCGCGCTGAAGGTTCCTTCCGTTCTACCGTTTTCGAATGTTTGCGAATTCAACGATTAACTGGTTTTGTATATATTTAATTAAAGTATATAAAATCAGTTGATCTTCTAAATACGCCAGAATAGTGAATAAAACTTTATTAGTAATTAACTCTATTCAGTATTCAGCCAGTCTTAGGACTGGCTGAATACTGAATAGAGTTAATCATACATACATACTTCATACTTTTCCAGGCTTAGGCCTGGAAAAGTATGAAGGGAAGTTCAAATTAATAGGTACATAAAGCACGCGGGAGCCTAGTCTAAAGTCAACCGCCTACGTCGCCGTCGACGCCGTAGATTTCGTTGTAAAGTTTACCAAGTTAACGCGTAAACTAGTCGACGAATTCAACTAGTTGATCGACTAGTCGATGAACGAAATTGGACGGTCTAGTTTCGTTGACGCCAAATACGTCGACGACCCATCCCTAACCCAAACCAATGAATTAGTAGGTACTTAACCGTGTCAGAAAATGTATTATCAGTTCCTACTTACATACAGTAGAAATATTTTTAAATCTTTAGGTGCTATTTATTTAAAGTAGATAATACAATAATTACATAAATATTGTATCTGTGTGAATCAAAGGCAGATCGCAGATAATTTTTTTCACCTTCTAGCGTTATTTCTCATCCCTAATAAAAAACCTTTTGTCAATCATAAAATGTAAAATCCGCGGGCAAACCCGCGCACCGGCGCCAACTTGTTAGAAACACCATTTTGACATACAATCACGCATGGAATGGAATGACTGGAGCAATTTGGCAACATCGCGGGGTGCGTCTTGAATGGCAACGTCGCATCGCCGCGTCCGTCACTCGATGGTAACCTTGGCGGTTGTTCGAATTTTCGAACAGCGCCATCTACTATAAATGTTTACCGAACGTAAACTCCTGAAAAATGTATAGCGAGGTCTGTAGGCATCCACCTTAAATCTACTTTCATGCAGTCCACTAGTTGAACTATAAAGTACATATTGAACCTATATAATAGTCGTACGGTGTACCTGCAGCGACATGGCGGCCTGCCCGGGCGGCGTGATCCACACGTTGCCCCCGCGCCCCCTGCCGGCCGCCTGCCTGCGCGCCACGGAGCCCACTCCGTGCGCTAGCGGGGCGCTGGTCACGTGCATGGTGGACGCCATCACGTCCGAGTACACTACCAGGCGCCCCAGACTTGTCGATGTTAGGTTCTGAAGCAAAACAAATATTTGTTGTAAAAATTATACAGGACTAGCTGCCGCCCGCGGCTCCACCCGCGTGAATGTCGATAATCCTATGTGTTATTCCAGACTATAATCTACCTCTGTGTCATTACAACAAGACCCATTCAGTAGTTTTTGAGTGAAGTGAAAGAGTAAAAAACACAATCCATCCTCACAAACTTTCGCATTTATAATATTAGTAGGATTAGTAGCATTCATGAAGGAGAAATTATGAAGACTGGCCCGGGCGGCTGCAGCGGCTCCTCGCCGCGCAGGCACCACTGTGTCATGTACTAACATACTCACATCGAAGTACTCCAGGGTAGAGAAGTGCTCGGGGCACTCGTACACGTGCACGGGCAGGAAGGCGGGCCCGGGCGGCTGCAGCGGCTCCTCGCCGCGCAGGCACCACTGTGTCATGTACTAACATACTCACATCGAAGTACTCCAGGGTAGAGAAGTGCTCGGGGCACTCGTACACGTGCACGGGCAGGAAGGCGGGCCCGGGCGGCTGCAGCGGCTCCTCGCCGCGCAGGCACCACTGTGTCATGTACTAACATACTCACATCGAAGTACTCCAGGGTAGAGAAGTGCTCGGGGCACTCGTACACGTGCACGGGCAGGAAGGCGGGCCCGGGCGGCTGCAGCGGCTCCTCGCCGCGCAGGCACCACTGTGTCATGTACTAACATACTCACATCGAAGTACTCCAGGGTAGAGAAGTGCTCGGGGCACTCGTACACGTGCACGGGCAGGAAGGCGGGCCCGGGCGGCTGCAGCGGCTCCTCGCCGCGCAGGCACCACTGTGTCATGTACTAACATACTCACATCGAAGTACTCCAGGGTAGAGAAGTGCTCGGGGCACTCGTACACGTGCACGGGCAGGAAGGCGGGCCCGGGCGGCTGCAGCGGCTCCTCGCCGCGCAGGCACCACTGTGTCATGTACTAACATACTCACATCGAAGTACTCCAGGGTAGAGAAGTGCTCGGGGCACTCGTACACGTGCACGGGCAGGAAGGCGGGCCCGGGCGGCTGCAGCGGCTCCTCGCCGCGCAGGCACCACTGTGTCATGTACTAACATACTCACATCGAAGTACTCCAGGGTAGAGAAGTGCTCGGGGCACTCGTACACGTGCACGGGCAGGAAGGCGGGCCCGGGCGGCTGCAGCGGCTCCTCGCCGCGCAGGCACCACTGTGTCATGTACTAACATACTCACATCGAAGTACTCCAGGGTAGAGAAGTGCTCGGGGCACTCGTACACGTGCACGGGCAGGAAGGCGGGCCCGGGCGGCTGCAGCGGCTCCTCGCCGCGCAGGCACCACTGTGTCATGTACTAACATACTCACATCGAAGTACTCCAGGGTAGAGAAGTGCTCGGGGCACTCGTACACGTGCACGGGCAGGAAGGCGGGCCCGGGCGGCTGCAGCGGCTCCTCGCCGCGCAGGCACCACTGTGTCATGTACTAACATACTCACATCGAAGTACTCCAGGGTAGAGAAGTGCTCGGGGCACTCGTACACGTGCACGGGCAGGAAGGCGGGCCCGGGCGGCTGCAGCGGCTCCTCGCCGCGCAGGCACCACTGTGTCATGTACTAACATACTCACATCGAAGTACTCCAGGGTAGAGAAGTGCTCGGGGCACTCGTACACGTGCACGGGCAGGAAGGCGGGCCCGGGCGGCTGCAGCGGCTCCTCGCCGCGCAGGCACCACTGTGGCATGTACTAACATACTCACATCGAAGTACTCCAGGGTAGAGAAGTGCTCGGGGCACTCGTACACGTGCACGGGCAGGAAGGCGGGCCCGGGCGGCTGCAGCGGCTCCTCGCCGCGCAGGCACCACTGTGTCATGTACTAACATACTCACATCGAAGTACTCCAGGGTAGAGAAGTGCTCGGGGCACTCGTACACGTGCACGGGCAGGAAGGCGGGCCCGGGCGGCTGCAGCGGCTCCTCGCCGCGCAGGCACCACTGTGTCATGTACTAACATACTCACATCGAAGTACTCCAGGGTAGAGAAGTGCTCGGGGCACTCGTACACGTGCACGGGCAGGAAGGCGGGCCCGGGCGGCTGCAGCGGCTCCTCGCCGCGCAGGCACCACTGTGTCATGTACTAACATACTCACATCGAAGTACTCCAGGGTAGAGAAGTGCTCGGGGCACTCGTACACGTGCACGGGCAGGAAGGCGGGCCCGGGCGGCTGCAGCGGCTCCTCGCCGCGCAGGCACCACTGTGTCATGTACTAACATACTCACATCGAAGTACTCCAGGGTAGAGAAGTGCTCGGGGCACTCGTACACGTGCACGGGCAGGAAGGCGGGCCCGGGCGGCTGCAGCGGCTCCTCGCCGCGCAGGCACCACTGTGTCATGTACTAACATACTCACATCGAAGTACTCCAGGGTAGAGAAGTGCTCGGGGCACTCGTACACGTGCACGGGCAGGAAGGCGGGCCCGGGCGGCTGCAGCGGCTCCTCGCCGCGCAGGCACCACTGTGTCATGTACTAACATACTCACATCGAAGTACTCCAGGGTAGAGAAGTGCTCGGGGCACTCGTACACGTGCACGGGCAGGAAGGCGGGCCCGGGCGGCTGCAGCGGCTCCTCGCCGCGCAGGCACCACTGTGTCATGTACTAACATACTCACATCGAAGTACTCCAGGGTAGAGAAGTGCTCGGGGCACTCGTACACGTGCACGGGCAGGAAGGCGGGCCCGGGCGGCTGCAGCGGCTCCTCGCCGCGCAGGCACCACTGTGTCATGTACTAACATACTCACATCGAAGTACTCCAGGGTAGAGAAGTGCTCGGGGCACTCGTACACGTGCACGGGCAGGAAGGCGGGCCCGGGCGGCTGCAGCGGCTCCTCGCCGCGCAGGCACCACTGTGTCATGTACTAACATACTCACATCGAAGTACTCCAGGGTAGAGAAGTGCTCGGGGCACTCGTACACGTGCACGGGCAGGAAGGCGGGCCCGGGCGGCTGCAGCGGCTCCTCGCCGCGCAGGCACCACTGCACGCGCACGTCGCCCAGCGTCTGTACGCGCGCGCCCTCCACCAGCGGGCACGCCTCCACTAGCCGCAGCTTGTGCTACGAGAGGAGTCTTAGTTATATTTGTGTGGTGAAAGGACCCTAACGTAGGTTTGACAACACGCTCGGAATCTTCTGTCAAAAATAGTTATATAAAAAAGACTTACAGAATCGCCTAAAAAGACGCAATATCCTAAGCTAGATAGCCTACAATGAAACAGTGAAAGGTTCCGTATCGTGCATACTTTTCATTTATCTGAAAACATCTGATCTGTTTGCCGCATTTTATGGCCAAAGCTGTTCAGTTGACGACTTTTGATTCTTTGTACTTGCTCATCGAATGTTGTCGCTGACTGTATGCATACAGTTGTTTAATGTTTTGAGGGGGTTCACATGGTACATATTCAGCCGAAGATACAACTCCGATGTAGTAGTTCCTTATGGACTTTTTATCGTGTGTCGAGATCTCATAACTTAGATAATATTTTATTACTTTTGACAGAAAATTCCGAGCAACACAACATGCAACATCGATAGAAAAAATCAAAAGTCAAAATATTCACATAATAAATTAATGACGTTTAGCTTAATTTGCAGCTGTCCACTAAGCTCGGTTGAAATGAATGTTGATTCTAATGTTATGATTTATTTACTTCTATCGAATGTTGTTAAGTGTATGATTGAGCTTTGAAATAAGAGGTGATTATTACTATTAAATATGTATGTACATTAAAAACTGTGAAAGAAAGGAAAATGTTCGAAGCGATTTGCGTGCACATTATAATATTACCAAAAACAATGTGATTTTGATTAATTAATGCACAAAATAAAAGCATAATTTAATAAATATTGAAATATAGATTAGTTTTAAGAGTGAGCTTTATACCTGTTTTAGAAAATGCAAAACAGAAATTCACCTCATTGGAATGGTGAAGTGCAGAATGGACGCATTTTTACTGATTTTCAAGGCATCTAAAATTATACATTACAGTGCTTTACAAGAGCCCCAAAATCTGTTTATTTTTTGTGCTTTTCGACGTGTCTTAAAATGCTACAGTTTGGGGCCCAAAGTCTCATGAAAAATCTTGATGATGTTGCTCACTCTTAAAACCGTGCATTGCATGTTTACTAGCACTTGTGCTGTCAAAGCTGTGCGTCTCACCGGGCATCACACGGTCACGTGGCCGGGGCCGGCCGCACGCTTGGGCCACGCCGCCTAGGGGAACATGTCACTATCGTATCACACGCGACCACCATGGACTGGATGACGTTGACTCAAGCATTCTGTATTCTATGAGATGTTTCATATGACCGGTGGTGATTTGATTTCGCGATTGTGTTTTACAAAGATATTTACGAATTTATTTGTTTTTTTTAAATATAAGATTATTTTTTACGAGTTCTGTAATCGCTTCATTCAGAATGTGTATATTTATTTTGGTAAATAACAAGAACTCCAAATCGTACAAACACCGCAATATTTAATAATAAAAGTAGCATTGAATAATTCGAGTTGATTGTAGTTGATTTCTATTGAACCTTGAAATGCGCTGCTGCAAAATTATTATTGAACAATTTTTATCGCGGCTAGAATACACAATGCAATATTATGATTGAATGATCTACCATAACCAAATGAATGTCCCCAAATGACGGTGTTTCTACAAAGCTCAACGAACGTGACAGAGATCAAGAGTTAGCTGTTGTAATTTCCAAACCTAGTACCAATACATTACATCTAATGTATGCACATCACAATATTATGTTTATCTACTGTACTTCCTAGTAGTACTTAGTACATAGTTGCTTAGGGGCGACATTTATATTTTGATAAGCAACGGTTTGACGTAACGAGGGTGTGGGGGTTATTAGTGTATTTTTCCTTACATGTCTTATTTGGTCAACAAACACTACGGAACACGAGAAAGGATCATGAGTTTTCGTACTCCTAAATACTATGATTTGATAAGCTCGATGGGATTTCTATTAAAACTTTCTGAACTCAAAAAATCCTTCCTTAGTAGTAGATAGCTGAAAAATGTCTTCTAAGACAGCAGTTTAGACTGTACGTTTGTTACCAAATTAATAAATTTAAATTTTATCTTTGCAACAATTTTAATTACATCTTACCTACTGGTCCTGAATTAAAAAATAAACAAATAAATTTTCTCAAAATTGATAAATTATATCTCAGTCTGTAGATACGCTATATTTGTTTACCAAACAAGGTAAGCAACGAAAAACACACTTCACTGTCTTGTTTAGCCAATCATATCCAAAGCCTAATATTTGAGCTGTCCCATCGGAACGGACGGTTACGGGCTATCAATGACCACGTGTCCTTATAACAATCAATTAACATTAAATATTTTCCTAACACATTAGTGTATCAAAATATAAATATCAATATTCAGCAATTGCTACATTGATGGTGATGTGAAATAAACATATACAGTGATATTCAATGAAAGGGTAGATCAAGGACTTACCACATGGTTTCCTAAGAAGAATCCTCTCGTGTAGTCGATCTGGGTGAGTTCCTTGGGCTCCTTGACATGGAGCCCGAGGATGTCGCCTAGTATTTTGTGGATGATTCCCAGGCGAGCCTCATTGCTCTTCATGCCTTCGTCGCCTAAGTAGTCGCTGGGGTCTGCTTCTAAATGAATCTAGAAGATAATACACCAGTGCCAGACTTTAAAATACCAAATGATATTATGCTTATTTATCTAATTAAATCCTTTTAATTACATTATTTTAGTATGTAATACCACTTTAAAGTTATATTACTGTGTTATGGCGCGAAATACACCAATCAAACGAATCTATTCAAGTCGAGGTCTCATAAAGACCTTACTGACTAACTCTGCGTCAGAAGGCGTCACGACACAGCACAGTAATGTGAATCTGGCTTAACAATTATGCTGAAAGCTAGTGTAAATTAAGTTCCAGAAGTATTAATACTTTTGTGGTTTCGATAAAGTCATAAAAAGTTATAGCCCAAGTTGAACATTAGGAAAATACATGTTTACATTTTTAGAAAGGTAAATTGCAAACGCAGGCAAAATACGAACCTGTGAGAAGATAGCAATGCCTCTATTCGTGAGGTCGGTGGCTTGCAGCAGTGAGGGCGTGCGCCAGGTCTCCTCCGAAGCTAAGACCTGGATGTCCAGCTCGTGGCCAGGATGCCCCGCGTATTTGGACGGCCTACATGCAAAACTAATGATGTAGAACTGTTCCAAGGCTATCTTATAGACTGTTATAGCCTTAAGGGTGCCCTAGTCGAACGGCTGATTTCATTGACGGGCGTGGTGCAGCATGCATCTCATCCAAAATCATTTAAATGAAGAAATAAACGCTGTGATGAAGCTAGTGCGCTCACAAATTTACAGTTCCAAATCATATAAGATGATTTATAACGACAATGAGCTCGTAAAATTAATTGAAAGACATTTGGTAGTCAGGATTTTATAAAAAAAAGTACTGAATGTATCTGTTTATAATATTTTTTTTGTATTTAATTTAGGAAATAATCTATCCCTGTATGGTTAATATTTTGCCATTTTCGTACTACATAAGTTATTTACCTATTCACGCCCAAAGTTGTAATAAAATTTGGAAGTTTCGACACAAATAACTTGCACATTAATATCTTTTTTCAGTTTTGTTTCCTTAAAAGCTAGATAATACAGAGATAAATAAAAGTGTATTTTTTTCTGAACATACCGTCAATCAGTAGAGTAATCGCCATACTACGTTTGTATGAAACAATGACTGACTAGGGCACCCTTAATTGTTCCGTAGCGAGAAAGGGCCATCTCTTTCTAGCTATGCAGGACGAATAGCACCATTGTTATTCATCCTGCATAGCTCTATCTCTCACTTGCAGTGGAACAATTATGGCTAGATACGTACATGTAACACGCTGTAATGTGGCCCCTGGTAGACAAATCACGCTGGAGAGCTGTTCTTATGGTAAAATGGAGGTCCGCAATATTTATTATATTGTCACTCGTCAGTAAGACTGTGTTTTAACATCAACATGGGCTTAATGTTGTATAAAATAGTTTACTCATACTTTTCTATATGCCAATACGCTGTTTTTATGTTAATTAATAATCTGTTATTTTAAAAATAATGTGATGTTTGTTTGCATTCCTCCTTTTTGTATAAGAATGACTCTCAGACATAAACAACACTATTTTTATTTTACAACTTGC
Source organism: Melanchra persicariae (assembly GCA_947386135.1). Lineage (NCBI taxonomy): Eukaryota > Metazoa > Arthropoda > Insecta > Lepidoptera > Noctuidae > Melanchra > Melanchra persicariae. Next base: position 10,042,855 of record OX376665.1, on the reverse strand, counting down.
GACGTAGCTAGTGTATTTATACTTTTTATTGTTGCAGGTCTAAGTCACAGAATAAATACTGTACAGATACTTTACTTCCTACACTCAGTGCCATACGCATGCCTGGCAAAGCACAGCACACCGGCACGGGCAAACCAATATCAATCTTGATTTTTTTTCAATAAAGTTGAAAATAAAACTCTATTTGTCCGCGACTGAATCAATGAGGACAGAGGTCTCAGAGACATGCAGTTAAGGTTATTGAATTGAGACTTTTTTTAAAGACACAATGTACATATTTGTTTGTCAGGGAAAACAACACTTTACTGCGCTCTGCCAGGTCAGTCTTGAGGTTTTCGGTAAAGAAATGTTGCGTGCCCCATGGCGACGTATCTGAGCATTAATCTATGCCTAAAAGCATATTCACTAGGCAACTAAATTAATGTGTTGCGTGATCCGCCCAAAGACAATTCAATGTAATTTTTGTTTAGTAAAAAATGGAGCAAGAATTATTACTACGCTAATGTATTTTTTTTTTATCGTATTCATGTTCTATGGCCAGATAAATCGATACCTCCCGGGCAATTAGTCGTAACATGCTATTTTGGCAAAATGAGATTTTAGTAGGCACCTACTATGTAAGTATAATGCAATAATATACGACTTAATACGCGGGAGGCGTCGAAATGTGCAAAAACGGTCATTGACATTTATACATTTTTTGACTTTCATAATATCAAAAACAGAAATAAAGACATAAGCTGGCCTGAATCGACTTCTATCGTGATCTTTTATGTTCTGTAGTAATTAAAAAAGGTTCAAAATATATTGTTTGGGTATCTAGGGATTTTAGCGAAAGCTTAATGAACTTTATTGCAAGTTTATCTGGCGCTACCATAATACGTTTCACTACGTCATAAGTTGTGTGTAATACTGTGGATATTTATTATAATAATGTAAATGACATTCATGTTGCATTGTGTTACTTCTAAGCTACAATATAATATGTATTAGCCATAGTCCTTATTCAGCCACTCTCTAATAAATGTAATTAACTTAAATTGATTAATGCAATCATGTAAAATTGTATAAAAAAGGTTCTGTATAGGTATGTAAAGTTCAAATAAAACAATGTTATAGAAAGACAAAATATCTACACACCCACATGCATATCTTTTGTATAAGAAACTCAAATTAAGCATATCAAGAAAGTTTAAATAAAAACTTCTTATGAAAATAAATGTTCTGTATCATGTACTCATCATTCGTGAAAATAGCACTGCGTTATAAATCAAACACTAAAATCCTAAGGCGGTAAAAATGTGTCATAACAATGAGGGCTGAGAATTAAAGGACTTCTAAGTCAATAGTATGTTTTGCGTACCTATACATATTATTTTCCTGACTTGCTCTGTAAATTTATCAAAATGTTATTTAAAAGCACAATATTTATTTGAGAACATAGAATAATAAGCAAATTGAGGAATAACTTGTTCAACTGCATTGAAAATTGAAGGACTCAATTGTTATAACTTAGTATTCTGTTTGCTCACTACTCTGTGTTTGAAAGAGACACATATCACACACACACACACAGAATGACAGATATTTAACAGATATAAAGGATGTTCTTACTGTCTATCGCTTTCAGTGGAGAACTGTTTCTTGGCAGGAGAGGCTTGGTAGCAGAATATGTGATGCTTCATTTTCACAGACTTCCATTTGTCGTAAGTGAATTGTACTACTTCATTCTCACGAACCTGGCGACGCCAAAAGATATTTAATAATTTCATTTAATATTTTAATAATTTATTGACCATTGTAACAGTTCAGTAAACAATGTGAGTTGCTACACTTGTCAAATTATTATAAAGAAAGAGATATACTTAATATAAATATTTTAATCTCACTTTTGAATTTTGTGCTTGAGGTAAAAATGACGAGCAGAAAACCGAAGTTTTTCTGGTGTAAGCTTATTCTCGACTATTATTATACGCGTACAGTCGGCAGCTATAACTCAGAAATTTAATAACTAATTTGTTAAAATTTTGTGCTTTCCTTTAGTTTGCCAAGTATTATTTATAATTTCCCAGAATTTGATCTTTTGAATGGTGTAATAATAGTACAGACTGTGTTTATTTTTCAAAATCAACTGGATCGATTCCCGGCTAGGAATACCGATTTTTCGAAAATCCAATGATGCAGTTTTAGTTTTCATCATAATCGGGCTCGAGACTCCTTTCAGTGTTTTTCGTTATTCCTCATAGTTTCGGATTTGGCCATGCGTGAATGGTCAAATCCGAACTCCGATAAAGTCAGTCAGGACAAACAATTTTTTAAAAGTATAGGTGACGTCAAATGCACGAAACGACAACCCATAAACTATATCCGAAATCCCGGGATAAGGGGAGAGGATGAAGAGGAAGATAGATGACGTCAAAGGTACCTCAGCAGTCTTATAGTAGGGCAGCACAGTATGAAGCAGGTCGGAGCAGAGCGCGAGCAGGCGGCCGCCCGCCAGCAGGTGCGCCAGCAGCAGCGGCGCCGCGCGGCCCACGCAGCCCGCCACGCCCACCAGCGCCGCGCGGCCCAGCCACGCGCCGCCCTCCAGCGCCTCGCGGGACACCACGTATAACGTATACCTGGCGATTATATTATGACACTATTATTGTATGCTACTTTATAATGCCCGGCAAGTAAGTTGGCAAGATATTTTTCAACACATTTGCTCAAAAAATGCATTTACGAAGCCTGTATGCATTGTTCGAAAGTTAAAAGTTATGCACCACACAATGGAGCGTGCGGCAAAGTAGGTACTCTCACCTAAGTACATATTTTACCGCAAACTCCGTTGTATAGCGCCGTGCGTATTCTTTACGGTTTTTTTTTAATTTCCATAAAAAATAATAAGAATTCCACCAAGGAGTTTCACATCACGAGAATAAATAAGCTAAATAATCGAACCTCCTTGGCAGCGCTTTTGCTGTATACGTTTGTCTCATTTTAATATTATAGAGAAAATGAGAGAAGATAAATAAAAAAAATAAAGTATGTGGTTCTAATTTTCACCACGCGCATGTGGCGCCCTTTGCAAATTCGCGCCATTTTCATATTAGAAACGTCAAAGATTGTTGCGACTTTCCGACTGATTTCTAGAGACAAAAAGTTTGTTTCATTACTTATTGTAATGTTTTCTCGCAAATGTGTCGAAAAACGTTGTATGACACACGTGCGGATTTGGTTTTTACAAACTCGTGACTATGGTAAGCCCTCGACTTCGTCTCGTGCTTACATTCGTCTACTCGTTTGTAAAAACCAACTTACCGCACTAATATCATAAATAACTATTGTGGTGGGAGAAATTCGCGCACGCACTATTTCATACATTTTTACATGCGCGAACTTCTCCCACTACGAAATATCTTGCCAACTTACGTGCCGGTAACTGTACTTGGTTTGGCCTGTACTCCAATTACGTAATATTATTACAATCAATTTATATATTTTGTATTACAATCCAAGGGATTTAGAAAGAATTTCTTAATTCACGCTTTTAAAAATTTGTCTGCTCAACAAGTGTCAAAAACGCAATGGACGTTGTTAAGCCATTAATTTTGTCATCACCATTTCAGTCGAATGACATCCACTGGAAATAGGCCTCTCCCTAATGTCGCCATATCGACCAGTTCCTGTGCGGATCCAACGGATTCCCACGGCCTACTCCAGGTCATTGGTAGACCTTGAAAGGCAATAGGTACCTTTTAATGTGCCAGCAAATTCCACTCAGCACCAATTACAGCACAAGTTCGTCATGGACTTTGTGGTGGACTTAACACTATGAATTTGTTTTCTAATTATTAATTGCTTTAGAAGTTAGTAAATATTCTAAGATGGCATGGTCTATTATAATTCGTCATTAACACCATTCCAGAAAAATCACTAAATAAACGACTTTGTGTTGCCCCCATGCACAATCAAACTTGTTGAATTTGACTGTAGGAATGGCGACAAGTATGCACATTTCATTAACTACAACCACTGTGATTAAACTATCTGCTATGTCAGTGTAGTGATTTTGAACATGCCTTACAAGTGCATTTTTGATAGCCATAGCCAATATGAATTTTTTTAATTACTGCAATGCAACAATTTCAAATGCCAATAAGGATAACAAAAAAGTATAAATCCAGGTTGAAAAAATTGCAGATGATTTGATATGAGCCAAGCTTGTGTTAGTTGAATGAAAGCCCAGCATATCATTAGAACACATAAGACACTCACACTCACCTATCGCAATCCAGTACTTTCCTAAGGGACGCCTCCAAATTATCTCTAGCTACTACACTATCAGAATATATCAACACATTTGGTGACTTCGTATTCACTAATGGACGGGAACTTTTCACAGATTTCGGCGTACTCTGCTGAGACGTGGAACTCCTTGCGGCTTCCTCCTTAACGACTGGGTAACATTCTATCTGGGACTGCGGCCTCTTCGGCCCAGTCGTACTAACTATCCGTTTATGAGTAGTTACAGACTTAATTTGACTAGATATGTTTAGTAAAGAAGTTGAGAGCTGGCTTGTGCCTTTCTTTAAGTCAAGTTTTAAACTAGATTTCTTTGGTGTGATATTGTGTTGTATTTCTACTGTTACATTTTCCACTACCACTTCATTTTCTTCTTCAGGTTTATGTGTTTCCTCTGCTTTTGGTGCAGATTCTGTTATTTTATTAGTTTCTGGAGGGTCCTCTTCTCCTGACAGTGACTTGCCAGTGTTGACACTGACATCAGCTAAGGTAACAGTTCTCCTAGGAGGTGGCACTTCAAGCACTATATCTCCACTGCTGCCATTCATCTGTATAGTATTCTTAGTGTCAGACTTGATATCTACAACTTTTGAAAGTTTCCTGAGCAGGGCTGCATGCACTGGCCATTGGAATTCAGTTGCAGGCTTTTGGAGACTGTACTGGATATCACTGCGGAGACTTCTCATAGAGAGATCTGAAGCCTTGTTGGGTTCTCCTGATAATTGGACAGCTGAAACAGAAATTATATTTAAATATCTTATAAACTAATTGAAATAATACTTCTGAAAAGCTTAATGTTAACCTGAAAAATTGTGTGGGTAACTTACTCTGTATCCTGACCACAGGCAGGTTGTGGTCTATGACAAATTCTCCACCAATGAAGTTGAAACCAATGACAGAAAGATGTTCTATATTAGTCTTCACTATTATTGCTAAATGAGAGCCTGCCTTCCACGCCACAGGCTGACCCATTGACTGTAACTGGAATCAAATTAGAGATTACACAGTTTTTAAAAACAAAGGAAGATAAAATAATCATTCATTTGTGTAGTAATAATAAGAATGGTTATATAATGTGCTGAGATAAAAATGATTGCTTTAATAGTGCAAATTGTGTGGCCTACTGTATGTAAACCAGAATCTGAAATGTGGTCTTAGCCTTATGAGGGGAAATACAAAAGTTATTAAAATAAGTTCAAATATTATGCTCCTGTGAAGCCTACAAAGAAAGACTGAAACTTCACACAAACCAATTGGTGAAAACACTAATGAACATCAATCATAGTGCATTCCGATTGAAAACGACAAGACTAGCTTCAATCTATTCTGATTAGGGAAATGACACCTCACATGATTACTAAATCCCAAAAACCACTTGTGATGATTTCAAACAAATTGACTTGTAGCTAAAGGGCTGACAGTAAATAGAAAAAGAAATACTATACTGAAATATATTGTGCTGACGCTGATATTTTATGCTGAAATAAACTTACAGTAATTATATCTTGTCCTGAGTTATCATGAGGTTCCATCTCACATTCAAACAGCACATCTACATCTAAGTCAGTAATAGGAGACTGATCACTGGAGCCCAGCGGCAGCCCGTTGGAACAGGATACCCAATCATTGATCTCTATCATTTGGGTGGGCTTCATGCTGCAGATCCGAGTGGCATTTGTATAATCCAGTAAGTCACATAGATATGCATTTTTTGGGTTCGTACACAGCTTAGAACTAAGTGTAGGAGTTTCTGTAAATTAAATAAATTATTTATGAGATAAAGTAGGTGTAAATTAGGTAAATAACATTAAATTAATAATGCTTTACAATGTGTATAAGAGGTTATTTAGCCGGTTGATAAATTTAAAAGCAATAAATAAGTTGGTTAATAAACTGTTTTTAGTAAATAACAAATAAAATACAAATGTGTGACATAACTGTCTCGATACTATGTTGGGACACTTACCAGCTGCATTTTCAGGAACTTTGCAGAATGCGACACTCGTGTTACCGCTCAAAAACTCGAGTAGACGAGCTCTGAACGAGCGAATGCGCCAAGTCTTTATAAAGGTCATAGCAATATAAATCGGTGTGAAAAGCATGGTCACAACGAGCAAAACACCGTCACACAACCCTAACACAGCAGCATTTTACAGCGACGCACTATCGGACAATTGCAGTCATTCAAAACTTGAAAGAAATTGGGTTATCGATTCTAAAGTCCATCGATGAAGCAAAAAGTGTTAGTAAATAAAACCGTATGAAAAAACACAATAAACTAATAATACCTAAAGCATTGAATGTTTTACACCTACGCAGTTCACTTACAGCTACACTTTGTTATATCTATTCTTAATAAATTAATTCAGAAATTCGATAATTCATTTTCAGTCGCTAGGAGTTAAGTGCGTTCCGTTTCCCTGGAACCTGCCAGGATGAGTCCACATAGAGCATGTAAGATGAGTCGACGATTAATTAAAATTGAGCTCACCGGCCTATTGATAGCTTCTTTAGTATTTTATTTAATGAAAACCCAACATTTTTTGCTTAAAACACTTTTCAATAAGAGTATAGAAGTATTATATTGTTTTGACAGATTTTTTTTAATAGAGTGTACCAAACATGTATTATGTTCCCAAACTTTGTTTTAAGTGTAAAGAAACGTGTTAGTCGGCTGTCAAAAAATATGCGTTCATGAAATAAAATGCGTTCAAGCTTCTTCTAATTTATGTTAGAAAACAAAAACGGAAAGTCTTGGTAGTTTTATTTCTGCTGACAGAAGAACTTTACTGTAAGTACTGCATTTATGCTGATCACCATAATACCTATTTCGTTTACAAAATTACCAATATTGCCCTTTGGAAAAACTACTGGTCGCACAGAACTGCTGCGTGTCTACGCTTGAAGTCAATGACTAGTTTGCTCGTTAGGTACAGATTAGCAGATCTACTTACAAAATGGTAACGTGTCACCGAGTTATTAGGCACCCTATCCTAATTCCATTAGTAAGTAGGTGGTACTTAGGTTTAAACCAGTCCACCAGGTATTATGTAGGTACCACCGTCACATACTTAGATGGGCACCATACCTACTACATTGCCATCCAGCTCGAGAGGTTTAGAGGTCACCTAAATACTGTTCAGATAGTTGATCTTTACTCCGCGAGCTTTAGCATCATAAATATTAGTAGGTAGCTAGGTAGGTACCTACTTACTAAGACACTTACACAAGAATCATTAAAAGTAAATGAGCGAAACTTATTCTTACATAAGAGGTTCACAATGTATTGTACCTATCTCTGACTTTTGACTTTATTATACCTATTTTGGCAGGTAGGTAGGTATGGGTACCGTACCTACCTACCCACCCACTAGGTAACGTAGATACCTACCTACGGTGCCTGTAGGCACAGTATATTATATTGTGCTGTAGGTGCGCCGTTAGCTAAAGCCTTGCTATAAACTAGGACCTACACACTACTTAACATAGGTGTTGACTGTTTGAAGAGCACATTGACAATTAAGGAGCCCTGCTTCCATAAGTACCTACATTTATGCCTAAAGCAACATTAGTAGGTACTAGTATTCACCACATATTTATTCTCGTATGGAAACTAATTAGACACCCGTCATTTAAGACCTCTATCTCATTATCGTCATCCGTCGTCACTGCGGATCTCATAAACATCAAAACATTCCTTTATTTATACTTTGATAGCACATATCTATACCTATGCACGTAGATACCTTCCGGGTGAATTTTTCAAGTGGGCGTGCATGGCCAAATCAAATTTTTTTGCCATTCCTCATAGTTATGAAACATGGCAAAAAAAACTCAAAGGATTTTGATGAAAACTAAAACTGCATCATTGGATTTAAAAAAAATCAACATTCTTAACCAGGAATCGAATCCGTTGATTTTGGAAAAAATAAACACACTTTATTTTACACCATCCATAAAAGGATCAAATTCTGATAAGTAATAAACTAATAACACGTGGCAAACTAAAGGAAAGAATCATGCTTCGATAAAAAACCTTTAGAAGCTTATCTTTGACATTCTGACTTATAATCATACTAGCTTTTGCCCGCGGCTCCGACCGCGTGGATATCGGTTATCGCGTAAAAAAAGTACCCTATGCCCTTCTCCATATCCCAGACTAAATATCTGCCAAATTTCATGACGATCCGTTCAGCCGCTTTAGCGTGAAAGCGTAACAGATAGACCGACAGAGTTAGTAGAGTAGTGTAGAGTAAGGATCCTCCATTTTCCGCACTTGACTCCCATTCGGTCCGTTGTGCCGGTTGTGCGTAGGTGGCCTGGCTAGGTTAGCTAGCCTAGCTCCGCCCAGAAGCACAGAAGTTTCCTGGGAGCTTCACAGGCTTCGTGGAGCGATCTCACAGTTCCGAGGATTTGTTCACGTTGGGTAGCCACGGCCTCGCATACAGGATGACGTGGGCGGGTGATTCTTCGGCATCAAAGCACAGCCCCAGTAGAGTGGGTTGGACAAGGAAGTGATAATCTGAGACAGACAAAGTTACTTTCGCATTTATAATATTAGTAGGGATAGGCAACCTTCACCCCAAAATGGTCGATATATAGGTAGATAATAACATTCTCAAGCCCAGCCCTGTTTTCAGCTGCTTTCCTTTCAGTTCAATTCCTTTCCCTTCGATACTTTTTTTAACAAGGTAATCCATTCAAGCCATTATCAAGTACCTACCATTCCCACCCAATGATTTCGTCATGCTGCATCTTCAACATATCGCGTGACCATCGCCTCGGTGGACCGCCTGTTTAGGTATTCTTCTTGGAGAAAGTTCACCATCATTGTTATTATTCTTCCTGGTCCTGTTTTTATCTTTCATTAAATCCTGACAAACGTCACGCTACCATTTCGTACATTATCAATGCATTTTTTTGCCTTCCTTCTCAAGAAGATTAATAGACGGAATTTTACATTGTTGTAGGTACCTACCTCAGTATTTAAGTAATAATGTCTCAATTCCTAATTGCTCTCAAGAGAGAGGAAAGGCAGGTACAGATTGATTAAAAAAATCTTTGTTAATAAGATGTCACGAAACGGGACAAGGTAGGGCTTGTTCATAGTCTAAAAGGTGAAATAACTGTCAGTGTCACGTAACAGAGACATCCTTTCTCCACGTTGTTAAACACGCTGTTATCATACTTTTAGCAGTTTTACCTAAGTACCTATATGGTAAGTATCTACTCACCATCCGCCTGACCTATTGCATCAATGTTGTCGTAGGTTAGTTCCTAGCCATACCCTGCTGCTGAATAATTGAGCTCTAAATAATACCTATTGCACACTCACGCATAAATTAGGAAAGTCGCCTCAAAACTAAACACAGGAAGAAATTCTATAAATCCCCTTTATCTTTGACTGAACGAAAAGGGCTTCCAATGCATTTTCGCATACCAATCGACTTACCTATTAGGTACCTACCAACCTAATACCTACTAGATGGCATTCAGGCGGAACTGCTGCCACTGATGCGGAACAAAGTCAAGGTAGCGTAGGGTTCATCTCATTTGGGTCCTCTATTGCCTGCTCCTTACTGCTAACTCTCAACTGGCCAAGTCATCAAAGGGAGGTTTTGTGTTCCAACACCTAATGACTAATTTCATGATGTGATAATGTTTAAGCACGTAGCCACCCAGAAAGATAAATTAATTATCATTTTCATTCCGCCATCTTAGCTAATTGATTAACTGGATAAAAGTAGTTTGGCTTGTGATATTGACACGTATATACGCAACCTGCCCTGATGTAGGAATTGGATTATGCTTATATATATAGGTACGATAGGTATCTTCTGTCTGATTGTTTATTGTACCTAATAGAATTGCTACTTCTTCACTCTAACAGACAGCTTCAAGTCTTCAATGGCAACAGTCACCTTCAAACTCCCTACTGGGCCTCACATTGCAGGTAGGTCTAGAAATGTCACAATGTCGTAGGTAACTAGTTGTCCTGAAAGTAAAATCTTGAAGCTTTCCTAGACTGTCAAGCATTGATTGCTACTACACTTAGGTACCACAACTTTCAATGTTGGTCGACCAAAATCGATAAATCATTTTAATTAAATTGGCTACCTATGCAGAAACTTCTAGAAAGACACCGCAGACTTTACAGCAGAAGTGAAATTCTTGCGCCTTGATAGACATTGCAGCATACGAGAAAATTTGTTTATAGATAAGTACCTACCATGGTACCTGTATTGAGGTATCTCAGGAACTTCCTCAAAATAATTTTGGTTTTCAGTTTTCAGCACAGGATTCAGAATACGAATACGAATCCATCCACCGTCACAATTTGAAGAGGTTGAACCAGTTGAACTAAGATCACATAGTTGCGGCTGTGTAATGCTACCCTAAAATGATTCTGTAATTTAACTGGTAACAGTGCAAGTGGTAACTGGTAAGTGGTAACACGAGGTAACCGTAGCTGATGTTGATGTTATTGTTTTTCCCAAAAAATAAAAATAGAAAGATCCGACATCGCACCAGTCCAGCGAACCTGCGAAAAAAACCAAGCTACATTTTCCAAAGGCGGGTATTATGCAAATAAGCAATAACAAAATACGTGACTGGCCGACAGTAACTCAGTAATCACTATCACATTAAGTGAAATGCAACTCTGAATAATAGAAATTAAAGGGGACTGATTATCGGCTTGTTTACGAGTGTGCTCCATGTCGAACGATAAAAGTACCGATGATATTTACATTGGTGTAGTCGAGGTTCGAACTGCGCTACGAGTGCACGTCGCCGCGAGACCACTACGACATTGTGTGATCGGTAACTTCACAATGGAGTTAAACTTCATAACAACTTTAATAAAACATGATGTGAATCATAATGTGAAACAGTGCTTCAAGTCAAAAAAACCTTTCAGTAAGTACCATTGCTTTTTCTTTGGATAAGTTAGCTGCTAAGTATCCACGTCTCAAACTCTTTAATGCAAAACAAATTACTTAATAAAGTGTCGATATTTCCTATTTTAAAGCTTTGTATTATCTTTAATTACTTACATTTTTCACATAATTTATATCTAATTACCAACAAGGTGTAACTTTTCCGGCAAAAGAGTCATTTAATTGAACTTTCAGGACTGGCTGTTCAGCTAGTTATGCCTTCATAATTGCTTTTGGATTTCAGTTATTTTCTAAAACGCTTTGGTTGTGTGCCGTTCTTTATGAAACAGCCAATATCAAGAAATAAACAATTTAACTTTACAAACAATCAATCAATTAGCTCAATATTGTTTACACCGCGCAATTAATGTTTACGTCCAGATTTATGTCAATAGTCCATTTGAGAGCGCGAAACAGTTGTTATTAATACTATATTATTAGCAAAATGCTATTATGCATTGATATAGTTCGTTGAACTCCCAGATTTTATAGTTTGTAATGTGTGTTGGTATTGTGTGTGCTCTATTAGTTATCAGTTCGTTATAATTGATCTAATTTAGTTGTAAAGTAAACGTGACCGCTAGCATGTGTGTCATAAAACGGCCACAGCTGATCGAAGTCGGCCTTACTTTAGAACTGGAAAGCTGAATAGGGTTACCCAGGGACGCCCAGGGTTACCCAAATGTTTACAAACCCTATGATGTTTAAAACGCGTTGTAACTTACTAAGTGCAAGCCTGCAGCTGCTCATCATCTTGGACATTTATTAATTAGGTACTAGTCGCTGGGATAAGATGCTTGGCGACCTCGAACCCACCCAGCAGGCTTTCCGGGAACTCCAGAGGAAGTAAGGCCCAGCACCCACTAGCGACGCGGCACGGCAAGGGATTTTTGCAATACAGATGATTTCGAATCTTATTAAACACTGTTAACAATCACATTTCATTGATACGTTACAGCCTGTTCGGTCGGTATCCTTCGGCACGTTCTGACATACTGTCGCATCCCGAAATTTGAATGCTAAGCATGATAAAATAAGATCACAAGTCATTTGCGCTTTCTAAAATCCCTTGCCGTGCCGCGTCGCCAGTGGGGGCCGGACCTTACGCGCCTCTGAGGTTTCAACGATGCTTCCCCCCGCACGCACCCCGATAACACCATCGCCTTTGACGACGATGAGAAAGCAGAATGCCTGGCCGACAGCAGCCTAGAGTCCCAATTGGTCCCAATGCTCTCCCAGTACCTACCCGGTTGACCCGGCCCACCTCGCACCCGTACCAAAAGAGAAAATTTACACATTGTATGTGATATAGAAGACGTGGCTCCGACTTCCAAATCGAGCGTCTTTATTCATAGGAAACGTTGTTTCTGCATTAATTTAATTTACACTCTAGTCGATGGGCAAATGAACCAGATCAGTCACTGCGTCCGCTACGGTTATGTAGGAATTAGGATACCTAATACAAAGCTTTCCAAGTTATAAACGTAGCACTTGGCGACAAAAAAGCACTTAACTTTCCTATGAGCATACCTACATGTTGTTTTAGCACAATTTTGCATTGGCGTCTGTTCACAGGGACTTGCACATTCCGATACCAGAAGTATCAACGTTAGCCACATTTTAGAATTTTTGATTAATGCCACTTGAAGTAAACGCTGTAAGGTTCATTTTGGCATTTTGGGTAAATGTCCCTTACGTTAACTGATACTTCAGGTAAGTATCGATTTGTGCAAGTCTCTGTGCATGTAGACTCTGAAACTAGTAGCATATTTAGTAGCCAAAGTTATACCAACAAAATAGCTATATTATTTTGTTAACCAATTCAACGTTTGTTATTTTATTTTTTTATTACCAAAGGCAAAGGTTCATTAGTGAAAGATGGGCAATTGAACTGATAACAGTGCTAACTTTAATGTTATTGACCATCGATATCCAATATGCTTCGGTTATGTCCAATAAGATAATAATGTTTGCTCTTTCTCTTTGCAGTTAGCAGAAAAGAAGAAGTCATGGCGATAAAAAGTAAATTTCCCACCAAAATACCTGTGAGTACTTTTTCATAGGTAGGTACTTATAATTCTTAGATCCAACGAAGCATATTACCTATACGTTCTATAAAGATGATAAGCTGCCCTTTCTCAACATTTTCTAACAAAAAGATACTTTCATCATCTGCCTAGCCTTTTTCCCAACTTTTTCACTTTGTACGGTGAATGGTTTCCCTATGGCTGTCCTAATGTGGTCCCTATAATAATTTCGATATTCCTTTGCAGTTAATAGTCGAGAGATATCACAAAGAAAGAAATCTACCAACGTTGGACAAATCGAAGTTCTTAGTTCCTGAAGATATCACTATGTCGCAGTTTCTAGTTATAATACGGAATAGGATAAGAATAAAACCAAATCAAGTAAGTATACAAAGTTGGACTTCTGAATCATTAGTCATCATCATCTGCCTAGCCTTTTTCCAATTATATTGGGGTCGGCTTCCAGTCAAATCAGATTCAGCTGGTGCGGCTGCCTACCAGACCTCCACAACCCATTAACTGGGTAACACGGTACTGCTTGGCAAGACTGGAGTCAGATTTCTTGGCTTCGGACAATCCGTAACGACTGCCAAAGATCTACAAATGACGGCCGGGACCAATCCGAGGCACGGAGTAGTCTTAAGTATGTTAAGATGGTGACCCATCCACAGACCGACCTTTGCAAGCATTGCTCAACCTTAATGATCAACCCGTGCGGCTGTTATTATTATATTATTATTTATATTTAGCCACGATCTACCACTCTGAATGATGTTTAATCATCACAAAAAATATTAACAGCTGTCGTATTTTATTTCAATTGATAGACCGAAATAAAAACGGGTACCTAATTAAATCTTTAACAGGGTTCCTTCATTAGGGTAACCTAATGAAAGGTTACCCTAAATGAAGCATGTAATCCACATCCTTCCTTCCACCTTTCGAGGGCTGCGGCCCTACCATGACGTGTTAAAGCGTGAGTCGTTCGAGTGAGAAGGAGGGATGGAGCTATATATTTAAATTAATTATTGGTTATTATTTTACTAAACTTTTCATCGTATACGTACCTAAATGTTTGAAAGTGTTTCTAAGTAATTTGGGATAAGGGTTTCCCTTATACGCGCTAAACTGGTCTATGGACACTAGTACACTATTACTTCAATAGCTAAAATTTATTAGCTGTTTTTATTTATTAAATGTTTAATTCCATAGAAAAATAAAACTAAGTACCTAATCTAGTTCTACCATTGAAAATAATACCTAAATCTAAGTCTATGCTAGCTAGCGTCTAGTTCAATCTGGTTGGATCACTATCGTCGGGTAAAAGTATTATTTATGTAATCCCGTAATCAATCAATTAGCTCTGGAGATAAATAATTAATTAATTGATTATGTTACATAGTACTAAGAGCTGTTGGAAGTGACCCAAACTATCTGCTTAGGTAGCATAACTCGGGGTATCTGGATGCTCTAAAGGTGTCTTTAGACGAAGAAAATTATGTGCAAAGTACAATTCTTGGTCATTTTAAACTGCAACTGACTGAGCGAACGCGTGTATCTCGCGAGACGTAATTTTATCCAAAACTATGTTGCGAAACGCTCCGTAAGCGTCACATAATACTAATTCAGCGTCTACGCTGCAAGTACTTTTGCTAAATACCTATGTCGGGCGTTGGCAAGCAGTGTCATAAGTACATAGGGTTACCCGTATAGGGATGTCCACTAAGCCAAGGTAGCACAAAGTAATTTGGCAGCATGCTAACTCCGATGTATTGTTTCAGGCCTTATATTTGATAATAAACAACAAATCAATGCTGAGCATGAGCCTTACAATGGCCCAGGCTTACGACAACTATGGCGATGAAGACGGATTCCTGTACATCACATACGCGTCACAAGAAGTTTTCGGATATAAAGATGGTGAGCGTTTTAGTGATTCAAAGTTTATAGCCATTCTTTGAGATAAGTTATTTATATAACAACAATTATGTCGAAATTGCACAAAAAATGGTATAAGTACAACGTGTGTGTGTTATCGCTGAAAGTAATTTCAGGCAACCTATCGCTAATCCGCCCCACTCTGCCTTATCTATATTATTCTGTATCGTTTGCAAAATTTTGTCCTTTCGAGTAAAAGCAGCGTGTATATACAGGGAAGTGTCTGTGCGTAAAAGTTGTGTAGCATTGGTACGTTTGATTAATTATGGTTAAAATTGTGACTTTTGTCTGACTGATTTCACCAAAGAATGTTACGCTAACGAGAGAGCTGCAGCCGGTAGGCAATCTTTAGGTATAAGCGCCTCTTGTAGGTCTATAAAAGAGGCACCTACAGGAATTACCTAGTCAAAGATTTTAGTGTAGTCCAGCTGCCCTGGTTTTACAAAGTAGGTGAACAACAGCCCCATTCTTGTTTCCTTATCTCCAACTTGCATCATATGCCAAAATAAAAAACAAGAGGTTCATTATCGAACCTTAGCGTGTGGGTTTAGACGTTTTACAGTTTTCGCGGCACAGAAATTCTTGTATCTACCGCTCCCAGTCACACTTTGCCATTAATTTCATCGAAAACTTACTATTTTGTTACAGATATGAACATCAAACAGTCAAACCAAGAGGTTCAAGCTATTAGACACAGATTTCCAAATAAAGTGCCGGTAAATATCATTTCTTTCCCATAATTTTTTCTTCAATATCGCCATTTTTCGTTAAAAATATGCTTCTATTTGTCCAGTTATACGTGGAACGGTATTCGAGAGAGCGAGAAGTACCCGCGCTGGGCAGAAACAAGTTCCTAGTGCCACAAGAACTCACCATGTCCCAGTTCCTTTACATCATACGGACGAAGATGAAACTAAGGGATTCACAGGTATGAAAAAGTACTATTAGCTAGAGAGCATAAATGTACGATAGTGATATTAGTGATATTACATAGTGATATTACAATAACTGGCGGTCGTAGCTCCATTTTGATTTGGTCTCTGGACGTAGGTCTTTCCGACTACTCAGTCTTACTGTTTTGCTAATGAATGTTACATGCTTGCTTACAGTTTATTAAACTGATCTTTATTCCTCTCAGGCGCTATACTTGCTAGTGAACGACAAAGTCCTCGCGAGCCACAGCATGACGATGGCACAGGCGTACGAGCAGTTCCGCGCACATGACGGCTACCTACATATCACATACGCCGCGCAGCAGGTGTTCGGATGAATCAAGTATGTAGTACAGTAATATTGATATAATATTGGCCACTGTGGCGCTCCTGAGCCCCAATTCTGTCATTAGAACTAGGGCCCAGGTGGTAGGCGTTCCCAATTTTGAGACAGTTGTCCTCTATCACAGAGTTATGTGTATTACTCTCATCCAAAGACTGGATGATTGTGCTTGTACTTGACAAGAGTTTGGTCAAAGGTAAAGCAAAATATAATCAAACTCACGATAACATAGAATAGGATTGTTTTAAGGAAAATAGTGGATTGTTTAATGTTCTTAAAACAGGTAATTTGAGATCATTTTGAGCGCCTATTGCATAATACCATATTATTAGTTAGATATCACTGGTTATCCAGTTTTACGTTACCGGAAAGTTCTTTAAAGACTAAACCGCGAACTAAAAGCAAAACAAGATTTATGAAAAAATTACAAACAAAATACAGACATAGTATCGTTATCACCGTTTAATTTTTGAACTCGATACATCGGCATCGATCGAAGCCCAAAAATAAAACAAAGAAAATAAAGCCGTACCGTATGATATTATTGTTGAACCTTCTGACGAGATCAATAAAACAGGGTTCAACGTCTATTAAAGTTAAATGTTCGCAGTCAAGGGTAATGAAGATATGAATATGGTCATGTCATCTTAAGTTCATTAATCATTAAAACATAGAGGGGCCTATAAATAACTACAACAACAAGGATTTTGCGTTGATAACGATTAGATTGTGGACGTGGATCGCGACCCCAATACTCCTTGTTTTTAACCGACTTCTAAAAAAGGAGGAGGTTCTCAATTCGGATGTTTGTATCTTTTTTTTATGTTTGTTCGCGCATAACTCCGTCGCTTACCAACCGATTTGAAAAATTCTTTTTTTGTTGGAAAGGGTATACCTACTTCCCAAATGGTCCTATTGAAATTTTATCAAAATCGGTTCAGTAGTTTGGTTTTTAAAACCAAATAGCTGGAAAAAATGTGGAAAAATCATCCATGTATACGAAATTGCGTATTTTTGCTTTCCTGTGACTTAAAAGTTATTTTGAACTTTATAGTGTTTTTTGGAAGTCGGTTTTTTTTTTTTGTGAAAAAGTTTTTTATTTTGCACTTTTTAGTGGTACTCCACACCTAACAACACCACTGGAAAGTCACAGGAAAGCAAAAATACACAATTTCGTGTACATGGATGATTTTTCCACATATTTTTTCCAGCTATTTGTATTTAAAAACCAAACTACTGAACCGATTTTGATAAAATTTGACAAGTACAATGGGACCATTTGGGAAGTATACCCTTTCCAACAAAAAAAGAGTTTTTCCAATCGGTTGGCAAGCGACGGAGTTATGCCCGAACAAACATAAAAAAAAAAAAATTACAAACATTCGAATTGAGAACCTCCTCCTTTTTTAGAAGTCGGTTAAAAAAACACTACAAAGTTCAAAATAACTATAATTTCGGAAGTCGGTGTCAAATAACGAAGAAGCAACCAAAAACACCGACTTCCGAAATTAAAGTTATTTTGAACTTTGTAGTGTTTTTTTGAAAGTCGGTTTCTTTTTTTTGTGAAAAAGTTTTTTGAACAGACCGGACGTTTCGAGAAATCGTTTCGTTTCTATAATTACCTACATAATTTTTTTTGGAAAAATGAATTTTTTTTCGTAGACAATTTAGCACTGCGATTTTCCTTTATGATCGATAGAAAAATGCTTCCACTTTTTCATAGCCACTAGTGATATTAAAAAAAAAAGATTAGCTAGCTAATATTAAAAAAAAAAATGATTTTCATTTAATTGATTGCTAGAGCCTCCAAGTCTTCGTAGCGGTTTTTTTCCGCAGGCAGATATTTTTGGTAACTGCCTATTTTTAATACTGCAGTCCGACTGTCTAGCAACAACTCACTATCAGCCTTGGATACAAGTCCTTAACAGGACCAAACAGATAAGGTGTAGAATAATTTGTTCCAGATAATATTTTATCAATAATGACGTTGATTTACGAAGGTAGTTAAATTGCAACAAAGTACTTGTAGAAAAACAAGTTCAGATTTATTAGACGTGTGTATGTAATAAAGTATTGATAAAAATTATATATATTGCTATTAGTTACGTCCTAACTAGAAGTCGGTGTACTCTTATTATTATTTAATAAGAGTAATTATAATAATAGTAAGTACCATTTTGTTTTTAACGAAGTCTAAAAAGACGTTTTTTAACCAACCCTCGTTTATTCAGTAAGTGTATGCTCTTAACTGTGATGGGTAGGTACCTACAGTTTTTTTTTTATGAATTGAGGAAAGCTAAACTATTTGTAATGAAGTAATGACTTAGGATATTTTTTATCTATATTCTTCTACAATACCTTGGGATGTATCGACCTACGTGTATTATTGACATTATTAAGTACTTAGTCCAAAGTCTTATATAAAAAGACGTTTATGTAAAAAATACAATAAATAATATCTCCAGACAGTTCTAATATACTTGTTAACGGTATTGGTCACATTTTATGTGATCCTTTAAATTTCGCTGGAAGGCTTATAATTAAGTACTTATCAACTTCCTAATTTGAGTTAACTTTAAAACAGCTTCTGAGAATAAAAAAAATTAAGGGACTTCTATGAATATAGATAAGTAATAAAATAAATCTAGTTCTATAAACAACTGATTACCAGATTTTAAACAAGTATGTTATTCAGAAACAGTTATTGATTTTGTAGATATAACATGATAAGCAATGAAACTCTTAATGTCTTTGCACTTGAAGTACTATTTAGTATCGTTGATAAACTTTGCGCTGTAGTGCTAGATCAGCTTGATAGTCTGCATAGTACAATCAGTCAGAAGTCATTTTATAACACAACCTGAATGTAAAATGTTTGTAAAGCAATTAGTTTCGTATTGGACGCACGTGCGGTAGTTGGGTTAACGCAATCGTAAAGGGTTACACGATTTAAAACGCATTACCGGGGTAAGGGTTACCCCGTTACAACAGTCACGTTGGCTCACTATCATTTTACTGATCAATGTTGTTATTTAATGAAGTATTTATTTCACAGCAAATGCTCAAGTGTCGTATCCAGTCAAATGTTGTTGACTAGAAAAGAAAAGACTTGAATCGAACTCACGATCTTTTAATCGATTGTCCGACACTGCATCGTTCATTGCCATTAATTCGGCCAATCACACCGCATGAATCATGAAATACACATTAACTTTTTTTTACAATCAATACGATAAATTAATTAAGTAGGTCTGTCGTATAAACATATCTTTCATTCCGTCTGGCAGTTATCATTATCAGTCGGGCCATGGACACTATGGAAATGAAAGTAACATGAGTACAACGGAGGCTGTACGTGATAATATTATCATACTGTAAAAAATACTTGTTATTGTCACCTATATCGAGTTACTTTTTATATAAGGGGACTTATATAAGTTCATAATGTGCTTGTTAGGGTGAATGTTCGGTTATCAACTGTTGCTAAGTGCAACGACAACTTTATCTCGACTATTAGCGAAATATATCTATTAATTTAAGTATATATTTATTTGAATAGGTTTGTAATCCTTTGATTAATTTAACAATAGAAACAGTTACGATAGTTTGGACAAGCCGACACAAATAAAATTTTAGTGAGGATTTTATTTTTGGTATATTTTATTCCTGTAGTTTAATGAACCCGTAATGTAGATAATTCATAAATATCACTAAACGTCCGCTGTCTAACATAGGACTCCTACTAGACTGAAATCAAGCATAGTGGTTGGAAAATATTTTGTTACAGTAGTATAAGAAAACGACTGCCCAATTACTATCCCTACTAATGTTATAAATGCGAAAGTAACTCTGTCTGTATGTCTGTCTGTTACGCTTTCACGCTAAAACGGGAGAACGGATCGTCATGAAATTTGGCAGATATATAGGGATATGGGATATGGAGAAGAAGATAGGCTTTTTACGCGATAACCGACATACACGCGGGCGGAGCTGCGGGCAAAAGCTAGTATCTTTTAGTTCCACCTCTCTATACTATATTTTATAGTCCGGTTAAGCAGTTGATAGCCCCTGCGTGTTAACTTGCTAGTGGTCATACTGAAAAAAAAAAAATCTCTATAGGTACTATACCTACTAATATAATAAAGCTGAAGAGTTTGTTTGAACGCGCTAATCTCTGGAACTACAAGTTGGATTTGGAAAATTCTTCTTTTACTTCGGACAGAGGATAAGCATTACCATACAACGTGGCAATGCCGCCAGTCTTTTGGGCTCACTTCCAGTCGACAGCGATACGGATGAATTTTTTGACGCCTTTTAGTTAGGAGTTTTCCTTTTGTATTTTATTTTAAGTGTACATAGTTAAATTAGTATTATATTGTAAATAAGTTGCTTTCGTTGTATACAATAAAGAAATTCTTCTTCTTTTTTCTAAATGATAGCCACATTCATGAGGAAGGCTATACGGGAACGGGAAATTCCTACGAGAACGGGACATGCGTGTACGAAGTCGCGGTACTAATGTATAAAAGAAGGTACATTTCTAAAATTAAATCCTAATCTAGATTCATCTGGTTACGTACAAATTCATCATGATTGTTAGTTCTAACTTACTGCTAATTAACCTTTACAACGTAGTTTGACCTTTAGAGAAATGTTATTAGATACTAATTATATTTAGACTAGCTTTAATCCTGGTTGTTGTTCACAAATATGGTTTAAAAAGAAAAAAATATTCTTTTGGAAAAAACCACGTGGGGGAGAGAAAACCCTCGCGACCCAGCCGCCGCTACATAGGGAGACGCCCCGGGCATCGTTCCCGGCCTAGGCGCGGGTCTGCGGACGGCGAGCGTTTGGGTGGCTCGCCGTCCGATCAAAGCCAGGACCGGGCCCGACATGTGAAAATTCCCAAATGAAAAATAAATCTTATGTAATAGGTAAATAAACATCAAATTCGCGATTAATTCGCGACACACCGGTGTGTCGCCGGGGCCGGAGCGGGGTAACTATCGAACGGCGGCGGCGATCGAAATCGAACTGTTGATGAAACACAATCAAACGTGTAATTTGGCAAATTAGTAGAATCGGCCCCCGGGTCGACGGCGCGTTGTGTTCCACGCGCGCCTCAAAGATATGTCAGCATAATAGACGGGGCCCATTAGGGTCAAAGCCTGCCAGGGTTGCGGATTTTATTCGAAAGTGTTACCGCGGTCCTGAAAGCAAAGGGCACTAGGAGCACGGATGGGTTTTAGTTAGTAAGAGTGTGGTATCCCTTCCACTCCGCCCAGAGCGAGGGGAGTCATTTGATGATATCTCATCCACAAAAAAAAACATGTCTCCTTTATTACCTGAAAAATGCACAAACAAAAGAGTTAGTCTTAACTAACCCTTGTAGCACCTTATGTTGTTTTAGGTACAATTATAAATGATTATACATATTATTATGTATTTAATATTCCATGATGGAATATTCGTCCATCAAATTTCGTTTAGCAAAGTAGTTGAACGCCTTATCATCTGTTCTGATCTATGTAAGTACTTGAATATCCTAAAATGGACCAAGACGCTGCACATGGCAGTGAAAACTTGTTTCATATAAAAATGCAGTACCTACCTAATAAATTAACTATCCATTTATAACACAAGCTCTCAACAATATAACCCCCTTGTGTGAAAACAATACACACCTACTCTTTAGCAGTATAGTTGAACGCGCGAACCTGTATTATTCCATAGCACAGTGTGTGAGACAGAACATAATTAATGTCATCATAATAAGTTTATCTAGGGTCACGATGCACAAACATCCAGTGGAAGAGGCGAGGCCTGTATTTCTCTCTATTGTTGATAAGGATCGATTTATGTGTCCCTTCCATTATAGTTTGTGGAGTGTAGCCCCCCAGGGTCTGTTGTCAGGGAAATGTACTGTACTGGCAGATACCGAGCTGTGTGCTAATAGTTATTATTATTAGTTAGAATTATTATCTAATGCTGTGTTTTGTTAGTATAGTACTGATATGATTATGTTGTTTTTGTGGGCCTTTAGTTGGTTGTTTTCAACTCAAAAGTTTGTTGATTGGTTTTTGGGGTTGAAAAAATATAAATTTATAGTGGTCTCATTACTTGCTGAGCGAGTGAGCAGTAACTCAGGATGTTTGTATAGGCACAGCAAATGTTAGACAATTATACGTATTTCTACGAGTATAGGTAGATACCTATACTCGTAGAAATACGTATAATCGTACAATTCAAAGAAATGTTTGGTGTTCGAGTCTCGAAACTAATCAGTGAAGGGGTCTTAGTCATTCTGCCCTTTGTAAAATGGAAGATCCACTTCAGTGACGTGCTGAGAATTTTATAAAGGAAATTTTTGGTCCAGTCTATTAATATTTAACCGATCATATACTAATAAGTTTATTTTTCTAATAAACAAAATCTATTTGTTTCAGGTACACACAAGAAATTGGAGTAAACTTATGTTCCTGGTGTCTTCTAATTAAAAGACTGATAGTATTCTATTTTCTTCCTATTGTGATAGTGCTATTTTAAAGTTTTATATCTAAGTCACATTCACATAATATTTTGTATGGCGTGGAATGTCCGGACCGGGTGCGTAAGAGATCGTATGAAAGTTTTGAATATAGGTACATAACTTTAAATTACTTTAAATGCTATAATCATTTCAAAAATGAAATAAGTGCAATAAAATTTGGTTACTTTATTTTTATGATCTCGAAAATGTATCCAACTGTAAATTATTATTATTTTAAGGTTTATGTATTGTGTCCCTTCATGTATTGTAAATAGAGAACACGTAAAATGTCGTATTATCTATGTCGCTACAAGGATCTGAATAAAACGTATGTTAAAAAAACCCTGTTAATGTATCCATATATTTTACAGTCTAATATATTTTATTAATAATGTTTTAGTTTTATTTAACTTTACTCTCAAACTATACTAGCGCTCTCTAACAACTGAAAGATTTGTTGGAGAACCAAAAAACCCAATCAAAATAAAAAAAATATCTTCACCTTATACGTACGTAGTGGCCGTACTGTGGGCCTTAGGCCCACTTGCATAATATTATCTACTAGCACTTCGCCCGCGACTTCGTCCGCGCGGATTTAGTAGGTACTCCACAAACTTCAACGCCCCCTATACCCCTTATAAAGGTTAGTTTTGGAAAATTAAGCACAACGATTTTCATTCATTTACATTTATTACTTAGCCATTTCTACTTATTCTATGGTCTCAGGTTCAGCGCAACTGTTCACCCCGTTCACCCCGTCAGGAGTTGATTATGCAAAAATTGTTAGGTACCTACATCTGTTTCAATAATCCCATTTTTAGTTTGTTCATAGCATCCCGACGTAAATTAAAGCAAGCAATAATGTCCTCCCCTAAAAACTTAATCACCCCTGCTTCACCCCTTATTATGTAGGTATGTAGTTTATTTGCGAAAAATCCAAACATTTGTTATTCTTATTATTTTATCGAAATCATTTTCAACTTCATCGGACCAAGCTAGATATGATTCTACCCAGTTCGCTCAAGCCGCGACATTTTTCTTACTCCGAGCATGTTTATTACCGTCGTAACTTTTGAACGAAAGGTCCGATTTGAATAATTTAAAGTGTAATTTACACGGAAATAATCAACCTTAATTATCAAAGCATTTAAATGGATAAGGATTGATATCATGATACCGAAATCACCATTTTTTCAAATCACCATGGATTTGCTTGAATAATTTGAACAAAAAGCGGTCATGGTGACTTAACCATAATAGTTAGACATATGGTATCGCGGACTTTTTTGTAGACATTGATGACTTCTATAAAACTGTAACATCACTTTGCTCTATTGTCAATAGATTCCGCAGCGTACGCGATATAAGGATTTTTTCTCACACCTTGGGTTACATTATCGAAGTTTTCATACGGATCCCTAACTTTTTTGAAAATATTCTACAGCCTATGTCCATCATCGATAATGTACAATTCTATTGGTGAAAGAATTTTTCAAATCGGTCCAGTAGTTTCGGAGCCTATTCATTTCAAACAAACAAACAAACAAACAAATCTTTCCTCTTTATAATATTAGTGTAGATTGACTCCGAGTTAGTTGCTAAGCCACCATTATGTATGAAAGGCTCTTGTTCGCGCAAGTGGGTTAAAAAGTTTTCGATGGAGTTTTTATTAGACACATGTAACACCGTGAACGGCTTACCTCATATAAACTTGCTATCCCTTCTACAATTCTCTCCTATCGTATATTGTGAAACGGTTAGCAAGTAATAATTGTATATATAATAATTAAGGTTAACCCTTACCAGAATAATAAGGCTAACCTATTGTAGGCTCAGGTAACCAAATGAACGGCTTACCCTTTCAAAGACTAAGTGTGGTTGTACCACCACTGTTAAAAGGTGTATTGTCCGAAATACTACCTACCATCTAAGTATATAGTTTTTTATTTTGCAAATATGGCCTTATATTACCTAGATACCTGTACTATAATGTCTGTCGATTCGTGAAAGAATTCTGTAAGTGCTTGGTTTCGGGTTCCAAAATCATATTTCGTATAGACGATTTGAGTACGGAATCTGCTTAGAGCATGGTTGGATTTCATGTTTCTCATCAAACATTTTACATTTTTTTTGTTTAATTAAGTTTTATTCGTTATAATCGGAAATGTGCGTATGTTTGAGAGGAATAACCTATTCTTCCTTCCACTTCCCTATCTAAACTAATATTATGAAGAGAAAAGATTTATTTGTTTGTTTGTTACGATTTGGCTCAAAAACTACAGAACCGATTTTAAACATTCTTTCGTTCATTAGTAAGCTACATTTTAACTAAAAACTTAAGATACTTTATTTTCAAAAAAAAAATAGAGATCCGTAGGGATGCTACTTCGGGTTACTTACATTATTCCTACGAAAATTGCAATTATGTAACCCAAAGTAGCAAAATTTTGGCAAATAAATTAATTTCATCGTTATTTGGCGTGCGCTGAGAAGACTATTGATGATGATATATAAAAAAATAATGACTACATGATTAAAGTACTCATTATTACCCATAAAAAGCCCGCGAGGGTGTAATTGTTTAAGTCACAATGACCGGTCTTTGTTCAAATTATTCGATTAAAAACCCTGGTGGAATGGAATAGTGGTGATTTTGGTATCATGAGTCATGATAATGATTTTGATAAAAATAAGAACATGTGTTTGGATTTTTCGAAAATAAACTCCTAAAGCTAGGGGTGATGAAGTTTTTAAGGGATGACGTTATTACTTGCTCCAATTTACTTGGAAATTTCTATGTACAATATACATAAAAGCGGTATAATTGAAGCGGATCTATCGATTTTTTCATAATCAACCCCCAACAGTTGTGCTGATCCTGAGACCCTGTGGACCTTGTGGAATTAATTATTTTAAATTGAAGTTGTAATTGGCGTTGAAGTTTCTGGAGTAACTAATAAATCCGCGCGGACAAAGTCGCGGGCGAAGTGTATTACCATAAAATGAGTATTTTATCTGCAAGGATTCCTATCTACCTACATTTCACGAACAAGTTGTTTACTAGTACCTTATGCAATTAGATAACCAAAGTTTAATTAACATGTCACCGGGTGACAGGTTTAGATAAGATAGAGGTCTAGGAAAGTTTCTACTTTCTATTAATAGAAAGAAATCATATATGTTAAAAAATCGTTTCGTAGAATTAACCCTTGTTTCTGTAAACTTTTACACTTGTCAAATGACTCGCTCGGCTGTTTAAAAAAAAATTAATTCTACAGACTTGATCAACCTTTGACTTTTTTATTGCTTTAACTCTATTTTGAATATTATATTATTCTATAGAATCTACCAGTATATACAGAGTGAATGTGTGCTTAAAGTATGCGTGGATGGCCAAATCCGAAACTATGAGAAACATTGAAAGGAGTCACGAACCCGTTTTTGCTGAAAATTAAAACATCATTGTATTTTTTATATTAAAAATCGGTTTTCCTAGCTAGGAATCGAACCGGTTGATTAAAAAAAAGTTAATAAAATCGCGCAGAAAATGTTCCTACGGAACGGGATATGCGCGTTCGAAAGCGCGGGCAATAGCTAGTATTAAAATATAAATGTCTGAGAGCAGGAATTTATTTGAATATTAATTCCTACTCTCTCAATTTTATATTATAACAACAACCATCCATCTCTTTTTATCAAACCTTTCCAATAAAACCACTGTTGGAATAAAAAGGGCTTTATTACACCCATACTTATTAGAACATAAATATTCTTACGTGCTACATAACTTTAATGTCGTTACTCGGTGGGCGAGATATTTTGCGCGGCCGCTACTAAAGTGTCGTGGATATCCTTCGCGTAGGTTATTTGAAGGCGTACCGTGTTTAAGTATTGTGGGTAGCTGAGGTTGTCCTGAAATGGAAAGGCGTTCATGTATTAGTGATCGATCATCATCACATAAGCTGGTAAATTTATAGATCAGCAAATAATGCTTGAAGTTTTCAAGACTGATAGGTTTCGTAGAGATCCGAAAAGAATGCTACATCATTCCACAATTTTTTAAGCGACGTTAACATTCGCATCTCAGTCGTTCGTTTAGAAATCAGTATAATTGGCCCTCTGGATAAAGTGGCGCCAATAGCGGAACGTCTTGGCCCTCAAGCTCGAAACGGTCATGGAGGCAGTTGCGTTATTCATGACGTTCGAGCTACGGAAGGAATGACAGGAAACTGCTATCTATATCCTTGTCACATTTTTTGTCTTGAATTGCAAAACACCTAACGACTGCATTAGGTGTTTTGCAATTCAAGACAGTAGGACTAGCTTTTTTCCTGTAAGTTTTGATTCTTCAAAGTATCTACCTAATTTATTCAAATCTGATGCCTTTCCCCATAGTCTGAATTGGTATTATATTGACTGCTTAACGCCACTGACGCTGTAAGACGTGGCCTTGTTATGAGCCAAAACAATATGATTTAGATATATTTTGAAAGCGAGTCAAAATTGGGTCTCTTGGACCCTTTGGGGATGGCGGGCACAGTAAATAAAACTTGCCTTCGTTATGAATTGATAGATGAAAACGAAGTAAGAATAAACTAAACTTTAGATAACTGGTACCTTTGAAGAGTTTTTGCGCTAACAATTTATCTATATTCGGTAAGGTGTTTGTTTTTTAATAATCTGAAAACTTGTCGATCGATTCTGTTAACATGTCGAAGTGAAGGCTTGGGTGAAGTGAGCTGTCATTCCATCTTGATTACATGGATTGACAGCTCACTTCGTGACCACTTCAGCCGAGCCTTTACTTCGACATGTTTATCGCAGAGCATGAGAATCGCACTGCTAATATGTTGAAACATTGTGGAAAAGTTTATTCTTACCCCTGACGTTGGTCCAGTGTCGAGTCTCGACGGCATGACGGTCAGAGGGAGATAGTGCGCTGCAGACTGCGCTTGCTGGATGCACGTTATGGCCGTGCGCTGGCAAATAGAACATAAAATAAAACATTAATATGAGACGAAAATAATAATTTAAGGACATGGTACCTAAGGTCGAAAATAGTGTTCTAATTAAACTCGACTAGCCCCCATAGTATCACGTACCAATGCCAACATGATTCTGTTGTTAGAGAGAGACGGAGCTATTCAGGACGAATAGCAATATTCCCTTTCCACAAAGGAATCATGGGAGCTTATAGATACTTTGTTTTTTTTTTTGAATAGCTTATGGTGTATCCTTGCAGCCACTCTTCTCCTGCGCCACCTCGAACCAGCCCTCGTGGTGCGCGTCCAGATCATCCCGCCACCAGTTTCTGGATCGGCCTCGGCGACGCCGTCCATCTCCTGGCACCCATTGCGTCAAGATTTTTGCCTAGCGGTCATCATGCATGCGGCCAACGTGACCCGCCCAATCCCATTTGAGCCTGGCAGCCTTTTTGCTCACGTCTATATTCCCTGTTTTGGAGCGCAGCATAGTGTTCCGTACTCTGCCGATCCTTTTCAAACCCAGAACTACGCTCCATTGCTCTTTGGCATACCCCAAGGCGGAACTTTTGCGACTCGGTGAGCAGAACTGTACGTTACGATGGATAGGATACACATTTCGATGAATTTTGCGCTTCAGGGAGATCGGGAGATCACCCTTCATTAGCGTCTTCATGGACAAGTAGCTTTTACAGGCGTTTTCGATGCGGCGATCGATTTCTATTTCTTGCCTGTTTTCGAAAGGAACTAACTGGCCCAATTTGATATACTCATACATAATGTATTTCCTGCCCATCTACCTCGACCCTACGTTTTATAATGTTATTTGTCTATCATAGTTATAGACCGATTCATCGCGAGTCCCACCTTGAGGCTACCCGTGCCCAGATCTTGGAGCATGGTCTGCAATTCCAACGCTATTGGGGCAACAAGGACTATACCGTCGGCAAATCGGAGGTTCGTTAGTCTCTTATTACCCACTTAAAATGCCCTTGGTCTTCCGTAAACAATTTGTGAGAGAGCGGAAGCAAACAGGGTGACCTGTTTAACATCCCTATGCTGAAAGATGGTTCTGAAATTGTGGTGAAATTATGGTCCTAAGTTGTATGTTGGCAGAGCTATTGTAATATATGTTTCTAAGGAATATTGTTTCTATGTTGTTTCTATGTATTGTGATTCAAGTTCCTGGTTTTTCAATGATCTAAATATTTCAGGATGCCTAATGCTATCGTAGGTCTTCGTATAGTCTACGAAGGCCAAATGTTGGGGTTTATCGAACTTGGATAATTTATGTGCAAATATTTCGAAGGGTAAATAGAACAAAGACGAACCTTAAGTGTTTTGTAAAAAAAAAATAATAATAACAGTTTAATGTTTTAACAGAAAAGATTACTGACCTAGGTAATAACACCCTGCAGCTAAGTACAGTAAATAGGTACCTACCAATAGTTTAGACACTGGATTAGTTTACATTAATATTGTAAACAACATGGACACTGAGTGTTAATGATGCTGTTTACTTGGTAACATATATTATGATCGTATGATCAATCACATTGAAATCCTAAGGTTGTCTAAAAATACAACATAGAATTGTTGTATAGGTACCTACTAAGCTACTACCTACTAACTTGAGATTACGTAAATCACTTTCACAAACACGTACCTATAATACCCAGGTTTAAACCAACAAGCCATTTTTGAATTTCGAACTTTATTCCAAATGCCGTAAAGTTCTTGAATGCACATTGGCAACATAGACTGGGATCTAAAATAGGTTTTTGTATTAATAACTTAAAGATAGTCGGAATATAGTTCAAAATGTAATAATGGGCTTGAAAGTTTAGGCTTGGACTAAAGCTAGAACGCGTTTTGTAATAAAGCCGAAAGGGTCTTTCGCCCTGGTTAAAACCTTTTCTGAAACACAAGTTTTCCTAAAATGGATAAGAACATTTTTTTTAAACATTTTTTTTTTGTTGACTTTTTATTTACTTACATAATCCCTAAATAAAAACCCAGTACATTTGTTTGCTACTTTAAACAAATGTCTGGGTTTTTACTGAAGGGACATGTATCATAATTATGATGGTGTTGACGTTGGCTAGGGAGTCACGTAAAGATAAGGAATTAATAATAATAGTGATCAGAGACGGTTGCCGGGTCAAGAAGTTAATTATTGCACTTAGATACACGATATTTACATCAACATGCACACAATGTAACATAGTCCTGCTTATTCCTAGATTCTGCAAGAAAATTCTAGATTTTGAATCTAGCTAAGATTTATATTTTTGCTTAATAGTAATAAAATAGCACGTGGCTAAATATTAACAGCCGCACGGATCGATCTTGAAGGTCAAGCAACGCTTGCCGAGGTTGGCCTGTGGATGGGTGACCATCTTAACATAACGAGATTCCTCCTGCCTCGGAAAGCACGTTAAGCCCGTTAAGCGTTGGTCCCGGCTGTCATTTGTAGCTCTTTGGCAGTAATTACGGATTGTCAGAAGGCAGTAAATCTGACTCATCTTGCCAAGAATTACCGTGTTACCCAGTTAATGGGCTGTGGAGGTCTGGTAGGCAGCCGCTCCACGTAAAATACTGATATTCAGCTGAATTCGGATTGACTGGAAGCTGACCCCAATATAGTTGTTAAGAGGCTAGGCAGATGATGATGATTAAGAAATTTTTTTTGCAAATAAATAATATTCTTATTCTTATTCTTAAAATCTTAACTATTTATGTTATATTTAACAACCAGAAATTTCATGAACAGAAGTCTATATGATTTATATATTCTGGTAAAGCTAGAACATCATATCACTTTGTGTCCTATTACTTGCCGTTTTTTTAGGTTCAATGTGCCCTAAGACATTTTACAGCCCAAACTCAATTTCACACACACTTTTATTTCCAAAAGCAATGCATTATTCTAACTTTGTGATAGCCATCATGCTTATATGGTTAGAGATTTATTTTTATAGCCTTTGAAAGACAGGCCTTCAACGGGATCTATTTGCATGTTTTATATTCTTTCAATCATTGACAGAATTACTTAAGGCTTTTAAAAGGCCCGTTTGTTATCTCTGGGTTAAATCAAGACTAGTAAAGTTGTTTTATCTCACAAGTGCAGGCGAGCCATAGTTGTGTAAGTAAATGTATGTGCACATTGTCTTAGTGTGCAAGCTTGTGTCAGTGTGCACATACCTACACAACTATGGCTCGCCCGCACTTGTTTGATAAAACAGCTATAGTTATATCTTATTAGAATAATATGTCTTCTAACTTACCAGGTGTAGTTCCATTTGATCACAAATTGAGAAAAACTCTTCTAGATTCTTATCGAATCTGGGCACTGGGTTGTCAATGCCTTTCCTGCAAAAATAAGTAATGGAGGACTTAGTTTTGAAACTGGTATTGGTTGTGAAGATATATTTATCTTAGCCCAGAGTCCCAGATAAAATCATGAGCTTTAAATCTTTTATATTCTTTCAATTAGCATTGAAAGAATATAAAAGATACTTTTAAAGAATATAAAGATACTTTTTTTTACAACATCAAAACTTTGTTTTGTTACCTACATTCTTTGCAAATAAATGATTTCTGATTCTGATTCTGATTCTGATTGATTGGACCTTTTAAAAGGCTGTGACATTTTTTATAAAAAATAATAATCATTCACAAATTCAGAATTAAGAAGTGGATGGTCAATGGTGGACTGTTTAATTTGTCATAATCATAATCCAATTTACTTCAATTTATCTTATTCCAATTGTAAAACTGTCTATTTAGTTTGTGTAGTGTGTGCCCTGTTATCACTTATCAGTCTCACTCTAAGTCAAACATTTTGGTTATTGTTAGTAAGGTAATGTAATATGCATACACTCAACCTTTCAAGCCAGTAAGTTTGGAATGTAGAAACTAAATATTGTCACATATGAAAGAAACTACAGTGCTCAAGTCAAAAACTGGCAGTTTTATCTTTTGAATGTCACAACATGGAACTCTTTGTCGGGATGAAACTACCTAGAACATTTTTGGCAATCAACCAAACACAGGCTAGTATTCAAATAATTGTCACATTGCCCCAGTAGAACAGTTATAATAATTTGTTCAGTTTTACACTTTTGTTTACGCAAATTACTCAAGTGGTGATGTTTGATAAGCAACAATATGTATCAATATAACTATGCAGTCAAATGTAGGTAAAGCTTTTCTAAGATAAATACCGCTATTATAATATTGCAGCAGTTAAGATGAAGAAGTATTGAATTTGTTCATGTCAATGGTGTAGTGTTCATAGTCTGATTTGTATGATACTTACTGAGAGTTAGAATCTATATTGTGGTTCTGATGTAAGATTTGGGCTGCAGACTTCAGAGTCATCTGAAAACAATTTAATATTATTTTATTGAATTAGTCCATACTTTGAGATCAAATTATACCTCGGCGCGATATTTACTTACTGGAATAGACTCACGTAGGGAGCCCATTAGAGTCTTAACTCTAGATATATTGTCCATTTTATCCTGCTGCTGCGCTTGTTGTGGCATTTGCTGAGGCTGCATTTGTTGTGGAGATGGTTGCTGCATTATTGTGCCTGGTACTGGCATTTGCATCCCCACGTTTGGTGTCGCGCCAACAGTATTCATAGGCACATGCATGTTCATTTGGTTATGATTCATCTTTATGATGATAATTTATCTTTCTTTAACTAATTTTATTTTTGTTTATGTACTGAGCTGACTACTGATGCTTGAAACTCAGAAAAACGCCATTTTCACGTCAAAAGTGACGTTTTATTGTCAAAGCAACAGATAACCTTAATTAAAGAGTGAACATTGTTTGTAAGAAAACAACTACTGTTATTCTCAACAATCTGAATCCTAGATTAGAGGTGATCTTCACTCACCATATCTGTGGCTGCTAGCCAATGTGAAAAGATTGATTGACTGATTGACACTTTCTGACACTGACAGATTCCAGACATGATATCATTCGGCGGTAGGGAAAGTTTTTGTTTGAATGTTATTTGTTTGTTTCATTTTTTTTTTTCACAATTCCGCAGTGATTAAAATATAATATCTCATGAAATCTTTCAAGATATCCAACGCAACGGAATTATGGCAGGTACAGGCCGTACAGCGTTCAGAAAAATTAAGTACTGTGTTTATTTCTATAATAAAACAAAGTGTATGTGCTTTGCAGAGGGAAACAAGTCTTCCTGCGGTAGCATCCTTCAGCCAAAGCTTAGACACTATGTTGGGAACTGATGGTTTTCAGCTTGGTTGCATCACTGAACTACTAGGCTTGCCTGGCTCTGGGAAAACTCAACTATGGTATGTAGCTGACTGCTGCAGTCTGGAAAAGTAAGCTTACTGAACATATTGTTGGTCTGTCTTTTATATTGTTATTGTTTTCAGTCTACAGCTGTGTGCGTCAGTTCAAATTCCTAAAGAACTAGGCGGACTGAATGCTGAGGCACTCTACATTGATACTAATACTAACTTCACCATATCTAGGTTTAGAGGTAATTTGTTTTGATGTTTAAATGTGGACGCGGATAGGTCCACTGAGCTGAACTTATTCCCTAACTTATATACCCAATAAATTTACTGTAGCACGGTTAGTGAGTTCTCACACCCACGGGCCGGGTGACAGCAGCCACTTCATGAGTTCATCTTATTTATTTATTATATGTGTACCTTATTGTACACCTCATTATAAGAACTGCACTAACATTTATAAAAATAAGTGTACAATGGGCAGTTTTATTGCACAAGGCAATCTCTTACTCACACACACACCATCCATCAGCATACATCTTCATCCTGTTAGACTGGAAGCCTTTCTCTACTCAGCATATTTGAGAAAAGGCTAAGCAGATGATGATGAGGAAGCCAGCTAGTTTGCTAAAAATAGTCTTCCTGTCTTTGTGGGAAGTAGTCACTGTCTATGAAGGTTTGCAACAACACTAGCATATCTGTGTACCATAGGTATGCATTGACGTACCCCCATGCCATGGCACTAATGCACCATAACACCTAAGACAACCGATAAGTTGTCACATATCTGTGACAGTGACAATGGTGTATGTGATGGTCTTCAAAAAAAGGCTAACCAGAACACAGGAATGCTGTTTGGTTGCAGAAATGGATGTGGTGGCAGTAATTTCATAAGGAAGATGACTCCTTTCTCATATTTCCTTAAAGACCACTTCAAATTAAATATTAAATTGCAATTAATAACTGTTTTATTATATTTTTAGAGATATTAAGTGCAAGTTTATTGAGATGTCAAAGCATTTTGGATGAACCGCTACAAATAACTGAAGAGGATGCATTGAACAAGCTGCACTATGTCAACGCTTTTGGTCTGGAGAAGTTCTGTGCATTCATGTACAGACTGTCCAAGTTTATTGAGGCACATCCTAATGTAAGACATTATGTTTTATTGTTTATTTTATGCTAGAGTCTACATTATCATTGTAATGTTGGATTAGTTTATGTTCACTGCTAATGCATAAACCTCGGAGGGTAGTGTTAATTGAGGAAACTGCTGCATATTATTTATTGGCCCACAGTCTGAGACTTTCTAAGTTTTTCTTTTAAATACCTTAATTTTTTTTTTGCTTCATTATAATAATAGGAAACATCCATAAAAGTTATTTACTATCATATCTAGCTAGTTGAAAATTTGACTATTGTCATTCTAACTTGTGTCCCACCGCTTGGCCTCTTCTCCTTCCAAAGATCCCTGTCTGTATGATCTACCTAGTTAGATCCTACTTATGTAAAAAAAAATATAGAATCTATAGTTTTGTACTTCACTTTTTCAGGTGAAACTAATAGCAATAGACTCAATAGCATTCCCATTCAAAGATGGCATCTCAACCAAGCAGAGAACAGGCTTGCTATTCAGACAGATGGCTGAACTACAGAAAATAGCTGTACAACACCAAATTGCTGTAAGAAACTTGTTTTAAGCACCCCTTTCATTATTTTGTAAGATTTTACGAATTTCCCTCAGTTAAAAAGTGTTATTGTTAGGAATTCTTGAGTAGCATCTGGAGTTTGGAAGCTGGTGGTGCGACACCCGTGCTTCGGAATGCATGATAAGCCTTTGGTCCTACAACTGATGTCTCTCCAGTCGTGTCAGATTACCGTCACATCGGACTATGAGAGATTGAGAGTAAGGGAACAGAGCGCATCTGTGTGCGCACACGCACTCTTGTGCACCAAGGTTAGGAACACTATTATGTTTGTTAGAGGGATTTTATCGTCATGATTGACCCTATCGATTGATATCATAAAAAATGTTCTATTATCTCATTTGACTTGATTCAATTTGTTCCTACAAAACAAAATTGGACAGGCAAGTGATTTCTGAAAAATACTTTCACTTCTGAAAAATATTCGAAAGTTCCCTTTGAGAGTAAACTAGTAGCATCAATATTTAGGGTACCTACTTCCCATTCCAGACTCGCTTTAACTTTCCACCCTATATCGAAATGATGATGGTAAGATGTCTACAGTACAACTATTCCAGGTAGTACTATCAAACGAGATGAGCACCCGCGTGGGCCTGTCAGGCGGCGCCGTGGTGGGGTCGCTGGGGGACGCGTGGGCGCACCGCTGTAACGTGCGCGTGCTGCTGAGCAGCCCGCGTGCTGCGCAGGAGCCCATGCAGAGGCTGGCGCTGTTGATGAAGAGTAGTGTTGCTGCTACTGCTGTGGCGAGGTTTCAGGTGACGATACTCTTTGATAAATCAGTCATGTCGTGGGCACAATAATGGCGAATCATTGCAACAGATAAGATAGTATGACCTACAGTAAAATAGCTTGGGGTTGGAATTGAGCACAAGAATGTATTTAGAAATGACTGCTTCAAATATTGATCATGACATAATAAAGCTGCACTACCTACAGGTGGTAGCTTTCCTCGCTGGCGGAAGCACTCTACAAAACTTTGTCCCAAGAACAGGATCTGACCATAGTCTACATATGAATACTGATGGCAGATATAAAAACAACTACAACAACAAAAAACAAATCGAATGTTATGAAAGCAACAAAAATATCTCAAGGGCATCTTCTATAAACGTAGGTATATTGAAAGTAATAATATTATTGTAATTTCGAATCAGACTAATGACAGACAAGCTTATCTATGTACGAGAGCGTGTTCTTGGCCTTTATCGTTCTTGCTTTCCTTTAAAAGACAAATCTACTTACCCCTCTAGCACGAATGTTTTGACGTAGGTACCTATAGTTAAAGTTTACATACCTACTCTATTTAACCTTTCTGAGTGCGGCTGATATGGTAACGTTACAGTATCGTTAACGTAAGTGAATTTTGAATATAAAAAAACTACAACCCCATAGTATTTTGGTTTAATTTTATGCGACATACACAATTTGTATCATACAAAAATATGAATGCAATAGTCCCAAAGCCAATTCAAATAAATATTATGTGCCAAACGAGCATTAGGTATAATATTATTGTAGTAAAATTTTACGTTACTATCCATCAGAAACATTCGTGCTAGGACCTAAAGTATTCATACCAATAAATATTTAAATAAAAGATTATAACACTCATCAGTTTACACATGTTAAGAGTTATTTTGGTAACGCCGAAGGGAGCATGTTTAAAAATAAAATGATCTGTGCATTCCTCTTGAGTTCAAACATGGGTTAGAGGTGCCCTTTTAATCTCTTTCTGATTTAAAATAACTCA
Organism: Melanchra persicariae; assembly: GCA_947386135.1. NCBI lineage: Eukaryota > Metazoa > Arthropoda > Insecta > Lepidoptera > Noctuidae > Melanchra > Melanchra persicariae. Next base: position 10,006,141 of record OX376665.1, on the reverse strand, counting down.
TTGCCAAAATTGAGTCGCGTATAGTTATACAGAATAGACCCTCATTTATATCTGTAGGTAATTCAAAGTTAGCATTAATTTATCACTAGGTACTTTTTGTACCTACTACGTCTCCAAAAGTTTAAGGAGACAGTCCCCAATACCTACCCATAAGCCTCGTACCCCTAAGCAACATTTGACGCGCGACATGATGCACAACATGTTTCTCATCATGTTGAAGGACAACTAGGTACTTTATTTTAGAAACATTTTCAATGTTGCAGCCAAAGACTACAATAGTATAGGTACTGGCTGTTGCAGCCCTGCTGGCAACGTCGCGCGTTGTTGTGCACGTTGCTGAACATGTTGGGCGTCAAATTTTGCCTAGTGTATACGAGGCTTTATTTCCAGCTCAAACATTAGCAAGTGTTGAATTCTGTGTACTTATAAGAAATAAGTAGTGTGAGTAATGAGACGGGAAAGACGTGGTAGGCCCAGGAGGATAGGGCGTGATGAATTAGACTCCTACCGAAAGGATTGGTCAGATGTAGCAAAGGACAGAGAACAGTGGAAGAAAGGAAGGGAGGCCTTTGCCCTGCAGTGGGACAGTAGATACAGGCTCATAATAATAATGAAGTAATGTTTGAGCTGAAAATAAGGTGCAGTGGCGCACCAAAATTCTCCAGCAAGTAAAGCGTAAATGCGGCAGGAAAAGGCCATTATAGCTGACCCAAATATTCACTGAGAAAGCTCAAATCAATATTTGATTTAGGCAGATCATTGATGGACATTCTGGAGCGGCGCCAACGTAAACAGGGCTTTCCTAGTAATGGCTCACTCACAACTTGACGCCGTGCCAAGTTCATACGCACGCGTATTAAACCATGTCGAATATATTCTATCAATGAAAATATTTAGAATCGATGAACTCATCTCTCTTTTCATCATACAGAGGGCATGTGAGAGTTGTTTTAGGGCCATTTTCACCAATGAAACTGAACGCGATCAGTACATATAAACTGCGTTCAAGAGCTGTCAGCGTCAATATTCCATAGAAAAATAGTGACACTGACAGCTTATAAACGTGGTTTATACGCTGATCGCGATCAGTTTGGCTTGGTGAAAATGGCCCTTAACGTACCAACTCGATCCCCGATCCCGT